>CAJRST010022223.1:19566551-19576700 GCA_907169785.1 Menidia menidia
CCCCCCCCCCCCCCCATTTTTCCCCCTCTTCCCCCTATCACTCACTTTGCCTCTTTCTTCAGCAGGATCTTCCCAGTGTAAGGAGAGACAGCCGCCCTACTTAGTGTTGACTTCTGACCAGGCTTTCGGAGCTTTGCCAAGCGGGCAACAAGGACTTCTCAATGTGAGATGGCACGCTGCCTGCTCAGCTCCAACGGGAACAAAAATGTTTGCCAGTGCTGCTCTTGTTTGAAGAAGCAGAGGAGGTTTGATGGGAAACAAATCGCCTCTTTTGACGCAGAGAGCAAAGCCATCCATCCTCTAAAGTATTGATAATCAAAGCTAAAAAATGGTGTGATTTAAAGGTTGACACCATATGAGCGTTTAGGTTGTTCCCCACAATAATTCAACTTAATGTGTTCTTTATTGTGGTCTTACAGGTCACTGGTGTCCAGAGAAATATCCCTGTCAGTCAACGCCATCATTTGTCCAACGTCTACTCTCTTCCTCCAAGGCAAACAAACTCAGGACCAAACTTTACTACAATAAGCCGTCCCAAGGCTGAAAATGCCATGAGGAGAATGCATCTACTCAAACAATTCCTCACACTTAATCGCCACTGCACACTAATTTGTCCCTTAAATTACATGTACGGACTCGGTGACCCTGCTAAGTTGCTATAACTACTGCTCTACATCAACAAAACTTTTCTGCTGGCATGTCGTCACGTTTATATTCAACATGGAAGAAGAGCGACAAAGGGCTGAAACTGAAAGCAGCACGGGCTGTCATTACAGGAACTCATTCAGCACCAGTAATACACAGCATCACTTTCAGCAGAGAAAGGCAGGCCGCAGGGACCTGTGCTGTAAAAATACAAGAATCTGTGTGTTTAGCAACCGAAGCCTGTGTTGGATACACAGACAAACACAGCTTGAAAGTCAGATTTTTAAAAAAAAAGGGAAACCAGAAAACAGCTACACACTTAGCTTAATTTAGGTTATGAGACAAAAATAAAAAAAGTTGAATAAAAAATAAAAAGCCATTGGTTAAGGTATAAAATCAACAAATACCTCTGCCTTGAAAAATAAAAAAAACCCTGCAGTTTCATAAAAACACAAATAAATCTTGTGGTAGCCTGTTTGGACCTAAATGTTTCCAGTAGCAGCCTGACCCGTAAACCTAAAAACATTTTTTAAAGAACTATTTTTTCCCTCAGGCAAAGTATCTATGTTTTCATTTTTGTGAACATAGTGCACTGCATTCCTACTAAAAATCTCAGCACACCAACTTTGATCAAACTGGGCCTTTTTCTGTGTGTATGAGCATTGTGGGACCAGTCACATTTGGACTGATCCATCTGATGCCTCCCTCACTGTCTGTTCCGTATGCTGCTGCCGCTTTGGTGGTTGCAAACGCAGAAAAACGTGAGACAAGCGTAAAGTCTCCCTTACACATCCACAGGGACTCGGAGCAGCAGCGGTAGGACGGCTCCTTCGTCGTTCAGGTCCATCAGCCGGAGCTCCAGGAGCTGGACGATGGTCAGAGCTGTGCGGAACACGGCTGGCAGGCCTGAGGAGGAGAGAGAAACAGTAAAACGTTACACACAAAGATAAACAGACCTGTACAAAGTCTGTCCGTGTTCACACAGACTCCTGTATTCTTTTTTTCTCTTCTTGTTCTCATTTCAACTCGCAGAATCAGTTGGTTTTATCATTTTTTCTCT
This sequence comes from Menidia menidia, assembly GCA_907169785.1. Taxonomy (NCBI): domain Eukaryota; kingdom Metazoa; phylum Chordata; class Actinopteri; order Atheriniformes; family Atherinopsidae; genus Menidia; species Menidia menidia. Next base: position 19,568,257 of record CAJRST010022223.1, read on the forward strand.
GTTGTGACAGCAGATCTGAGCTCTGAAAAACCTCTTCACTACATGTCATCAGGCTATGATTTGTTTACGGCGTATCCATCACGAGCATGAGGACTCTTGTCCTAAAATTGTCTTCGGCTGAGCTTTCCATCATTCCGGCTGACAGCTGTGGAGCTGTGACGGGTTCTGGTGTGACACGGAAACCCGTCGGTTGACATTTGTGACATCTGTCAGAGACAGCTGTTCGGTGTAGACGGCAGTGTTGTGCCGCTGAAAAGGAGCCCGTTTCCGGGCCTGACGGAGACAAATCAGGGGATGTTTCAGGTAGGATTTATTTTAAAGGCTCGACATTTATGGAGATGATGGTCCCACAGGCGTCTTCATGTGAGAGATGAATGGTCATTTTAATTTAACTGCCCGTTTCAGCTTCAGTGTCAAGCATTATGACTACAACCAGCTAAATTTACTGCCTGGCTTTTTGGCTTCTAAAAGGCCTTTTTCTTTTATTAGGTCAAGTAGCTCTAAGTAGAGAGGCAAGAACAACATCTTCAGTTTTCCTGCCGTAATGAGATCCGTTTGTATGATTGGCTGTCTGCAAAAGGGTGAAAGTAACAACATGTTCCTGACAAGTTTGCCGATCTTTCATTAAAATGGCTTTTAGTTGTCTTAATAAAAAGGAAGAGGGCAGGAAGGGGGCAGCGCCTTTCCTAAAGGCTCCTCTTCTCAATCTGATCAAATAAGAAAAATGAACAGAATGAAAAAGTCTGATGGATTGTTCAACTTTCAGACATAACTCGGCACATATTAACCAGCATATCAACATTTAGAGCCGTTTAGGATCAAAACATCTTATAAAATAAGAGAAAAGCTTAAAAATGCCAGCCCTTGGAGTAACATAAAACCACACAACATCCACAGATGCCTGTGTGTGAGTTTGTAATGTGTGTGGGCATGTGTGGGAATGTGTGCGAACCGTGCAGAATGATGAGATCCCAGACAGCCAGAACAGAGTCCCAGCAGGGCAGGGAAGTGAAGAGGACGAGGAACCATGGCATCGCAAAGTGGACCGACGAGACTCCCACTGACTCCTGCAGGGAGGATGACCAGACAGGAAGGGCTGATTTTGCATGACCGAAAAAAATGCTTTCAAAATCATTTCACAGCCTTTTCCCAAGCCAAATGAGATTCTTTCCTTATTCCTAACTGATGAATCCATCCATCCGCACATCATTTGTGTAAAGCTGAAGACATAAGTTGTCTCAGGCTTTCAGCTAATTGGAAACAATCAACTTCTGTGCATCTATGGGAAAAAAATATGCTACTGTGTGTATAACAAGCCATTTTGTGTATGGTTGTGCACACGAGCATTTATGTTTGTTTGAATATCTCCCTAAGTAACAAGGCAAATTTATTTGTGTAGCACGATTTGTGTATGAGACAATTCAAAGTACCAGTGAATACATTAACATGTGGACTCACACCGGGTTTAGGAGACTGCTCTCAGTTTGTCAATACAAAACAGAATACATTCAGAGGCATCTTGCATTCGCATTTATGTACTTAGCAGACACTTTTATTCCATTCTATACTGCTCACAGGTTTAGTGGCTGTATTTGAGTTATGAAAAATCCATAAAGAAAAAAAAAAAGTTAATGTGTTTGGGCTTGTTTTTTTAAAGCTCGGATCTGACTAAATGTTCCGGTAAAATCGCTTTGTTTGGTAGGATTTATGTGCAGCTGCAACCTGACAGCCTGGCCTTTAACTGACAAAATGTATGGATTTTGTTCTTGCGTCATGTAAACAATGGTGAGAGCGTTTGCCTCAGTGTGAGTTGTGGAGCAGAGAGCTGGCTCAGCCCCTCACACACAGGCTCTGACAGAGATCTTTGCTGGATTAGAAAGCATGACATCTTATTCTTGTTAGTAATCAGGATCGGATCTTGAGAAATAATACGAGCAAGACAACATGCAGAAAAAAATAAAGCCGAAAAGTAATTAAAAAAAGCCAAACTGATGGGAAAGCTTATAAACGAACATGATATGAAATGAATTAGATTATAAGCATGTTTAATGAGGGGGGACTCACCATGTGCTTGGAAAGTTGAGGCTTTCGGTGTTTCAGGAACTGGTCAAACACCTTCACCTGATGTTGGAGTCTTATCGGAAGCAGACAAGACATCGTCAAGTCGTGACACAAGGAATAAAACTAAATCACATAATAAAAAAAGATAAACGAAAGGTCCACGACAACATAAATGCCTTCTAAAAGGGTTTGTGTGACCATAAACAAACTAAGCTGTGGCTGAGTCTGTCCTTTCGTTAATCCAACAGCAATGGTGCAACATCTGTGTGATACCATGTCACACTACCTCTTTAATCTGCTGAGAAGAGGATCTTAGAGAACAGCATATAGTTTTCCCAAAGTTTAAGAACTCTTTTTCAACAAAGCCCAGCCGTGTTCAGATGAATGCTCGCCTCGTGTCCCACTCCTGATGGGTGCTACATGCTGCTTATTGTTAACTGAGGCTGATAGATTTTGAACTACCTCCAATGGCCATTTTTTTTCATGCCAACCGTAGATTTTAAGTTTTTTCCATTGCTGGCTAGTCTTAATTATTTACAACATCCCATGTATACAACGCATATGTTATCAGTCATATGCCCAAATCTGTTAGTGCTCTTCTAAATCTACATCACTTACTTTGTGAGACTGAGATCAAACAGTTCTGCTAAATATTTGGATTTATCCAGCAAGGCTGCCAGAGCCCAGAAGGCCTCCTCCTCCTCTCCCAACTGCATCAGCAGCACTGCAGCTATATAAGACATCCCTGTGACACAAACAGATTTTTATTGGAATAATGCACAAAGTACAACAGCAATTTAGTGGAATTCAGTGAACATGTGACTGAGAAACACATTAGACTAAAGAAAATGAGTTAGGTATGACTTTGTGGCTGGTTAATGGTTAATTTCCAATTTTCTGATTCAAAAACTGATTTTAATAGCAATTTCTTTCACTGAAAGTAAATCAAAGTTCCAAATATATCATGACAAAATAGGCAGAGTTCTAAAAAATAAATAAATAAATAAAATAAAATAAAAAGCTATAATCATTTTCTGCGTTTTTCCAGTTCACCCCTTGCTTTTACCTTTTACTCTTTAATTTCCTTTAAGTATCTGGCTCCTATCTATTCATGTTTATGGTCTTCTAGTGCCACCAGCTGGCCATAAATGAAACTGAAACAATGTCATATCACATCAAAGTGAAATCTTTCCCATTTAGGGAACTTGTTTCACACAGTTAAAATATCAACTTTTTTTTTCATAATTACAAACTCACTTGTGCAGAGTAAAACTTTACAATGTTGCTGTTTTCTTACCTTGGCTGTAGCCAACCTGTGGGTTGTACTTTGCATAGGCAATGAGGACCCTGAAGAGTTTGGCCTGACCCTCGATGGCTTCTGGACTCTCACCCATAAGAGAGCGGTGGGTTGGAAAGGAGCGTTCTGAGGAGGTGCCCACAGTTAAGGACTTTATTTAGTCAATTCTAGCTTTAGTATCATCACAAAACGTCATCAATGTGTCATTTAAAAAAAACAATCAACTAGATTAAATAAGATACAGAACAGAAAATCCATGGTATTGTAACCACATTTAATTTTATGTTGGAACTGGATCAAAGAGACCTTTTCACATTTAAAAAAAACCTCAAATTCCTTGAAAGAAAACGGTCCATTTGGTCCGTTTGAACTCACGCAGGTCCAGGGCGATCTGTCTGAACAGAGTGATGTCCTGCTCAGAGCAGCAGGGCTCTGGGCTGTCTGGGGGGCGCGGGGGATTTAACCCCAGGTCGTTCTGGGTTTCACTCAGCGTGGCAATGGCCGACAAAATGCCGTATTCACTCACACCCAAGTCCACAAGGGGTCCCCGGACTTCAGACAAGCACATCTTTAGGAGGAAAAAAACAAAAACAAAGAGACTATGACCTTAAAATCTGAGGACAGGAGCGACAGACAGCTGGAAGCTGAACACCGTCACAGGGCTCGTTGATTTACGATGAAGACACGGTTACGCAGCCTGAGGACAAAAACACTCCTACACACAGACGCTCTGTGGAGCAGCTGTGGGTCAAATCAATCATTACTTAAAACACTCAAATACATTTTAATCTCCGACATCTGCGGGACAGTCAGAATTACAGCTTCTCTTCACCGTTTCCCAGCTAATAAATTGAAAAACTGAATTCATCTCCATTTTATTGAGTTTGTAATGATATGTCAGACATACTCTGACGAGAGTTCTTGGCCTACATTTTTCTTTTACTTATAGATGCTATTATGTCTATTACACCCTTGAATTTCCTTATTACAAAAGCCTTTTTATTTCTTATTGTACTATTTCTTTCTTCTTCCTCTGTGTATTTTTTATCTATATTTTTCCTCATGTACCAGTAATTCTGCCTCATAAAAAAAAATTCCTTTGTCCTTGGATCTGTATTGCAACTGACAATCAAAAGGGAGGATCCGTGTGTGGGTGAATACTTGTAGCACCTCGTTGATGCATTTAACTGAGCTCACATAAGGCAGACAGCTGTAATGAGATAACCAGTTAGTCCTGTTTCCACACTGTACCACTTGGCTTCAACTGAAGGCTTTTTGCCATCTGTGCTGTAGGAACGTAATCTTTTCTGCAAACAGAGAGGGAGAACACCCGTTCTGAAAAAACACGGATGTTCATGTGTACTTTGCTCCAGCTCGTCGAGCCAATGATGGTGCATTCATATGCAAATAGGTCATCTGAATTCTCAATTTGAAATATGAAAAATAAATACCTATTAAAAGTCAGATGTCCAAGTCAGAATATTGATCAACATTGTATAATGCTTTCTAATTAGAGAATAATAAGTCCAATACATTGATCAACATTTCCACCACTGGACTAATGATAAAATGACAAGTGAGGATAACTTATTTTTTTTGTGATCCTAATCATGTCTCACCTGGTAATTGAAATCACTGGTTTCTTTCAGGCTGTCAATGTTGAGGAGACACTTCCACACTCGACCTCGCAGGCTTGGAGGAATACCCATCCTGATAAATCGCTCAATCTGAAAAGCACGATGTGGATTAATCTGTTTAAATGATTAATGCACATTTAGAAAAATGACTTTTTTTTTGCATTTTCAACAGATTAAAGAAGTCTCACCTGACTTTTGCAGATAAAGCTGGCTCCATTCCAGTAGCTGAGCAGCTCACACAGCTCCTTCACCCTCACCGAGCTCAGATGGGGGTAACTGACGGAGAGAACACATCATAGTTAGCTTGGACTTATCGGCTTTAGACATTAGGTCATTTTCTGTAAAAGCCTACAGAGTTTAAGTGCAGAGTGTTTACCAATGATCTCACATAGTCTGACCTAAGAGCTTTAATATGCTGATGTCATTTTATCTACTTTGGAGGAGGTATACAGAGACACTTTTTAGTGACTGTTTAAAGCTCTGCTTAAGGTCAAAGTTCAACAGATCCAGCTATTTTATTTTATTATTATTCTCCTTTACATGTTCCAAATAAAAGGGTTTGTTTTGTTTTTCAGTACACATGCATATTATATCATTACCCAAATTAAGCTATAGCCTATTCGTTTAAATTGTGGATTTAAGATCAACAAGTTAAACTACATAAACGATATGACGTCAAACTAAATATGGAGAACTTTACAAGTTTGGATGCTAGCTGCTTTAACAATGCAAACTCTTGAACTTAATTTATGAATCATGTGTGTAGGGCAAAAGTTACCCTACACTAACGCATATGATTTGCAAACTCGAACCATTTGCCTTTATATAAGCTACCTTAGTTTTATGTTTCTGTACAGACGCTACCGTAGACGGCTAGCCGTAAACCGTTAATTAACCTGCCGCGCACCTGTAATCGTGACATCGGTGATGGAGTTTTTGGTCCTTTCTTTTAGTCAGAGCAAAGCCGAATTCATCAAAACCCACTTTCTCGCTGCGCCTTCTAATTGTTGAACTTCTCCTGATGGTGTTACTGCTGCTTCTCCTCCTCATGGTTTAAAATAGACCACTTCGCCTGTGGAATACTCCATGTGCTTAAAAAACTATTGTTCGATATTTGCGCCTGTCAGCCTCAACGGTTACTTTGGGACCGCCCTCTTTTCCTACGTCATCGTCAAATCAAACGGTTTGGGATCGAAATTAAACGAGTTAAAATTATTCCTATAACGTTTTTTTTCTTATATATCAATAGCCAATAACATACTTAAATAACATTTTTAAAAAGTTGTTTTTTTACTTTAACAAAAAGGCGAATTACGTCATTACGTAAAAACGTGTTGCTGAGTCCTAAACAATGAATGAAGTATTCCAGCCTGTGCAGAGGTCCGGAAAAACATACAACATAAATAAGAATATACATATGAAGATATGAACACTATGACTTTATAGATGCATAGGTATGATATGAATAAAGTCTGCATTCGCTAGCGAAGTAAAAGCATTATTCAAAAATTGTTGAGGAGGAGCTTATTTTATTGTGAGGCTGCTTTACACAATTTTGGTCGTAATCAGTTTCAAACATAACACATATATATATATATATATATATATATATACATAATGCCATTTTTGCATGTCGTATTTATGTTATGTGAAAAGTTAAGATGTTTCTAAGTAATATGACTAGTGGAAAAGACAACAAGCCATACATGAGTGGGCCATTACTTTTAGTTTAATCATTAATGAGACTTTTTCCTTCTTCTTCTTAGATAACACATTTTCAGGGACAACCACAACTCAAAGAAATGATATATGTAAAACCTGTTAATCTGTTCAAATGTTTGAACTTTCATGATGTTTTGTTTTCTCCAAAAATGAAATTCATTAAAGGTGCACAAAACTTAAATGATCTTTATTTTGCTGAGAGAAACTACAATGCCTGCAAAATGCAAGTATAATGTTTCCTTTTATAATCATTCACAATAACAAAGGCATCATCAATTGCTGGCAAAGGGTCACAGAAGTGATCTTATATTTCTCAATGTTGTTGTTCCATTAAGGGTTAAAGTTTAAGTGGTATTAAGGCTTTGACCCAGGATACAGGATGGAGAGTATGAATATTAGCATCACTCTGGAATGACATGGTCACTCCTGCGTGTGTCCACGGTGTATATTGTCTGGTAGCCGTCGTCCCAGGCGTACAGCTGCTTTTCTCCCGGGTGATAGTGGATGCTGCTGTGGCTGGTGTAGCGCTTTGGGAAGAACATCACCGGACTCTCGTTGCTGTCAGAGAAGAAGACAAAAATCATTTCTTAAGAAAGAAATTGCTTTCAATTAATCAAACAACCGTTTCGCTTTTTTTTCAACATGTGCTAATGCACGCACGGTCTTTGTGTGCATCCACTAACCTGTGTATGGTGTCGTGGATGTCGTAAAGACACTGAACGGTGGAGCGCCCGCCATAGCGTGTGTTGTACACCACGTAAAGGGTGCCACAGATCAGGAAGGCTCCTTCAGCGTCCCGGCTTCGGCACTGTGTATCCCAGGTGTATTCCACTGCCAAAGATCCTGATTACAACAACAAACACGTTTATGAACAGATGCATTCGATAAAAAGTCAATCCAAAAATCTGTTTTGTACATTAATTCATACAATACCAAGTTCAGTACATAAGCTTTGGAAGGGCTCCAAAACTTTAGAGGAGCTTTTAAAAGCACACATGCCATTATATGTTAATTGGTTGTGGTCTGCTATGGGAAAAGTTTGGAAACTTCTCAACCTTTATCCAGTTTGGTGATGACCAGGTTTCCTGCGTACTCTGCGTCAGCGTGTATGACCCATAGGCCGAGTTCGTCCACAGCCATGTCCAGATAGGTGTTCGGATTCAAACTGTAGACCGGAAGACGGCCTGCTCCTGGAAGAAGTGTGCTGTCCACCACTGTGCTGTTCATTAGGTCGACCTACATGTGACAGATACGTGTGAATTAGGGTTAGAGAGCAGTGGAGCCAAATATTACGGCAACAGGGTTTATTTGTTGTTTGGTTTATTGTTGATATGCAAAAGTAAAATTGCAGCCATTCTGTATGGGAGTGTGTGATTTTACCGCTGTGCTTAAAGTTTAGCTGATAGCATCTAGTTCTTTTATCAAGCAATGCTGAATGGATATATAATATTGTTATAAAACTTTATGTCTCAATTCTCTCCTCAGAAAATATCAGATACCATTCCGATAATTTAGAATTTTATGCTACAAAAAATCCCAGCAAGCATTTTTTTGTATTTATTTATTTATTTATTTATTTATTTATTTATTTATTTATTTATTTATTTATTTACCTATTTAATTATTTATTATTATTATTATTATTATTATTATTATTACTATTATTATTATTAATAATAATAATAATAATAATAATAATAATAATAATAATAATAATAATAAATGTT
>CAJRST010022223.1:19628325-19651838 GCA_907169785.1 Menidia menidia
AGAAAAGCTGTCAGCGCTCTTTTATCCCCAAGCAAAGCTTTATCTTTTATATCCTGCAGCCTTGATGCTTCACTAGAAAGAAAAATAACTTTAAAGTCAAGCACTGAGAATGAAATATGAAACTCTGAATCACCTATTTTTCCAATTTCGATGTGACATTTCTGCTAAAAATAAGGGTTGAATTGTCTTTAAATTACGCAAGGTGAAAATTCACTGTATTTGTTCCTGTTTTAATTCTAAATTTGGAACCTTAATTGACTATAATCCTTTTTTTTCTGCAAGAAAAGTGCATCAAACACACACACGCACACACACATACACACACACTCTCTCACACACACACACGCCACATCCTGTTTTTCTGTGTTCCAGTTCACGGCAAATGTACGAAGAGTGCAAACTGTGAACTTGTTGCCTGCATCCATTAGCATCATTAGAATTCACAAAGCATTTTCAGATCTATATGTGTGTTTGTGTGTTTGTTTGCTCCCACGGCAACCGTTCTTCTGAACGTGAGGGCTGGTCTGAATTCTCTGGAGCTGGAGAGACCCGATCCTCTTCATAACTCTCAGCCACAGCTGTGAGAAATAAATAAAAATCGGAGGAAAAACCCACTCAACTTTCAAACCTGGAGCAGGTGGCTGGAATTTCTTAGTGGGAACAGCCACTTTGAACTGGGTTGAATCCATTATGGAGGTCCTCCTGACTCTTTGAGAAGGCTCCACCCTAACTAAACTGTACAACAAGGAGCATTCATGACCTAAAATCACCATCGGGATGACATAAAAGGAAGATCTACAGATATTTTAGGTGTTCTATCCAAGTGAATACCTCTAAGAAGCCCCTCCCCTTTGTGTTTGTGGGTTAGCATGCAGGTTTGTCAGTCCCTGGAAACCACTGATAAGCGCTCTGCAGCCTAAAGATCTGCATCCTTTCAACGTGTCAGGGTCCGTTATCGAGTAAAGAGAAGGTTTATGGTCCCGGATTGGTTCCCCGGAGAGGCCGTGACCCATTTCCTCCAGTATAGACTGGGAATGCAAACAGGCCGAGTTGGATTGGCAACCACAAACCGTCCCTAAGAGCCCAATCCGATATTCAAAGTTCTACGTAGCTTCACAGTTGCCATGGACACCGTCCGCCTAGGCCCCAAACAAGTAGTTTTTTTTACCAGGCTTTTTGATCCACTGTAAATAAACCGTTCACATGTGGATCCTGATTTAGGCCCAAATGTTTTCCAGGCTAAAAACCCTTCAAATTAGCTTGATGGTTATTTTAAATATCAATTACAAAGGAAATCTTATTTCTTTTTGCAAATATTGACTCATTTGGACTTTGATAACGACAGGAAAGGGGCACCGCTGTGTTTTCTGATTCTGGGTGGCCTTTTACGGGATGATGTCGGCTTTTAATGGCTGGGGTCAAAGGTCACAGGCGGCCTGTGTTGGCTGCTTATATGCAGGAATTTCTCCCATTTCTCAGAGTGACCGTTAAACAAAACAATCACCGTTCTATTCCCAGATCAATTAAAGTGTGAGATCATGTTATTAATGCACATTGTTATTGCATTATTATTATTATTATTATTATTATTATTATTATTATTATTATTATTATTATTATTATTATTATTATTATTATTATTATTATTATGCACATTATTATTATTCAAAGAACAAGAAAACCTAAAGACATATTTATCCGTAAGTACATTAGAGGTGGACTCAGGCCCTCAGGTCAAACCTTTTCAAACCAATGAATGTGTTCATACATGTTTCTCAGCCATTGCTTTCACCCACTGGGGATGAATTAAATGTTCTATCCTGCACAGAAAAAATATCTGTGCAAAAGGTATTCATAAAAGTTGTGTCGACAGCCAATTTAACAAAGAATTTCAGGAATTCTCAGAGGCATTTTAACCATTCCGATCTTTCATTTTCACTCTGTATCTCAGCAAAGAGTGTAAGAAAAGGTGGGTTTTAGTCACTTTCAGAGTAGAAAAGAAGACACATTTTCACCTGTTGTTTTCACGTCGTAAAGCAGACGGGATCCGAATCGCAGTCGTGGGATTTCTCGCCGCAATTTCAACCTTAAAATGCACAAAAGCGCTTTCCTTTCTCTCCGTCTACAAGTTGAGGCATTGATTAAATGTCAGGGGAAGCAAGTTAGCTTTCATTACACCCTTGATTGCATTTGGAGGCATTGTTGCCGAGCAACATCGCATTATTAGATATTTGGTTTAGAAATCTTTGGGCCTCTGGTGATTTTCTTGTGCATGCCCAATAAAGTTAATGACTCTTCTCTTTTCTTCCTCATACGTACGTGCCTCCCCAATCGGGCCGTTAAAATATGCTTTTAGGATAATAAATATGGACCTCCCCCCCTCCTGTGACCTTTAACCTCCACTGTTTTGGGTCTTTTGGGGCTGCTTCATAACAGGGACCCATTCCAGTACTTAAAAAACAGCTTTGAATAAGATCTTTGTGTCTGGGAGATTTTCTTTTAGAGGACAAAATAAAAAATGTGAGGAAAAAGCAGTCAGGAGCGAAACACTTTTTCAGGCTTAATTTGCTTAATCTTCTCTGAGTTGAGGCCTCTAATTGACCCAGTCTGGCCTGTACTTTGTGTATTTAGTATGAGACATTCAGACATTCACCACCTATTAAGGAGGAGGGAGTGTAGTGGATGGTGCTGGGTCATCTAAAGACAGGAACCAAATGATAGTTTTAACTGGGATATTTGGAAAGAACTGCAGATAAATGGGTCTGGACTTTTTTAACTTTTGGGAGCTCCCGCAAAAACTCCTGAAACTCAGGAGATTAAAACCTCCTGAGTTCTTTTTTTTCTTCAAAGTAGGTATTTGTTGAGTTTGTGCTACTCTTAAAGCTGGAGGGCGATCTCAGTTTTCTAATAATCCAGAGTTTGGATATTGGATGCTCACAAATTCAATTCAATTAAATTAAATTCAATTTTATTTATATAGCGCCACATCACAACAACAGTTGTCTCACAGCGCTTTCCAAACAGAGCAGGTCAGACCCTACTCTGAAGTTAATTACAGAAACCCAACAATTCCCACCATGAGCAAGCACTAGGCGACACAGGCAAGGAAAAACTTCCTTTTAACAGGCAGAAACCTCGAGCAGAACCATGGCTGAATGGGAGCCTTTATACTATTTTATGGTTCTCATGAGAGTTTTTTCATTTCATTCCTTTAAAAAAAAAGTCTCAGATGTGTGGATATTTATCGGTGGAATAAAGGGTCTATGCTGGATTGGACCATATTAAGTAAGATCCCTTCTTCGTGTTTGAAGTGGGTCGTTTTTTCCGGCCGCGAGCAGGAAAAAAAGCATCCCACTGATCTGTGTCAGCCCTGGGATGTGTAAAAATGGCCGTTAATCCTCCACCAAACCGCAGGCCCGACGACACAGAAAGGAGCTCGTAAAAGCAAAACAAAGAGAGCAAACCGGCAACGAGCAGCTGCTGCGATGCCCACAGGAGTTAGCATGTTTACGGGATCATAAGAAGCGATGGGAGGAAGTAGAGGAGCACTCAGAGCATTAAGCATCGGGTCAGAGTGGAGTGGCCTTAAGGAAGAGAGGATTTTTTTTTAACGTGTTGTCAAGTTGTGTTTGATTTCTAAGGATTACACAGTTCCAGACGCGGAGAAGACCTGATTTTAATATCTTTTTGCGCTATTTGGCTATATTAACAACTCCCCGTGTGGGGCAATGAATAGAGTTGAAGTTGAATTTTGAAGATGACAGAATCAGAATCAATATCAGAATAAGGTTTATTTAAAAAGTAGGTTTTTGACTTGCAAGGAATTTGCCTTGGTGTTTGGTGCACAACACTGATAAGAGAAGTAAGGAAATACAATGTAGAAATAAAAATATAGAACAGAAAATATCAAACTAAAAAGTACAATCTTTAAAAATATAGATCTGACTTTGACTTCTTTTGATTTTTTAAATCTAAGTTAAAAAAAAAGCTGAGCAGAAGCTCACTGTCATTAGTGTTAGCATTTATTATGAAATAATCATAATTCATATTCACTTTTTCTCTGTTTTTGTAAGATTTTTTCTGTCTTTTTTCATTATTTGTCTATTACAATGTATTTATTTTGATTTCTTCTGGTTTACATACAGTTTAATCTCCAAGTAAGTCGTATCAGTTCCAATCTGTTCCAATAATTTCCACTGTCTTGGCATGAGAATAAATCGAGGTAGTTTACAAAAAGAATTAAAAACCCGTTGTCAATCAGTGCTATCGATGCTGGTTGTGACGTCCAGCAAAATTCAATCTGGTGACCCGATGGTTGCTGGAGGACCATTAAAGAAAAAAAGAACATGTCTAGGGACCTCCCGATAAATAAATCTTTCTCTAACAAAAGCCTCAAAGGTCAGAAGCTCTGCCTATCGACCAAAACACTCTCATGTACCAGATACTGGGCCCATTTCTGTATTTACGAACCAGATTCTGCTGCTCGCCACTTATTGAACATGAAGTTGAGTTTAAAAGAGTGAATTAAACATGTGGAGGATCCAGTGATATTTAAGTTTCCCTCTCTCTTCCCTCCCGTCTCTCTTTTCTGTCGATGTCCAATCCACATAAGCCTTTCACAATTAGCAGGTTGTTTGTCCAGGCAGCGTCTCATCAAAGGGAGATTTAGTCCAAATCGATAAAAGTAGCCATCTGCTTTGAGGTTATAAGCTCCATTTTGGTTCGGAGGGATGGAGAACACCTCCTGGGAGCCAAATCCCCGATTCCCTCCCCGTGAAGTGCTCCAGTTCCTGAAACATGCACGCTTTTGCCACCGGGCGGCCTCATCCAAAATGCATCCCTCCTCTTCAGTCACTGAAAGCATCACGAGGCGTTTATGTACAGAGTTACAGAGCTAATCAAAGTTTAGAAAGTCTGTGGTGAAGTAAAAAACTCGTTCTCTTTCCCTTAGTGGAGAAACAACATGTTATACGTGGAAATGAGTCCAAACAGTGTGAAAAACATTCTGATTTCTTTTGAATTCTGTTTAAAAATGACCCATTTCAATGTGGCATTGATTCTCTTATACAGACACAGATGCTCATAAATGTAGAAAAGATATAAAAAATGTATCATGTTGCTTCTCTGACTCAGGAAGTTTGATAAAAAAAAAAACATCCTTATTAAATACTTACTAACTTATGTAAGAAAGCTGTCAGTATATTAGCTTTCTGGTCCAAACCAAATGACTTAGAAAGAATTTTTAGTCAAAGATTGATCAAAATCGAACAACTTTACAGTTATAACAAACCATATTAATAACGCTGCCGCCTTATTTCTTTTAGTTCATAATTACACATTGACTAAAATAATGATAAACTAATACTAATACTTATTAACGCACAGCGCCATGCAGGTCATCTCCAAATTGTCTAATATGGAAAGACACAAGTAGAAATAACAAATTTGCTCGTTTTTTTTCAGAGATCAGAGCAAATTAACGTTCCCAGAAATGTTTAAAGTGCTTAAATTTTAAGGAAAAATGAGCCCTGTGGTCAGATTTGTGGTCAAGATACAAGGCTTGAGGGAAAGCATTGATTGGTGGGTGATTCACTGACCACTTACCGGCCGTTTGGTGGTGGACTTAGCACCTGGAGCAGCTCTTTCCCACTGCAGACACATCGGAACCTCACAACCTTTTTTAATTATAATTGTCGGCTTCCTTCGGAGAGGAACGGCTGATTAACGGGATACAATTAGCTGACTCTGTGTTGATTGCAGCCGGTTTACACTTTCTCATTTAAAGATACGTCATCCTCAGACTTCACTTCTCGCTCAGATGACCACACCTCAGAACAAAACAGCTCCATCTCACACATATATATCTGCCATAATAATCATTAAAGCGCCATTCATTCATTTGTTCTTCCCTCACTATTACCGCTCCAACACGGATCGGCTCTGTGGATGATTATTGTTTTTGCCTTTTCTGAAAGGAGTAATTAACTTTGTGAGACCTTTTCACACAAAGACTGCTCTAAAATGGAGGTGATCCTCCTTTTATGGTTTTTCTCCACTGTGATTTTGTTTTCCGGGCCGGGTTTTGTGTCGTGATTCCTTCTTTGTCCTCCGATCTTTGTCGGGTTTTTTTTTTTTTTTTAGCTGAGTTTGCAGGATTTATTAAGTTTGTCTTTAGTTGTTTGAGAGTTACTCTCTGGTTTTGTCTTTGTAACTTTTTCCTTGTCCAGTCCATCTTGTCTTCCCTCCTGTAGCCAAATATCTCCTGTGTAGTTCATTGGAAATTCACAAAAATCTGAATTTCTTTTTCTGAATATCATTAAGAAAAAAATTTCAATAATAATTTCCAATTTTTGCACTTTTAGGCGATTTGGCTGCATATTTAGAGCACAAATTCACGTCTTTTCTCTTTTGTGTGTCCACTATATTCAAATTTGGAGGTTAATAAACTTTGAAATTCAACTTTTAGCAGTTGAAGCATTTCTATGACGTTAGGGTTGACTGTTCTTTTTCTTTTTTTTAAATTGTTGCCTTTTTGACACGCCGTCGCTGAATGCAGACTGTTCACTTTTTTCTTTTCACCTCTTAAAACGTGTGAAGCTTTAAGGAGCTGTGAGGCTGTCGGATGCTGGAGCTGAGCTGGCGCACGTGCGCCGACGTGCACGGAGGCTGTTGCCCCCGACGACTGATGCGTGATGGCATCCCGGAGACCAGATGTACTAAATGGGCAAAAAAAAAAAAGTCATTAGACTGGAAAAACCAAAGAGGCCTGGCACATATTCATGATCACATTCATGCTAACAGCCACCTGCTGGCAAAAGAGACCGGGACCGAAAACATCCAAAGAGATTACCCAAATATACGTCCAAAAATATGCTTTTTAGGCATTTAATGAGTCGTGTTCAAAGTGAGTTTTGGTTTGGGCAGCAGTTTCCTTTCCACTGTCTGCTGAGAGGAGCTAAGAGCTTCCCCTAATGGTAATGCAGGAAGTGCTTAGGCCAATGAGAGATGACCTAATTTATGGGCGCTATTAAGGCTCAGTCCTGGAAGTTGTAACAGAATTGACGTTATTTATTCATTCGTTGGGTCAGATTTAGTAATCAAGCTCTGTAAAATGCTTCATTTAAGTTTATCCCGGTCGTGCCTTTATTATTTTTTTTAGGCTTCGTAAATATACATAAGAGAAAGCCACCAGCTCAGTAAAACTTTTACATCATCTGTCAGAAAAAGACACTAGCAAAGGCGTCACAAAAAAATTGATGCAACATTTTACACGGCTTACTCAAAAGGAGACAGATTTCAACAGATTTTGTTTGTTTTTAGACCTCCTAGTTTCAAAAACCGAGGAGGTCTTGACATTTTAAAAGGTTCGCCGTACGTCTGTGCTATTTATACAAAGAGAATGGCGAGCAGATAATGGCAACGTGGCCTCCGTCTAATTATGATATGGTTTCTGCAATTAAACGAGGATGGCATCCGAGTGGTCGCCATAGCAACACCTGGATCGCCGTGTGCTGGAATCTGCACGCGGAGCCTGACAGTTTTCCCCCCGGCGTGGATCCGGATTTGAATGAAAACTGAAATATTGTTGTCAGAAACTATTTGCGCAACACGTTTTCCAACAAAAACCTGTTAGAGGACCGGTTTTTCCCACCTGTTTGCCACTCAAAGGTCTCAGGATTATGTTAAAAAATGTAAAAAAGCTGCTTTTTCTGTAATATAAGGTTGGGGGGCTCTTCCATACTGCATATGGATCCATGTGGACCCCTGTGGACCCATGTTGGGCTATATTTGGTTGCCTCTGGACGGCTGCATGCCCTGTAGTCCCGTATCTGGTCCTGTCATGTCTCTAGAGAATCCTTTTGCAATACAGGTTATGCAAAATGTTCCAAATAGCCCTCATTTTGAGAGTCTGGAGAACCAAATTCCTTCAAAACCAAACAACTCAAACTGGTCTGAAACCAAAAATTTTAAAGAAACATCAACTTCAAAGAAACTACCATTTCTTCATGCATTTGTTTTTCTTTTTATATGGATGTGATAGTTACTGTTGACCTGTTTGGCTAAGAGAATCAAACATGGTGGACCAACATTAATCGTCCTGCTGTCTGGAGAATTTCTATAAATTGTGTTTAACTTGTTTCTATTTCAGATTTTGACGTCTCTTCTTTTTAAGCCTTTTTACCTTTAACACGCTCCCAAAACTTGTAAACACAATTTCAAACCTCGCTGGAAAAGTTGAATACAGAAAAAATCAGCCATAAGCTGTAATTCCTCTCTGTTGGGGGTGTTGTTGTGACAGTTGTTGTTATTTCTCCAGAGCTCAACGATGAACCTCTCACTTCCGTAATTACCGATCAGCTCAGAAAACTCACTGGGTTTGTTTGTTGTTCCTCACACTGAGAACATACCATAGTTTATCTTCCTAATTAACCATTCTGGAGAAACACAGCCCGTCTGTACCAGCGTTGTTGCTTTCCTTGGGTGAATCTGTGCACCCCATTCACTGAGCGCCTGCCTCTTCTCCCTATAGACGTATCTGTGAGCCTGTTGTCCCTGCTGGTGACCACCTGTGGTTTGGCTCTGTTCACCGTCTCCCTCTTTGTCTCATGGAAGCTGTGCTGGGTCCCGCTGAGCGGCCGCTTCCTCCCAGATGTCCTCAAGGGGGCGCACTTCTTGGGAGGGGACCAGCAACCTGTCCTCACAGAGGTAAGAAGCAAGGAGGACCTCACAATCTTCATGCAGGATCCTAAAGTCATTGAAGGGAGCGTAGAATCAGGTAAAAATTGACCACTGAAATGGTATTTGCAGGACAACTAGATACCCCAGTACCTTATCTTTTAAGTATGCATGTTAAAGAGATGTGCTTAAAGTATACAAACCACCCTGAATGTGTTTTATTTCTGCACAAATACGATATGAAAACCTGAAAGACCAAGAAACCAAATGATAATTAGAATCCAGTTCATTTTAATACAAACAAAATACAACCAGTTCTCTAAGTTTCCAGTATATCCAATTCACGTAAAGCCAGTTAGCAAACATTTCCTAGCTCAGGAAACCGGTGGATTGGGCTGAATCTTATCTCTATTCTCCATGATAGAGCTTCAGGTAGGAGCCCAGAGTTTAACAAGGAGCCCATAAAGAGGAGCCGAAACTGGAGAAAAACTATCCCTCTTTCTAATTTTCATGAAAACTTTTCGGATCAGCTAGAGGATTTTCAGAGTTTTGGGACAATCATGACGTATTACAGCATGGACGCTCCTACATTACTCTCTGAAAATCCATTCCCACAGTTCAGCACTTACTTATTATTTCAGTGATCAGGCTTGAATTTTTTCGACACCGATAAAAAGTTCCCGAAAAGTTGGGAAACTGATTAATACTTATTGTATTAGGTCACCGTTTAGGGAAAAGTAATCGGTCACTGATGGCGTCTGAAGAGTTCACGCAGGTCGTAAAAAGAATAAGTTTAACCTTATAATGTTAAATGTATCATATTTGATACATACGGTTTCTGAAGTCTTTTGGATCTGAGACTTTTTGCATCATTCAGTGGTAAAAGCTTTTCTCAATCCCCTGTTGTACACATTCAGATAAACCTGATAACAGCCAGTAGAAGACTACACCAAAATATATTTTTGACTTATTGTACACTAATTTGATCAAAATAATTTCTGTTTTTTTTCTTCATATGTTGTTCAGGGGCCAAAGAAAGACTTCAGACTAAAGAAAATCCAATATTCTTCCTATTTTTCTTGGATCAGGCTTTGAAGGGTTAACCAGGAGCCAACTGTTTCTCAGTGTTTTTAATCTTTACCGGAAAAAATGACCATTCCGACTTCACATCCGTGTCCAGTGACGGTACTATTACTGTGGGATTTGCAGGTAGATGGAGAGGAGAGAGAGTACAGCGAGGACGGCTGTGTGAAGGAGCCCTCGGGCCCCACGGCCGTGGCCGTGCCGGAGTCCGGCCTGAAGATCAGCCACACCTCGCCCGACATCCCGCTGGAGGCCCAGACTAAGGTGGAGAAGAACCAGGTTCACACTCTGGCCCGAGACAGGGTCCAGAGACAGATCACCGAGCCCACGTCGTCCGTGAGGTGAGTGTTCGGAGGTCAGGGAACGAAGAGGTTCCCCCCAGAAAAGCGTTTTCAGCTTTAACGTTCAACGACACCAAACGCACAAAGGTTTAGTTTAGTTTAGTCTTATTAGGATACCCATTAGTGGTGCTGTGTTGGTGCTGTGTAGGCTGCCTCTCTCTGCTCCCTCTGTCCTTCTCTCTCTCTCTCTCTCTCTCTTGCCCTCTTTTCCTCACCCCCAACCGGCCGAGGCAGATGGCCGCCCACCCTGAGTCATGGTTCTGCTGGAGGTTTCTGCCTGTTAAAAGGAAGTTTTTCCTTGCCTGTGTCGCCTAGTGCTTGCTCATGGTGGGAATTGTTGGGTTTCTGTAATTAACTTCAGAGTAGGGTCTGACCTGCTCTGTTTGGAAAGCGCTGTGAGACAACTGTTGTTGTGATGTGGTGCTATATAAATAAAATTGAATTGAATTGAATTGAATTAGCTGCCAAATAAATGGCCACTAGTCTTCCTGTGGTCCTCACATGAAAAAATTACATTACATTATGACAAAACCATTAAAAAAAATCACATTAGGAAATAATAAAAACATAAACAAGAGTGGAAATATGCAACATAGATACACAGATCAGTTCATCATATCATCTGCAGTAGTTCTGAATACAGTATCTTTTTGAAGCTTGTTCTGTTCTGAACTCTTCGTGTGGTTATTGGTTCCAGTGAAATACGGCTCTATAATGCACTGTGGATTTTAGATAGTTTGTTCTGGGTCGAGAACAAATGTCTCCACCTCGTGCCCGCCTTGTTAAATAATTGTGACTTTTTTCAACAATGACTAAATGTTCAGCAAAATATTAGGGCTGTTTTTTAAAGAAAACATTCCATATAAATAGGAGAAGTCTTAATTTAAGTTTATAAGTAACTGTTAACCATGAAAGCCGTCTATGCATTGAAGCCACATTTGTTCTTTGTGAGCACTAAAGGACCACTCTAGCCGCCCTGTTTTGTGCCAGCTGAAGCTTGTGAAGCTCACTCTTTGAAGCAGATGACCATATCACCGGGCGATACTCCAGATAACTCAGGACCAGAGACTGTACAACCTGTTTAGCAATAGCAGCGGGTATGAATGAAACACATTTCTTCGCCACGGAGGTTTGATTCGTGAAACCGCTGTTTCGCAGGCACAACTCCATCCGTCGTCAGATGAACCTGTCGAATCCCGACTTCAATCCTGCCCAGTTCCAGCGCCAAGACTCCCTCTCCGGTCTGGGCCGGATCAAGCCGGAGCTGTACAAGCAGAGGTCGGTGGACGCGGAAGATGGCCGCCGGACAGACAGCTGCGGGCGTCTCCACTTCATCCTGAAGTTTGACTTTGACCTGGAGCAGCTGATCGTGAAGATCCACAAGGCCCAGGACCTTCCCGCCAAGGACTTCTCAGGTACCTCCGACCCTTACGTCAAGATCTACCTGCTGCCCGACCGCAAGACCAAGCACCAGACCAAGGTGCACCGCAAGACTCTCAACCCGGTGTTCGACGAGGTCTTCCTCTTCCCCGTGGCCTACGGCGAGCTGTCCGGCCGAAAGCTGCACTTCAGCGTCTATGACTTTGACAGGTTCTCCCGCCACGATTTGATCGGCCAGGTGGTGGTCGACAACTTCCTGGACCTGGCCGACTTCCCCCGGGAAACAAGACTGTGCCGGGATATCCAATACGTGACCTCGGTGAGAGCTTCCTTTGATTCTTACTCCTATCTGCTTTTGTCTTATAAGTCACGTCTGGGGGAATGTCTGGTGTCTCGTCATGTCTTGATTACCTATTGTGTACACCTGGGGTTCCCCTCCCTCATGTGTTTAAATAGTCCTCGTTTCCCATGTCCTGTGCCAGTGTGTTCTGTCAGACCCGTGGATCTTAGGGGGGACTCAGATGCGGAGAGTGATGGTTCCAAGCGGTTTATTTGAACAAAAAACCGCTATCAAACGGAGTGGATGAAGACAAAGTTCAAAACAAGGCTGTGACAAAACTATGAACAAAGTATCAAATCAAGATTAACCAGACTATGAACAAAGTATCAAAGCAAGAGTAAACAAGGCTATGGCAAAGTATCAAATAAAGATTAACAAAACTGTGGCAAAGTATCAAAACAAGACTATGGCAAAAATACTAAATAAAGTTAAGACTATTGCAAGGCTGTGACAAAAACAAGGCTATGGCACAAAAAGCAAGACTGTGGCAAAAGTGCAAAAATCAAAACCTTACGTGGCGAGGAACAAAGGACGCGAAAGAAAAGGGACACAAGGTGACGAAAAACTCAAAAACACACTGGCACAGGACAGGGGAAAAGAGGACTATTTAAACACATGAGGGAGGGGAACCCCATGTGTACACAATTGGTAATCAAGACATGACCACACCTGACATTCCCCCAGACGTGACATTTGTTGGGTCTAAATACGACTCCTAGTTCCTCACTATCAAGAGTTTAGTTATTATTCAATAGACCCAGGAAGAGGCATCGGAATAAAAAGGCTTGACACAGAGGATACGTTTTTCTCAACTGCAGAAGAGGGAGAGACTGTGTGGCCAGAGAATGCCACACATCGAATCTCACCCACATTTCTCTAGCAGGAGAGTTTTATTAGACTGATAGTTGCTAAGCAGTGTACATATTATGGGATAGGAAAGTATTGGAGGTCATGCCCTTATAAGGTTTTTCCCGGTAGTTGGCCTGTTGAAGGCCAGACCTTGGAAGACACAGATGGTAGACAGATGGGAGTCAAAACACACATATTTTAGCTTATTCATGGATTTTAGCTTCAGACTAATGTAAATACGAAAAATAGCTTCTACACATTATATACAGGACTGCAGCCCTTTGGCTTCTAGTATTGGGTTGGCGAGGCTGCGTGGAGGTTCTGGTTTGGACTGTGACCTCCCAGATGGAGGTCTTTTGGTTTAGACTCAGCTTAGGTGTACGATTCAGGTTTTCTCTACATATTTCTCTACATATCCTCGAGTTGTCTTGGACTCTGATGTCCTCCCACCTCCCCCCCAAAAAAAACCTACACAGCTAACTGACAATTCTAATTTAATGGTAGCTGTGAGTGTGAGAGTAGATGGTTGTGTGAGTAAGATCCAAAGCTGAAATCACAATCTTTTTAACAGTCTCATGGGGGGAAAAATGGGCAGAAGCTTCTGTAAATTCCTACTACAACACCAAAGCGAAACAGTATCAGCAGACTCCATCTTATTTTCCCTCCAAGTGGGCCTCGTATCCAGTTCTGGGAGGCAGAGACATAGAAATATACTTAGACACAGTTAATGTTTGATGAATGCAGTTGGAAACACTTGGGGTTGGTGACCCAGATCTACACTGACAAAACACCAGGGTTGGCTTGACAGAGATACAGCGATACTGTCTATATTATATGATGCACTTGGATAAAACTGTAGCACAGCGAGTTAGATCACCCTGCCAGGAAATCCTACACGGCTTTCCTTCATGTTGAGCACTATAGTGCCACTTAATTTGAAGCAGAAACTCTTCCCTCCTGCTGTATGTGCGTGTAGTTTAACAGTATTGAATAATTATGAAGATGGATGCGCTCATAATTTGAAGTTTTTCATGAATTTTCAAATCTGGTTTGCTGCCTGTGGTGTTCGGCTTTTTGACGGCTGCTCCGCTAACACACGCTAACGTTGCTCCCATGTGCATGGAGGCTAATAACACAGTGTGAAATCCATTTTTTTTTTAAAGATTGATAATAGATCTCACTGAGGTTTTACGGAGTTTTAATTCAGTTTGTCTTAAATTGCTAGAATAACTCAGCAGTGCTATTCTACCTTTAAAAACTCCTCACCTTTCACACTTGGCTGCCATTTTATGCATTTCTTCCTTACTAAAACTCCCATTTCTGATTTATTTGAGTGGAAAATGCCCTGTGGTGGGATTAATGAGGATATTGAAAAGTGCAAGAAAGCTTATGTCAGGTAGGCAACCTGGGGAAGAT
This sequence comes from Menidia menidia, assembly GCA_907169785.1. Classification (NCBI taxonomy): domain Eukaryota; kingdom Metazoa; phylum Chordata; class Actinopteri; order Atheriniformes; family Atherinopsidae; genus Menidia; species Menidia menidia. The sequence goes on from CAJRST010022223.1 coordinate 19,642,411, forward strand.
AGGAAACTGATAGGAATGTTTATGTGGTAGAAAAAGAACACACTGGGACAATAGACAAGAGTTTGACAATCTATTTGGCTTCCTGTGCTCTTTCTGTGTTGGAATTATCATACAGAGAAATTAAAACAGGCATATTTGTCACTGTGAGAGGAACTCTGCTCTGAATAGTGTAATTAGAGTTGCTTTTTTTGTTTCAAACCATCTGATGGTCACATTTTACACTTTTTTAACGCAATGATTATCAGTTATGAAATAAAATGTATATTATGTTTAATATTTCAGAGGAACCAGAAAAAGCAATTGAACTCAGACGAGCGAAAATGACTTTCAACAAAAAGAGTTGTTGACATCAAGGCAAACACAGCCAGCATTAGCATTAACCAAATGACAGCCTGGCGTTTGTGATAAACCGAACGGACGCAATTTAAACTCCCACAAAAACAACGCGTTGCTTGGAAACGAGGCGATAAACTGGGCGGCCAGTCGTCCTCCGCTCCCTTAAATCCCGCTCCACATGTTACAGACAAGAGCCGAATGGCAGCAAACCACCTATTAAACACCTGCAGCAAACTGCAAAAAAACGACCAGTTGTGCGGATTTCATCTGAGCTCGTTAGACTTAGAGCATTTTCCAAACTCCTACACATTCGAAAAGGCGTATTGTTTTATGCGATCACAGACCGTATAAACTAAATTCGTCATCAATCCTGTTACCGTCAATGGGTGAGTTGAGTCTCAAGAGGACAGTGGAGCTCAGAGAGTCCGTATAAATAACCACATACAGGAGGATCTGTGAAAAAATGATGAGATGTGAAGCTTGGAAGGTGCAGAGAGCTGGAAGCTGAGATCCGGCTGAGGGGAGTCCCAAACCGTGCCTGCAACGGGAGGCAACAAGGCCAAATTATGCAAAGGCTCATCCTCAATAAATGAGAAACAGGGTGTGCAGAAGATATAAATAGGAACTGGGTGGGGGGGGGACACGTGGGAGATGCTGAGGTTTCTGTTCTTTTTCTGTTCTTTTTTTGGCCGTGACGATAAATAACAGCACAGTCACACAAACCAAAGAGGACTCTGGAAGCTCAAACAGCTCAGGGCTCCAGACCAGGGAGAGTGTAGCTGTTTAAACAACTTATCTCATAGGAGACACTCACCAAGTATCTCAGGATTCCACCTGGCCGTCACACTGTGGCCCGTCCAGCATCTCCATTTCCAACATAGGAGCCAACTGTTGTCCTCACCCGGACATGCCAGGGTCCAGACGGGTGGACGTGGATTCGAAAAAGCATTTAAAGTGGCCTAAACTAAAAAACAGAGAGATTTTTGGTGGATTTTAGTTTTTTGGTCCGGTTTGTCTTTGTTTTTTGTTTTTTACAGTTCTTGGTTAAGATTTGGGAGTTATTCTATTTTTCTGCAGAAATATTTTGTTTGTTTGTTGCTTGTTTCATGTTTTGTGGTTTCATTTCTCAGTTCTTTATCGGTTGTGTCTTTTGTATCGTGTTTGACTTCACAGTTTGTTTGTTGTAGCTTTTCCTTCAGATTTACTGTTGCATCAGCCTCTGTTTGTCATTCAGGATCTGTCTTTGTTATAACTTTGGGGTTGGCTGTGTTCTGTTATTTCCTCATTTCTGCTTCATTGTAGTTCAGTTTCCAGCATCTTACTTTCGTTGTTTGAATGCATTCAAATGTAGTTTTTTTGCGACTCCTTTTCTTGTATTTTGTAACAAATCTCGACCTTCTTAACCTCTGATCTGCATCTCTCCTCCAAGTGAAATACACATTTACAGTTAATCTACAGTTGACAGACTTCCCAAAGATGACTGAGGGAAAAAAATAATGTTATGGGAAAGAATAGAACAGGATTTAACATGTTAGCATGTTGGCATTTAGCATGAATCTGGCATGCAGCTGTGTGCACCACAGGGAGGATTTCAAACAGCTTAATCCCCCATAAAGAACTCTGAGAGATCATTAGACTGTTATTGTTTACCACTGGACAGTTTGCATGCCACTGGGGGGGGGGGGGCCGACAACATGGCCGAGAGCGATAAACAGCATCATCCCGGCCGTGTTTGCACACATTTTCATCTCAGTGAAATCAGATTTCATCTGATGCTAGAAATCAGACCACCGCAAATGTGTGGGACTTCCTGTTAATGGAGGGTTTGTTTGTTTTGGTTAAAAAGACATAGAGAAAGCATTGGTACCACCGTGCGTTTTTCTGCAGTTGCCCTCTGATGGTTGGCGTGCGCTCCCCTAATTAGAAAGATTTTGTGTGATTTGGCTCATGCACAGAACAATTAATTAATCAATTAATAAATCAAACGATTCATTCAAAGCAGGAGAATGATCGGTATCTGTGTTTGGGACTTACTAACCGAACAGAAAAAGACCCAGAGGCCAGACACTCCTGTCTCTGAACACACAGACACATGCACAAGTCAGGCTTTAGCCCCGCCCACAATCGACAGCTAAACGAGGGCAGATTAAATGGGTTAGATCCTCTTCGGAGGCTTCGAAAATGTGGAGGCAAGTCCAAGTCAGAGTAGTCCGCTCACATGCGAATACCACAATTACCCAAAACGGATTCCAAGCACCCGATATTACTCAAACTCTTTATCTCGAAGCCAAAAAGATGAAGTGTGATCAGTGTGTTTCTTGATATAAGTTAGGGGTTAACACTTCTACACAGAAAGCTTGTTTAGTGATCTCTGCCTTTATGTGGGCAGCTGCCGGCTGAGCTAACTGATTTTTATTGGACAGCGAACGCACCATCGGCTGATTGGCTGCTGTTGTTTGTTGCTTCCTCAGTAAACAAGCTTAGTTATCTTGAGATAAGACACAGGTAACAACTGATGGTTGGACATTTGAATCTCAATTTCAGACTTTATTGGGTTTTTTTTTCTTCTTTTAAACGTGTCCAGTGTTTGGCACCATCCATTTTTCTTACTTTCCCCACATTATGATGCGTCCACCACCATGCTTAAACATACACACCTTCTGTAACATGTGTTTATTTTGTAGGTGTATTTAAACTGGCAAATTGGGGGAGGTTTCACATTAGTCCGTGGCATTTTTTAATGATATATCAATCTAATAAAAGCAGGGAAGATGCTCTCTTAAGGCTCATGTTGCTGAAAGCTGCTCCAAAGTGAACAAAAGTGAGACACGAGATCAGAGTTTGTTAGAATCAAAGCTTCGTTTGGTGAATTTGTGTTTGTGTCGCCATCTTTGAGGGAGTCTTGAAGGAGTGTCCAAATGTGGAGCCTTTGCTCCGACTTTCTCTCCGTCCTCAGAATAAGTGGGTTAGGTCCCTGGGGGGATCTCGGGGATCCCGGTTGGTCCACTCCTCAGGATGTTTGGATGCATTTTAATCACGGTTCCTGGCACCGACTAACCTTCTACCCACTTCTGACCATATGCCCCAGACTGCGGTATACACAGATTTCTTAATCACGTGTGGATAAGAAAATAAATTAGATTAATCCTCCAGAGGAAGTATCTATATCATGAGGGCAGTCATGGGATAAAGTTGTGATTTTTTTGTGTATTTTGTGAGTTTTAAGCCTTAAAGACTTTGCTATTTCTGGCTCAGGAGATCTTCTGACTTTATTTGGTGCAAGGATCTAACACTTTTCTATAAGAACAACTTGTGTTTCATTTTGTTTGAGTACTTCTGTTTCGGGATCAGAGCTCGGGTGTTACGTCTGTAATAATTCTCATCTTTAATACGAGAAAGCTCCTCATGGTAGGAAATATAAAGGGTCTGTTAGGTTTGGATCTTTGTGATTTTTCACCTGGCACTTGAAGGCATCTGGGAGGTGTGGCCAGTTCGAGGAGCTTATATAAAAACTCACCAGGTTGACAGAAAGCTCCTTATTTTCCTGTTTTGCTCAGTGTCCTCACGTGTTTCCCAGAGTTTTCTTGATTTTACGTCCATGCTTTGTAATTCTGTTTGGTTCAAGCCGGATTCTCTTGGACTTCATATTAGTTTTGCTTTATTTGTTTCGGCTTTTGATATTTGCCAATTTCAGTTTTTTTCTTTTTTCTTTCTTGTGACCTAAACAGCAGATGCCAGCAAGGTATTTTTTTCCATTGCGTCTGCTGGCAGAATTTTGTTTTGAACTTTCCTGTGTTTTTTTTCTATTAAAGACCATTTATGCTATTTCTCCTGTTTTCCTACAGCAATGTTCTTTCATACAGGGAAAAACTCAGTTTTTTCAGTGATCCGTAGCTGATATATTTTTCCCCAGAGTCTTTGTTTGTATATTTATGCTGCTTTTTAGCACAATATTTATTTATTTAGTTATTTATTTATTTATTTATTTATTTATTTATTTATTTATTATCCAATAAGTATTTTTACATTAAGATATTCTGTTTTGTTCCCTACCTGCAAATTGACCCTAACAGGCCAGGCACTATTATTTGCCAATTTTGTTTAAACCATACCAAATTTCCTCCTCAATGTCCATTCTCTGGCTAAATTGTTGCATAAAAACACAAAAGCGTGCACACGTACACACTAGAGGATTAAACCGAGGTCAACATTGCTGTAATTCCCAGTTTGATGACTCTTTTGGTGTGCATCTGGCTTAATTCAGGACCTACGCGCTCCTCTTTGATTATTGTTTTTCAGCTGATGACTTTTTGTAGGAAAACACGGCGTAACCTGCAGCTCCGCCGGACCGGTCAATACTATCGACCGCTGCCCGGTTGGCCTTTAATTAGGAGCGTGATGAATGGGGTCAGCGTGGGCTGTGGCTGTGTGTGTGTTGTTAAATCTTGAAAGGAAGTCCCCGTTTTACAGCGGTGATGAATTGTATCGTGTCACGAGCACTTGACCTCTTACTGGCCCTCATTGACCATGTGGCCAGCGTGATTGCCCGAAGGCCAAAGGTCATCAGAGCCAGAGGGGGGTTATCGATAAGAGATGTGGTGAGCAAGCGTTCTCTAAGTTGTGCTACCTTTTCTGGCTAATATGTTTGCTTGATTCTGTTTGCATTCATTGTTATTCAGCAAAAGGAAATCTGAAAAGTATTTTCTTCCTCATTAAACATCCCAACCTCTTGTCCTTTAAAAGGCAAAGACTTAAATTGGCTGCACAGCCACATTAAACCATCATCATTGCTTCTATTGTGCCAAATTAAATAGGAAGGACGCATAAAACCTGCAGAATCCAAAGATCTTCCTGTTTTGCATTGTAAGTTTGAGCAATAAATATAAAGAAAGCCAAAAGCAGACACACAGGATGATGAAAACACCAATTTTCTGCCATTGTGAAGCTCTTACAGGTCATTTTCCTCCAACTGGAGCGGGAGACTTTACATAAAAAGGAGGACGGTGAATCTGGTGACTGTGAACATATCTTTATTAAAGCCGCAGCTATTCAGTTCATTGATATTCCGAAGGACAAAAAAAAAAAAAGAAGCCTTTTTATGTGCCAGTCTCACTTTTATTCTCTGACAGTGACGAGAGATTCTTTAGCTTAGCCCGATTCTGCCAGGGTGTATTTATCTATAGAGCCCGAGTTCAGTCAGGCCGGTGATTCATTTACTTCCATCACACTCACTCAAACGACACGTTCAGGGTACCGATCGGCTCCTGTGTGAGGAATAAGACGAATTTATAGTCAAATTTGAACAATGAACCCCACTAGAGCATCACTGTGACACCAAATCTGCTTCATGGTTGAGCTACTATGCAATTAATAGATGAATTGATCTCAGAGTGTTGGTGAAATGTTAAATGGGATCAAAGTAAATCAGACTTCTCTGGTTTTATTTCATTTGATTCCTTTGATCCTGGTGGTTTCACCCCCTCCTGAAACTGTGACCGCTTGAAAGTTGAGGACGATAGTTTTGGACAATCGCAGGGTTTCCATTGCAGTTTTTGCTTATATGAATAAGGAAAGAAGGAAAAAGAAGTGAATAGGAAAAGTAATAATGTGCATCCTTCAGCTTTGACAGGTGAGAAAAATTGATAAGTTCAGCCTGTCTGGAAAAATGATGAAACAATTATATCTCTGACTTATATGTCAAACTCCCTTAAGAAATATTTAGTTCGGTTCGGGGTACTAATATTTTTTTAGACTAATCTATTGTCTTAATTTACGTTTTATCATGTCTTTTAATTTGATTAGACCTAAAAATAATAATTCTCATGGCTTAGCTTTTGATCATAGGTTGAATCATAGGTTATTTTTGTTGTATTTTCTATTCTAACATGACAGAAATGAATAGCCTTTTGCTTTTGGACTAGAAAAAGTAACTCTTCTGTCTTCTTCCATTAATCCGAATGGTGCAGCTTTGTTTTTCCCCCAAAAAGCAAACCTCCCAGTTGCTGTGTGAAGACAAGTGAAGACACTTTTACTCCACAAGAACTAACAGGAGCCATTTGCTTCCCTCCCACACTCATTCCTAAAGTGGTTACCTTTTTTTAATTGTTTTTTTTTGTTAAATAGCAAAGGGATGCTTGAGAGGAATCATCCGGATATGTGTAAAATCCCACTATCACCGAGCATATTGCGGTAGAAATCTTAAAGGAGGAATTATACGAATCGGAGGGGGGAAATCGGGTTGGTCTGAGTCTGTGATTACGAGAGACCCACAAAGACGGAGGCGTGCAGACAGAGGCCGGCCGGTCCTGGGGGAGAGCAGGTGCTGGTATTATAATTGGAGAAGATGGACTGTTCCCACTCTGGCTGCTTTATTGGGGCGCTTTAGAGATCCAGCGTAATTTCATTGGCCGAGCGCGAGTGACCATAATCCTGACCGCAGGCTGGACGTGAGTGCTCATAAGAGTAGTGGCCGACACTCTATACTGCTGACTTAACTCTGTGCGATGGAGGAGGAATATCGCATTATGGGCGGGGAGCTATAGGGCCAGTTGTGTGTGTCTGTGCGCGTTTGTGTGTGCGCGTGTGGTTCAGTCAGAAATCGGCCGTTCATAAGCCGAGGCTGGGAGAAAAAAGGTCTCTGCGTAGGGGGGGAGGGGGGGACGGATGCCTGTAATGAATCAACTCGTGGCTGGGTGAGAAAATCACACACCCGTGTGCATATGTGCGAGCATATTGTGCGCTTGCAGGCGCGCAGATGCTGTCATCCATGATGAATTAACTCATTTGAGTCAGTTGGATTTTTTTTTGCTGTTATCGACTACAAGGCTCACTATGTGTGTGTCATGTAGTCTAACTCTAATGAATCTGAAGCAGCACACTGATAGTTTTTGGGGTGGGACCTTTCGGGTTTTCCAGGTAATCGGATGCTTCGGACTAAAATATTGAGGAAAATCAATGAATATCCCGCATGTTAACTGGTTTGTGTTCGTTAGGCCACTGAAACATGTTAGTTTCCCAAACCAAACTAATTATTTCTTAAGGGAGTTTGACACATAGGTCAGAGATATATATGTTTCAACATTTTTTTCCAGACAGGCTGAACTTATCAATTTTTCTCACCTGTCAAAGCTAAAGGATGCGCATTATTACTTTTCCTATTCACTTATTTTTCACTCTTTCCTTATTCATATAAGCAAAAACAGCAATGGAAATCGGATGCTTCTGACTAAAAAGACTGAGGAAAATTAAAAAATTCCCCTCCTCAGTGATTGCATACAGTAAAATATTCTGCTTTGTGTTCGTTAGGCCACTGAAAGCTAGTCGTTGGGATCTCAAATTTAGTTCACAAGCTTTAAAAAATTCAAACTTGTAATCTAAATTTAACGCTAACGTACTGGCTCCTTGTTCTTGTTCCTTGTTGATTCCTAACGGGGAGCCCGATCTGTGGATTAGATCAGAACCAGAGGGTTTCTTGTAACCGATCCCCGTCAGTTCCTGCGTCTCGCCTTCGCGCCTTATTTTTAGAGGCGCTAATTGGGGAAAGGGCTCGACACACGCGCAAATTAGTCGTGACTGTTGTCATAGGAGGGAAGGATTAGTTGGAGGCTAATTGTGGATTCCACAAATTCGAGGCGTATTATTTCAAATCCTCAGCGCATGATGTCATCGGGAACCGTAACAATTAACGAAGCATTACCCTTTAAGCAATCCCAGGAATCCTGAAATAGGTTGTGGCTTTCTTTGTTTTTACCATCTAAATCAGTGTTTTTCAACCACTGTGCCTCGGAAGACTAGTGTGCCGCGAGTGATAGTCAGGTGTGCCGTAGAAAATCATCCTATTTCACCTAATTGGTAAAAAAAAATGCTAAAAAATTTTTCAGTGTCTGTTGGAGTAGTGACTGGTGGCGTAATCATGTAATAATTCTTTATGACTAGATTTTGTATATACTTTTGTATATTGAAGTGGACATGTTAAGTCCAATTTGAAAGAAGAAATATAAAATATGATAAAAATATTTTTTTGTGTTTATTTGATTCCTATTCAAGACACTTAAGATAAGAATAATATAAGAATAACTATAGTGTTACTATAGGCGGCTACAGATTTGTGGTTGGTGGTGTGCCTCGTGATTTTTTCAATGAAAAAATGTACCTTGGGCTGAAAAAAGGTTGAAAAACACTGATCTAAATGACATTGGTAGTTTTTTTTTTATCATTCAGCCTTCAGATTTGATGAGAATCAACATGTATGTGTCACCTGTTAGACGTTAGCGAACCAAACTTTGAGATGAGACAGAGCTGCCTTATCTTTGAAATGGTCTGTGTCTCTGTCCAGGACAACGTGGATCTGGGAGAACTGATGTTCTCGTTGTGCTATCTCCCCACGGCGGGCAGACTCACCATCACCATGATCAAAGCCCGAAACCTCAAAGCCATGGACATCACCGGGGCCTCAGGTGGGTGGGGGATCCACAACGGAGCGTTTCAGTCGTGAGTCAAGTGGTGAGACGAAGTAAAAAACAGATAAAGTGTTTGTTTTTTTACTGTGGGTCAGAGGGAATGACCTCACAGTGAGGTGTTTGAGGCTGGCTGCCATTGGACAGGTCCGTGGTTCAAATCCCGGCTACATCTGAAGTCGTCAGTGGGCCGGACATTGAACCACCTGGACAGGTGCAACGATTGTAAACAGGACTGTGCAGGTCAAAGTTCATTCACAGTGAAAAGAAAAACAACATCCCTGTTCCAAAACGTCTCCCAGCAGCTTTATTTCTCCAGGTTTTTCTTCTAATCAGCCAGACGATTTATGATTTTCCTGAAGTCATCTTGAGCAACAGTCATATTGGACATTGGCTTCTTTTTAATGTCCAGACAATTTTTTATTATTTTTTATTATTTTGTTTTTCTTAAAAATCCCCTTTTCAAACACAGACATTCTACATTTTTATGCTTTCTCTCAAAAGTAAACATTCATTCTTTTAGGAAACCCTGCCTCCATGTTTTTGTCTTTGGAGGTTAGTTAGTTAGTTAATATCAATATTAGCTAGCTAGTTAGTTAGTTAGTTAGTTAGTTAGTTAGTTAGTTAGTTAGTTAG
>CAJRST010022223.1:19651848-19666360 GCA_907169785.1 Menidia menidia
AGTTAGTTAGTTAGTTAGTTAGTTAGTTAGTTAGTTAGTTAGTTAGTATCAGCAGCAGCCATGTTGAGTGTTTGCCACTTAACCCTTTAAAGCCCGATCCAAGAAAAATAGGAAGAATATTGGATTTTATTTTGTTTGAAGTCTTTCTTTGGCCCCTCAATAACATATGAAGAAAAAATATATATATTTTGATCATATTAGCATACAATAAGTCAAAAATATATTCTGGTGTAGTCTTCTACTGGCTGTTATCGGGTATATCTGAATGTGTACAACAGGGGTTTGAGCAAAGCTTTTACCACTGAATGATGCAAAAAGTCTCAGATCCAAAAGACTTCAGAAACCGTATGTATCAAATATGATACATTTGGCATTATAGGGTTAAATCCAGCATTTAAGACTTTGTGCTTAGATGCTGAAGGGGTCATCCTTCTGTTTTTTGCAGATCCATACGTGAAAGTGTCCTTGATGTGTGATGGACGGCGGTTGAAGAAGAGGAAGACCTCCACCAAACGGAACACCCTGAACCCGGTGTACAACGAGGCCATCGTGTTCGACGTCCCCCCCGAGAACATCGACCAGATCAGCCTGCTCATCGCCGTCATGGACTACGACCGGTCCGTTAACCCGATTCTTTAGTTGGAAACCTGAGAATAAGCCAGAGTAGATCAGGAGTAAAAATTTGACATTTATTGGGTCACAGGTAAAGTGTTTCAGCGCTGGGCTCTTCACAGACAAAAACCTCTCTCAGGGTCTCAGTCGGCAAAGAGCCCCGAACTCTGTGTTTCATGGGTATTTATCTGTGGGGCTAGGTACACCTCTCAAAAGGACTGGACACGACTGAATGCTTATTGACCAGTTATTTAACTCATTGGCTGCCAAACACGTCTATAGACGTCAATTCAAATACAACCGTTGACTGCCAAAGACGTCTATAGACGTCTTTTATGTTTTTCAACGCAAGTGGCTTGGGGGACGATCTGCTAAAGCTTGTCCGTAAATATCAGGCTTCTAGACAGAGTATGTTGTAACAAATTGACCCTCTAGGTGGCAGTGCCACTTTTGATGGGAGATGAGCATAGATTGTAGGCAAATAAGAAAAAGGTAACGGTTCACTATGAGAGAACATGTCGCCGGTGAGACGCAAGTCGAGGAAGAACAGAATAAGGTAGAAACATATTTTTTTTCCTGATGAAAGAAGAGAGTCTACTCTTTCTTTTGGTGTGTTCGGTGTTTACATAGTCATAGCACAAACTATTCTGTGGCTCTTGAAAAATCATTCAAAATGCTAAAAAAAACTCTGGCAGTATGGGACTCTCTGTTCTGAAAATGGCTGGCAGTCAATGAGTTAATAACCCTAACCCTGACATGACCCGACCAGGACCTAATTAATGCAGGTAACCCTGGAATGTGGTAACTAAGTTTGTGTGTGTGGATGACCTAATGACATGTGCATAATTTGACTGAGAGAAAAGGAGAATCTGTGGTTACAGCCAGAGAATTGAACACAAAAGTATAGTTCTAAAAGGAATAAGACAATCTATAATTAAAATACAGTGGGGGAAATAAGTATTTGACCCCTTGCTGATTTTGCAGGTTTGCCCACTTACAAAGAATGCAACGATCTATAACTTAAATCATATGTACATTCCAACAGTGAAAGCCAGAATCCCAAAGAAAATTCCAGAAAATCACATCATATGAATTTATAAAAATTGATAACCATCTGATGAGGAAAAATAAGCATTCTTTGTAAGTGGGCAAACCTGCAAAATCAGCAAGGGGTCAAATACTTATTTCCCCCACTGTAGATCGGGTTGTAGTATACTATGCTAAAGTGAATAATTATAGCCTAATTCTAACAAGTCCGTGCACACCCCCCCGACCCAAAACCAGGCAGAGTAACGGAGTGTGTGTGTGTGTGTGTTTTCTCAGCGTGGGACACAACGAGGTGATCGGCGTGTGCCGGGTGGGCAGCGAGGCGGAAACTCTGGGCCGGGACCACTGGAATGAGATGCTGTCCTACCCCCGGAAACCCATCGCCCACTGGCACCCCCTCGTAGAGGTAAGTCAACCCCCCCCCCCCAAAAGCCCCAATCCGGTCCGTCAGCATAGAGCTTCAAACAGAAATATACCTGACAGCCGCTGTGTGGTTAGATTAAGGAGAAAGAATTTAACAGAGAGAATAGAAGAGTTTATTTAATGAGGATGATGCCAGATAAAAGACGAAATGTCACCAAAGTCGTTACAATCGATTCCTAGGAGAAATTATTCTCTTTCAAGGTAATCATTTGACTGGATAGGCCTAGTTTGACAGTGGAAAAATGACCCTGTAATCCATAAAATGTCAATGAAAGATGAAAACGTTTTGACCGACCGGCCTGAACAGCCACAGATGTCCTAACAAACAATTTAGCAAAAAGAAATATAAACCTATTAACTCCCACTCCTCACCACCCAATGATTCGCCTCAATATTACACGTGATAAATAGCTTTAAGATACAAAATGCATCAATATAATCAGTCAACTGTACCAAAATACATGAATACAGCATGTACAACATCAGCTGCATTACAATAAATACTCTATTTACGACTAAATTATATCATTATACATCTACATTTGATAACTAATATTTTTGTCATATTTTTAAACAGAATATAATGGTATTGTTGTGTATGAAATGATATGTTAAATCCAACAATAATTAACAAAAAGCATCCATGGAGACACTATATATATATATATACATACACATGACTATTGAACAAATTTCTTTTAATGGTAATTTGTGCAGATATTATTAATTTGTTTAAATTGGGTATCCAATTCTGTCCATAGTGAGCGCTTTTCCCATTTTAATAAGAAAAAGCACCAGAATAATTGCGAATCATCCTCTAACGGTGACCTGGAGACATTTTCAGGATATATTCTCCGAACACCGAGCACCAGATTGAGGAACGTCAGAGAGCTTCAAACTGCGGAGGCCAGTGTAAAAATGAAGTGAATCATCCCACTAACAATCTGTTTCCCGGGCTCAGAATGAGGTGCAGCAACAATAACGTGGCATTGTTTTATCTTTAGCCATTCTTAAACCTATCAGCCATTCATGAAACTGCTGTGAGCAAAACAACTTCAAGCTGAATGTTGAATGAAGGAAGTATAATGTGAAATATAATGTAGAATAAACATCAGCTTTAGCCTAGAAAAAAAAATAGAAATGGAAATTAGTATTCACCTTTCATTTCTGCGTCGCTTATTCGATTTGGAGAATCAAAGAAAAGACAGAAATCAATTACCGAACTCCATAACAGATAATAGTGCATATCTCTTATGTATACTTGATTTGTTTTCAGTCGGAGGAAGGGAGCCAGAGGGAGAGGTGGCTCTGTTCACAGAGCTGCTTCTATTTCTGAACTCCCAGCCCACACTCATTAAAAAAACAGGGCATGCTCAAACAGATGTTGGGCTGATTCATGTAAATTCATGTCGAGTTGTCAAAGCTAAATATACCGGTGCTCGGCTGAAGGGGTCGGAGGCTAAAACACCCCAAAACGGAGAGCTGCCGACACACATTAGCAGCTTCCAGCTAAAATATGCCCCTTTTTTCTCATTTGAAGAGTTTAAAGACCTAACAATGCTCCGTTCAAAGGTTTTTTTTATTTCTTACTCTGACTTACTCTGAATGGTGTTTGCATCGTTCCATTCAGTTTCCATGGTGTTTCCTGAATGGTGTTTCCACTCAGAGTCAGGAGAGAGAGGCCATACTTTTAGCATCACTTCTTATCTTTAGCTTTGGGAGCAGTTTAACCAGATTTAAATTGAGTCGCCTGTTAAAAAATCCAATCGTAAAGTAGTTTAAAGTTTCACAACTTTTTTCATTTGCGCACGTTTTGTTGGCAGCGAAGACTTTTTAAACACCGCTAAGCAAAAGACTCGCGAAAATTGGATTTAGACGCCATTTTCCATCATTTCATCAAAGGTGGCTGCTGGTTTGGTGATAAAACAGGTTGCAGGAGGCGCTCTGTGCATGACTTTCTTTCTGTTTTTCCTGAGATAATTTCTGTTTTTGCGTATCTCCGGGAGGACAGAAGTTTCTTTCCTAATCCAATAAAACTATTTTACATGTTTTCCTCTTTATTTTAATACGATAATTTTTTAAAAACTCACACAATTTGTTTCTTTCCTAATCCAATATAACAATTTTACATATTTTCCTCTTTATTTTGAAAACTCACACAATTTGTGTCTTTCCTAATCCAATATCTGGATGTGCTTTAGCCTCCATCATCGTTAGGGTTAGGGTTAGAGTTAGAGTTAGGATTAGGGTTAACCCTAACCCTAAAGGTTTCATCTCCTTAGTGTTTCTGACGTGTGAATACTGGTTCTCTCCTTTGTCAGCGTGTATGTGAGAGGACTAAATTAAAATGGATTTTTCTCTGTTTTTGGAAGGAGTAGGCAGGCTGCAGCACCCTGTTAGGAAACACGATTACTTCATTTGGTTGCGTCCCAGCAGCAGAAGTCCACCCACTGCTGGCGGTTATCAGTGGTGAACATCTCATCCATATTTTCAGGAGTTTTGACACCAGGAGCTTCTCTGTGCGTCCCTGGGGCCATTTGTTTAACACTGACACGTTCATACTACATACTTACACACACTCAGACACACAAACACGCAGCCGGGGGGTCTGTCGAAGCCCTTCCAGGAGCAGATCCTGTCTAAAACCATTAACGGGAGCTCTGGACTCCAGAAGCAGAGCCCGGGATCCCAGCTAATGGCCTAGCTGTGTTTCCCTAAAACGTCCACGCAGAAGCCCTGAGGGAGGCTGCTGACTGGATGTTTCACACACACACACACATACGTGTTTTCAGTCAATATAAGGACGTGTAACGGAAATGGTACAAATGGGGACACGTCTTTCTAAAGGTTCTACAGGTCTGAAAATCCCAAAGTTTCCTAACCATGCATTCAGGAAAGCATTCCTCTATTAAGATTTTAGCTTTAGCTTAACTTTTGATCACATCTGATTTGTATGCAACATATAGGGACATGATCTGGTTTATATAACTTATGAGGACTATAACCTTTCACACAGTTATTTAATGTCCAGGTGAATTGTCAGGCCCAGAGAAACACACAATCTTTTACAGTATATGTGACTTATGAACCCAGTCAGACTCTGGAACCTTCTGTTGCTCAGATCTCCATCTGTGAAGCACAAAGTAGCTCTCATGAATCATCATATATGCATTTAAATCTATTATAAGACACACACACACACACGCACACACACAGTTGTAAGTGTCTAAGCCACATACAGTATACTGTAATACGAGCAGAGAAGGAGCCAGATCAACCCGATAGACTGACCAGGTTTCTCTCACACACGTTTTTTGACCCCCGCTGACCCATCAATTATTCACAGATTTCATCTTTGTAAACACAGACTCGCCCTCACGGCCAAAAAACATCACCAAAAACAGCGAGAACGCCCCTCAGTTGAATCCCGTCTGGATCGGAGACGAGGAGCTGGTTCAAAAACAGCCGTCGACCCCCTCTTAAGATCCAGTTTGAGAGGATTCAGAGATAGAGGCCACGGATCAGCTTTTATTTACAGAGGCCAAATATTTCCTGTCTTTGAAAGCTCACCTGGAGCATCTGAATCCAAAAGCAGGAAAAACTTTAAGACGAAAAGACACAGGATGCATGGATTTTACTCAACAGGAATGCTGGAAAATGCCGCACAACATGGATTGTGTTTAGTTGTGTGGTAAATCCATGTGTGTAGCAGTAGTTTGGGAATAAACTGAGAGTGAGCGTGCGGCATCCGGCTTTTATAGTGTTTTGTTGTGTTTTGTTTCGTCTTGTTGGGTTTTTGCTTCACTGAGCTGACTCTCCTGAATTAAAAGTGCCGTCCAAATGCGGTCGTCACGCTTTTGTACTAAAGGGGACGGCAGGAAAGTGTCTTTTGAATGAGTGTTGTGTTTCTTTCTCAGAAGAATTTAATTGAAAAGTCTCTCTGTGGCCTTTTAGAGAGAAGAATCCTGCTCACATAACGAACCAGCCACTGGCCTTCTGGGCTTTTTGTGTTGGGATAATGTGTTTTTTTTTTGGGTTTGGAAAGCTGACGACAGCATATTTAACCCTATAATGCCAAATGTATCATATATGATTCATACGGTTTCTGTCTTTTGGATCTGAGACTTTTTTGCATCATTCAGTGGTAAAAGCTTTGCTCAAACCCGTATTATACACATTGAGATATACCTGATAACAGCCAGTAGAAGACTACACCAAAATATATTTTTGACTTATTGCACGCTAATTTGATCAAAATAATTTCTTTTTTTTTCTTCATATGTTGTTGAGGGGCCAAAGAAAAACTTCAGACTAAAAAAAATCCAATATTCTTCCTATTTTTCTTCGATCAGGCTTTAAAGGCTTAAAAAGGATACACAAAAATTTAACAAATCATCAAGCTGAACTGTACACTTAGATTAGCTTTAGCATTGGCGAGTGAATGTATAAATAAAATAGTCATTTTAGCATTTTTAAATGAGAATTAGACTAAAAATTCTTACAAATTACGGAAACAATGGATTGTTTTATTGTTTTATTCAGTTAATCTTTTAGCCCAAAGCCATCCAAACAGAGGAAAATTACAATAAAAAATGTTCATCCTTCTTTTTTCCACAGTGGGTCGGACAGGGGGCGACCGTGATTGGAAGCCAAGGGGGGTCCACCAATTCCCTGAAGACCCCCCCGTCACCATGACAACACAACGCACAGCGTCGGCGTCGGGCGTGGACCCACACACGGCCCCACTTAGATGTTTAAAACATTCAGAGCAAGGTGTGACTAACCAGTGAGACCAGTAGAACCATCAGGACGCGCCGTTAGCTCGAGCTAGGGTTCGATAACGTGTTCCGACCACCACAGAGGCCAACGCTCACCTCTTACTTCCTCTCGTGTCTTCACAACCAAAAAAAAAAAAAAAAACACTTACCGACATTCCAAGTGAACTAATACGACTTGTTTTTCTATGTCATATCAAGCTTTTAGAGATTAAAACGAGGAGTTTTTGGCAGATCGAGCTTTTCCCTGTTTTTTGTTTTTTGGGCTTTTTTCTTTTTTGTTGTTGTTGCAAATGACAGGTTTGTGGACCAAAATCTTTTATTTTCAGACCAACAAGTAAAGTTGCAAATGGTTTGTGGGAGTGGTAAACTATTGTAGGCAATGTGTTTGTTTAATGGTAGGAGGTGAGTAGCAGAATAAGAGAAAGTGGAAGATTTTGGGTATTTGCCCGACTGTTGTGTGGACCAGAGGGGTTGTAACAAAGATTATTTTAATGTAACCTTAGTTTTATTCAGTGGAAGACTTTCTCAAAGGAACCACCCTGTAAAAAAATGCCAAGAATTTGTAACAGCGTGAAACTAATGTTTAACTGGTGCATGTTAAAGTGTCATACGTGGTTAACAGGGTGTGGTCAAAATAAAGAAAACAGAACTTCAGTTGTTGTCATTTTTTTAACTTCTGGGTAGTAAGGTTTGTTTCTTCATCTTTGTATTTACGGTTTTGAATATTAAGAATGGTTTCACGGTAACAGAACAGTTCTGTCCCATAATTAATTTTATAAATGTAAACATGCGAAAAGGCAAAGCAGCATTTTCTGTCCTGCTCTGCAGTAAAACTAAACTCTTTAGATATTCCCATCTGCTCTAATATCAAATATTATGGAAATGACTCAAACATCGAAAAGATTTTGTGGTCCTGGTTTGTTAAAAAAGATTAAACTAGCTCAGTTACTAAATTAAGGAAGCCTGTTAGCCACATGTTTTGGTATGAGTCTGTTCATGTTTACACATTTTTATAGTGATGCCACCTATTTCCCACAGGCCAAATCTTCCTCATAAAAAAAAAAAATGTGGCAGTTATTCTTTTTGAGTAAAGAATGTAGCAAAAACTAATGTATGCTCTCTTGAAATTCATATGGAGTATCAGTGCGTCTTTCCAGCCCTGGTGAAGAACTGATGACTTCATGATACATACTTTATGAATTTAAACTTTCTTTTTCAAATACCTGTGCTTCAAGCCTAGCTGGATCTCCATTTCTAAGGTGGTTAAACTGTTCTCTGTCACGATCTGATGACTCTTAATGTTCTCTTTGACTGGGATCAGACCCTCTGACTGTTAAAATAAGCCGATGTTAGTGTCTTTGCATTGGACCCATCACATATTACACATCCTCTGTGTTTGTAGATCCCAAACACACATGCCAGTACGAGTCATTTTGGACCATATTGTGAGTACATTCAGTTGTCAATAAATATTTCTATACAAAGAATCCACTGATTCAGGGCGAGTTTCACGTTTGGGGAGAAAATGCCTCTCAAAGATGGAATGAGATTGCTGATAACACATTTATCACCCCTTTGGCCTCTCAACCCCCTCCCTTCACACTTCTATTGTAAGATCTCCCAACAGATGGCTGTGACTGAGAGACGTATAAAGAGTTTGTGACACACTTCCACACCTTCGCAGATGCTAAAATGGAGGCTCATAACAGCTGAAATGCCAAAAGGGCAAGATCCTGACATTAAGTTTAGTCGACGATGTCTTCGGATTCCCATCGGAAAAGAGGAGTTATGACTTCAGAGCTTATGCTTTGGACATTTCTTTAGGTCTGTTTACGTTACGTTTGGATTTATTTCGACCCATTCAACAGACTCCGCATTGATTTATCTCGCACAGAGCAACATGAGCGCATTTCCACCTGAAAGTTCAGTGTCGGGCTTTAATTCACAATGCCGTGCTGGGTTTAATCAGAGCCAGTTCACATCCAGAAGATCCCCGCGGTCGCTGCTCGAAACAACGGATGAGGATGTCGCTGAGCTGAACTTTGGTTTCCTGTAATGATTAGCTGGGAATCGGACGCTGTAAGAAACCCCCATCGTGTTGCACACGGGAATCTGATTAATGGTTCATAAGGAAACATTCAGCAGAGCCACAGTAAATCTATCTTTTTTTACCACCCTGCTTCTAGAAACATCCCAAAAAGTCCTTAACTAGCATTGTTAGAAGGGAAGTCGCACACAGGATGAGAACATGGAAAAAAGCTAGTTAAAAACCCTGAAAACTGAGAATGAAATGATCATTTTTAGGATGTAGATGTGTGAACTTTTAGGACCAGTCACAACGGGACTGATGACCAGTTATAAAGGCTGATGACCAGTTTTAAAGGCTGTTACAGATGTTTTAAAGGCTATTACAGATGTCTGAATCAACAACAACAAAAACTATAAAACTACTTTACCTTATCAAAATCTCAAAGCGTTCATGGGATTTGTCTCCAGTCCGAGCCATTGTTTCCAGGAAGGGTCTCATCCTACTTTTGCATTCAAAGATGATTCTCAAACAGAATTTAATCAAAACCAAACAGGCCTGTTGGATCCCCAGTCGGTTGAATTTGGAGATCCTTGGTCTTTATGTGGCCCTGTGATGGGAAAATCGGTGGGTTAGGTTGATCCATGAAAAGAGAACATGATCACATCTACAAATGACAACAATACGATGAGAAACCATACAAATTATGATCCACCCAAAATATCCCAAACAAGCATCATTAAAAAATGTAATTTTCTGATCGTGAATACGAGTTTCATGTCTTTAAAACAGGAGCAGAAACTGCAGTCTATCTCCAGGGAGAACGATATTGTCTAGTTGTTATGGTTTAACACAGGGCTGCTCATTAAAGCTTTAAAAGGTCAGCGGGCTGTGGAGTTTTCTGCCCGGCCAGTTAGCCGCTGACCCCCTCGCATTACGACTCCGGGCTGTGGGATGAAAAGATGAAAGCAGAAAGCTCCGACTGGCAGCAGAGGAAGTCAGAGAGGTGAATCAGTGTCTGCACGCTGACCACGGGGCCTCAGATGTGATTCCACAGAAACAGCTGAGCATCCTTTGTTTGCTGTGAGTGAAATGACCAATGGGAGGCAAAGGAACGTTTCTTTATTGCATCATAATGTCTATTTAGGAAACTTTTAATCAGTGAGGGGGTTGCAACTGATTAAAACTACAATGGGTTGCTCTTTTTGATCAATAATTATTCTTTTTTTCACCTAATTTTTATGATAAATCCTCCAATCTTGATATCAAATATTTAAAAAATGCATATGTAATGACCTTTTCAGGAAATACTTTAAATACTTTTAATACTTTAATACTTTACAAGGAGTAATAGCTGCTATAAGCTTCAGCTTTCTCGATGGCTGTGAGTTTATTAAATGGCTCGACAGCACAAAAAAAATCTAATATTGGGAAGATCCGTTGTGAAAACGATGGGGCAGAGAGATTGGGAGGTAAGTTGTCAAATAAAAGAGCAGGAATCAGATGAATCGCTTAATCTGGATGAGCCGATTGGCGTCCTTTGGGTCCACTCGGTTAGCCTTTAAGTGAGAGTCATTAACTGGGCCTGACACGGACAGCTCAGTGTTTTCGGCTTTATGGCTTCAGCTTTAGAGCTACGGCTCGTTCTCTGAGTCGGAGACTCAGGAAGAACCCAGCCTAAATATACCTGAGGGTGGGAAATCACCAGGGCAACGGGGAAGCGCTTCCATGACGATCCGGGGTTCGTCCACATGGCGACGGGCCCATCAGTCAATCAGATCCTGAGTTCAAATCTTCAGAATCTGGGTGCCACTTGGAAATGAAGCAGCATTAGCGAAGACAAAAGTGCATCTTGGATGTAATTGAGCTCATCAACAGGCCCTAGATGTGATTCAACAGAGAAAGGATCTTCAGGCTGCAGATGAAGCCAATTTGTCCACCTAATTTATCCCTCTCGGGCCCTCGAAGGCAATTTTGAGAGAATTTGCTGTAAAGCGCTGGTCCGGGGGCTGAACTCTAGCTTCTGATGGCTGTTGTGGGTGCTCAGAGCTTTATGAGGACGTTCAAAGCCCTGACGGCGTCTGTGGGAAGGCTGTAATCTACTGGATGTTGTCAGTTTAAAATTTAATCTTCTCCAACCTGCTCCTGCTAAGGGGAGGACAGTAAAAAAGAAAAAAGAAGAGGCACAGAACTGTACGATCAGAGAATGAGGCTGTGCTGTTTATCGCTTTGAGAGAATCAGATGGCCAAAACGCCACTTATATGAGTTCAAAATCTCAAAAAAGCACCTTCTCTGTTTCTACTTGTGGGCGTTGACATTGTTTATTTACTCTGCTGCTGCATGCACACATATGTTTACAATAATACCCATTTTGAAATTAAGTTTATGGCTAATGTTGGTCCTAATTCCTCAGTAAATCAGAGAAAAACCCTAATTTTCCATTAAATCACTGCAAAAGGCAGCAGACAAAATTTAAGATAATAATAATTAATAATAATAACAATTATTAATTCTAAACCATTAGTTCAGAGACAGAAAATGCTTTGAGCTCAAGGATTTAAAAAAAAAAGTAAAGAGACAATAAGTTCAAAACAGCCATGGCAAGAAATGTTATCCATTCAAAAGAGTCAATAAAGTTAATTTAAAACTGAAACCTATGACAAAAGTAGCAAAAAATATTAAAAACAGCTTGGATGGCAGGTTCCACACAATTAAATGACAAACTGATGTACACACGAGGATTGAAGCAACAAATTCCTTATTTTACAGACTGTCCTTCATGTTTTCATGTAGCTTGAGAGTATCTCTCAGCATGTTTGTAGAGTTTTTATCTCGCAGTCTACAGAGATACTAAAAATATTAGTCACAGATTGGTTTTGAACTCTTGATTGCATGATTAAAGATCCCTCCATAGTTTCAAAACTATTTAAAATACATGTGGAATCATTATTACCTAGAATTTCCATAACAGTGACCAGGTTTAAACTCTAGAGATCATAAAACGACTTTGATCTTCTATCCTACTTGTTGAAGTGGATATTTAAATAAAGAATAAAGAGATAATTATATGAATGCTTATATGAAGAGGGTTTGGACACGGGAGGGATGGTACACTTATCAGAGAGGGATGCTGAGGCCTGGAGGAAGAGTAAAGAGCAGCTTTTTGGGTGGAGTCAAAGAAGACATGAAGGTAGCAAGTGTGTGAGGAGCAGATGGAGATGAATCCCTGAAGAGTGACGCCAAAAAGAGGAAGAAGGAGACTATTAATGGAGCAATTACAAAGGCTGGAAACGAGGTAAAGCATTTTAACACTCAAGAGTCCCAAATTCCTCTGCTCACATGTTTCTGGTTGCATCAAATGCCACTTGGTGAGCGTTTTGTTGTTTAAGATATAGCTTTTATTTGATAATTCCTGCCTCGGCAGCACATTGGGTCTACTTTATCTTTTTAAAATCGACCTTTCATCATCCACAGGTCCGACATTTGGATCCGCTCACACTGCGAATTCATTCATCAGGTGGGAAACTTTTCCTTCTAAAAGATGCAAAACAGCCCACGAGAGTCCAGAAACTCAAAAAATGGCCGGGGCCTGAGTCCATAAAGCCGTTTTCAGATGGAATAAAACAGAATGGAGACGATAGAAATACTCTTCTGTGTTTCCTGGCTGCTTGTTTTGGACTCTGTAAAGCCCGTACCACCTGTATAACACGCGTAACTCGCATTATAGTCGTATTCTAAACGTGTAGGTGTTCGGGTCGGGGCTTAATTTGAATTCCCTCCCACACGCTGTTGCTTTGCACCGTTTATCTTTTCTTCCACACATCCCTGATGATGACACGTTCATTAAAAAAGGAGCGCTTTTCCATTCATTTAAAGGGAAATATTTACCTGTGTGAGCGAGTCATGGGGCTCTCCAGCTCTTCATAATGTGCTTGGCCTCTTAAGTAAGGGCTCTAATTAACACCAAGACCCACAAAAACCGAAAGCAAGCAAATAGGTATTTTGTGTGAATATAAAAAAACTGAATGAATGAACAGTGTCTAGTTTGAATGGGAGCTCATTCCAAGAGGAGGGGGTTGAATTAGCCCCGTTTTTGATCATCTCATCAGATGGCGAGTGAAGTCCCCCCTGCATTTGTGTGTTTTTGATCTCAGAATAACAAGAGAAAAAAAGAAAAAAAGAGGCGAGAGGGAGGGGGGGGGCTTGGTTCGTCCCACCAGGAAGCCGTTTCAGAGCGGGAGAAAAGTTGAAAGAGCTGCAAACGAGGTCACTTAGTGTGCAACCACATTATCTCCAGTGGGATTCGGAGCATCAGCTGCGATTCACACACACGTGCGCGCGCACGCACGCGTGTGTGCACGGGCCGTAATTGCTCAGGCATGCTAATGGCACCACTATCCAGATCTATTTTCTCCTTCCTGCCTTCCTGCCGCCGCGCTTGTGATCTGTGTGTGGAAATAATGCAAGAAACAATCGAACAAACCGATAGATTCTGCTCTTAAGTGGACAGTTTATGCACTTTAAGGGGGTTTTAATCTCATTATTTCATAGTTTCCTTGGAGCCAGTGTCATTACGATGCTTTTTCATCTCGGCGTCTTGTTCTTTGTGCGTATTGTCATTTAGAAAAATGTCTCTCTGACTAATTGGGTCAAGCTCCTAGAAGAAAAAGGCGCTATTTATACGAACACTGAACTTGGTTTACTTCAAGATCTTTATCAATTAAAGTTTTAGTCGGCATTTAAAATCTTACAGTCCACAATATGAAAGGGAAATAAGACATTAGCGTGGTTTCTGTCATAATAATCATATAGGTTTGCATACATTTCCTTATTTTTAACATGAAAAACAACAACATGAAACATGAAAAAATTAGTTCTTTGATATGAT
Source organism: Menidia menidia (assembly GCA_907169785.1). NCBI lineage: Eukaryota > Metazoa > Chordata > Actinopteri > Atheriniformes > Atherinopsidae > Menidia > Menidia menidia. Next base: position 19,665,624 of record CAJRST010022223.1, read on the forward strand.
ATTTTAAAGTTCTTTATCAATAGAATGGAAAACAGAGCATTTTGACTAGAAAATCAAATGAAGATACAAAGGTTGGTGATTCAGGCTTTACAGAAAATAAATCTAAATCTAAATTAGGACTTATTTCAGGGGGGGCGCAGTGATGGAACGTGGTTTTTAGCCCTGTTGCCCCACAGCCAAAGGGTTCCCGGTCAGAGTCCCCGGGGGAACCAGGACCTTTCTGTGTTCTCTCTGGCCACTCTGGCCTCCTCCCTGCATGTTGGGTTAATTGGAACGCTCCGGACTCTCCCTAGGAGTGGATGTGAGTGTGTGTGTGTGGTTTGTTGGTTGTGTGTCTCTGCGTGGCGCTGCGATGTTCTGATGCTGTCGGCCGGGACAGGCTTATTCCATCGGGAATAGGAGGTGTAGAAAAACGGATGGGTAGGTCTGTGGGATTGGCAATGAGCTCACAATCAACACTAAACAGAAACCTTGGCGCTACAGACCCCGCAACACCACCGATGACATCTCTACCTCCATCCTAACGAGGGAAAACATTCAGTCTAAGGAAGAAGAACGAACGAATCAGTGGAGGAAAACCAGACTGGAAGGTGGAGGTTGTGGGTTCAAACCCAACCAGATCTTTTTCATACTCTGTATCGATTTTCTACATCCAGTTGTATTCTCATTTCTGCCTGCAAACAGGTGAGATCTATCTATCTATCTATCTATCTATCTATCTATCTATCTATCTATCT
>CAJRST010022223.1:19666370-19688347 GCA_907169785.1 Menidia menidia
AAAATGAAGGCCTCATAAACATTCTGCTGCATAATGAGCTGTCTCACATGCTCTAAGACTGTGGAAATATCTACGTTTTCTAATGTCTGCAAGCAGCAAAAAGCACCAAATTACACTTTTCCGCCTCCGTCCGGTTGTGCTTTTACGGGGTCACGTGGCGTCGGGCGATTATGAGGCGACAACTACAGCCGACAAAAGCCAAAACGCAAAAAAAAAAAACAACTCAAGAATTGCACATCCTAAACGAGAGCTCTTCCACAGCTAGCTTAATGCTACATCGGCTGAGACCACAGACGGACAGCAGGACAGTATAGAAAGACTAATCTCAACAGTAGAAAACATCTCGGTTTACGTCGGTTTAGGTGTGAAAGTGGTTTTTAGTACATAGCAGTGTCGCGTATACGTGTTGGTTAGATAGTAGATTTACAGTACATCCAGAAGTCTGAAGGAACTTCCTGTGTGAACGTCTATGTCTTGCAAAAAGTCTATTTTTCCCCTTATTTAGGTGAGAAATGGTAATAGTAAATAGGAACATTACAGGCAATGGATTTGATTCTACTACTGAGAGTATTTAACATGTTATTGGTTTAATAATTAATGGGAATAGAACAGATGCTGGCCGGTTTCAATTGGGAAGAAACACGGAAAAAGAGTCGGATTAAACCCTTAAAACATCTGTTTGGTATTTGTGGAATCGTCTTAATTCCTATTTGAGAGTTGAAGTTCCAGCAGTGCAGTTGTGCAGTGTCCTGTACGCATCTCATGGGCGTTTTGCACAAATTGTTGCATAAAAAAGGCTCAGATCAGGTCTGCTGGTTTGCTTTTAAGCTGTGTAAATAATACAAAAGCCTAATCATTCACTATAATTGTTTATAGTGATATTTCTGTCCAACTGAGCAAAAATGTGAGTCTTTAAAACTGCTAACTCAAAGCTTTGCAGTTGCACAAACTGTCTTTGTTTCAGTGTTCAAGTAAAAAAACTGATTTCAGAAATGATCCATATTTAATTTGTTAGAGATACACAGCTAAAAATATTAACCATCTGAAATCATAGCTTTTTATTCTGTTTTAAAGCTAATTATCATTGTGATTTTTTTGTTTTTTTGTTTGTTTTTGCAAGACACAGACGTTTCTCTAATACTTCCATTGTGGTCTAAAATAAGAGTAAGCCCTGTTTTCTAATTTCTACAATGGCTTCACTACACATCGAGTCTCCTTCTCTCTTTTCTTTTTCTATCTCTTCTCCTTTCACCCGCACAAAACTCCGTCCTTCTTCCAGAGTGGGAAACGAACCCATCACCTCCTTCTGTCTTCACCTCCTTTTGAATCAAACAAATCATTCCACACCATCATTTCTGTCAAAGGAACTGTTGTTTTTCCCCTACCCCCCCCCCCCTCCCTCCCTCCTCTCCTCTCTGCTGCTCAGTAGTGCCCCCTAGCAGGGATGAACGTTACAGGCCCGGATCTCCTTCCGGTTCTTGCAGTTGCTGGCCTTCGGCCTCTTTTTGGCCTTTCCGAAGCGCTCCTGGATGCCCCCCCCACACGGTTTGGTGCAGTCGGTCCAGCTGGTCCAGGGCTGGCTCTTGCATCCTGTTGGACGCATCGACAGTCAAACACACTCATACACACCTGTGCACTGAGGATTCAGCTTTCGTCATCATAAGAACAAGGTAAAATCATACAATGACACAGAGTATAGAAAAACGGGCAGAGAAACCTGGTTTTTACACACACAAAAGTGGGTTTTCTAGCATTTACACACACAAACATACATATATATATATACACATATTTTTATCATATATATACTTTTTAATTTTTTTTAATTTATTTAAATTTATTTATTTATTTATTTTTATTTTTTTATTTTTATAATATTTTCATAATATTTTTATAATATTTCTATAATATTTTTATAATATTTTTATAATATTTTATTTTTAATTTATATATATAGATATGGATATATATAGAGATATATATTTACATATATCTCTTTGGTCTTTGACAATTATCATGCTGATGGAAAAAAAGACATAAGACTAGAAATGATCCTTTTTTTTTAACCAGAAATGAGCTAAAAGAGCATGCAAAGCAAGTTATGCCCCGTACCATTAACACGCATGCTTTTTTACCCCTTTTTCTATCTTTTGTGTGTCATTTTTGGTCACTTATGGACAGGCTACCAGCTTCAATGCTCACATAAATACTAAACTTATTTTTAATAGGCAGCGTGAACAAAGACTTTTGTCCTTTTCCGTCACAATGGACAGAAACAGGAAGCAAAAAACGACAAAGAAACTCAATTAAACTATGCAACAGTCAGTTCGAATGTAAGTTTTCTTTGCTTTCGGACTGACGCATGTCTACGTCTATTTCTATATCTACAGCTTGTGCAGGTTTCTTTTCGATTTTTAGTTTTTTGTGTGCTTTTTAGCTCAGTTTTGCCAACTACACCATCTGCAAACTGTTGATGTTTGAATTGAGTTTGCATACTTATACTAAATTAAAATGACTTCTCTGAGCTGGCTTGTGTTTGTGAGGGTGCATTTTTTCTTGTAACTCAATTTCAAACTGTGGAAATACAGTTGTCACCAGTGTTGGGTAAGTTACTTTAAAAATGTAATCCGTTACAGTTACAAGTTACCTTGTTTAAAATGTAATTGTAGTGTAACTTTTTCGATTACTTTAAAAAAGTAATGTAACTAATTACTTTTGATTACTTTTTGATTACTTTAAGGTTTTAATGGGTATTGACCGATGATTCATTTTAGCATGTTATTATTAGCTATTGGCCGCAGCTAGCAGTTCAAGGCTAACGTCTTGTTAACGATCATAAACAACGTAAATACATTTTAGTATCGATACTTTTTTAAGTATCGATACTTTTGACAACCTTAGTCTGAAATGTAGGACATGTCCGGGAAAAAGAGGACGTTGGCTAGGTAGGCTAGGCTAGGCTAGGTCATAGACATCGATAAACGTTTGTCATGCATCAACACCAGACAGTCAAATATTAGTAAATCAATACGCTTCGTCTATCAGTGAGTTGCATATTTTGCAAAGGTTTCTCTTTATATTTTTTAAAGAATGTAACTAAATTTGTAGTTCTTAATATTTTCGGAAGTAACTGTAACTGAATGACATATTTTCTCATTGTAACTGTAACTGAATGACATATTTTTCTCATTGTAACTGTAACGAATTACAGTTACTCTTTTTTTGTGATTAAATTACGTGACGTCGTTACATGTGATCCGTTACTCCCCAACACTGGTTGTCGCCACCCACCTGGCTGCTCCTCCACAGCTCCATCTCTTCCTTGTTTTCCCCTCCGTCTCCTCTTCCCTCCTCCTCCTCCTCCTCCTCCTCCTCCTCCTCCTCCACCTCCGCCCCTTCCGTCTTTGGCTTTCGTCCTGCACTTCCTGATCTTGCATTTCTTCCTCTGGATGGTCTCCGGACAGGCGCTGCCCCCGAACTCCGGCTCCAGCTTGACCATGCGGGTGCGGATGGTGTGTCCCTTACCGCAGGACTTGTTGCACTCGGACCACTCGGACCACTCGGACACCATGCAGTCCACCGCTAGGGAGGAGAAATGAAAGGAAGATCAGGAAGAAAAAGGGAGGAGGGAATGGAAAACAAAAGAAAGTATCGGACCCAGTGTGGATGGATAACGTGAGGTGATTTTTACAGTAAACTCTTATCAACATGAAGGAAACTGTAGAAAACTGTAGAAAAATAGATGGTTTTATTCAGCTGAACTAAAATTAGATTTTTAAAAAGTTTGTTTGCACATTTAGAGCCAAATAATTTTCTGAAAATGCATCACTTTGTCTTCTTTTGCCTTTCACAAACAACTCCAGTTGCATTTTAGATTAGAAAAGATTTTTAAGAAAAGGTTTTAATTGCTCACAATATTGTGTTTTGTTTGTAGCAAAGTTTGGTTTTATTCAATAAATTGAGATCATTCAACGTTTTTAAAGAAAGTAATTTTGGTTATTGCATGCAAAGCAGTTTTTTTTTCTTATTTCAATTATTTCTGCATTTGTTGTGGTAATTTTCCTGATTTGTTTGCTTAAAAGTAAAGCTTAAGAGTAAATACAGCCTTTAGCTTTGCATCATGGTCCATGTCCAGTTGCTAGAAAAGGAAAATGACCAGACAGATAAAAACCAAAGAAAGGCTGAGATTTTTGTCAGTTTTACTGTTGATTTCACACAGGATCCATAATACGTGGAACCTAATTCATCAATTCTTGGATCATCTTTAATAACTAAATAATTCAAATAATTTGAATAACTTTTTGTCCTAAGAGGAGAAGCCAAGCTTCAGGTGGGCAGCTAGTCATCGTTTTTGCACAAAACCAAGCAAAAATCCCCAAACAGAACGGTAAAAAAAGTATGTCTGAAACAACTAAAACGACCAAATGTGGTAAACCAAGTCTGGGAGAGGATATTTTTTTTCCCCATTATGGTCACTGGACTGAGAAAGTGCTCAGACTGCAGAACAAGTATATAATTAAAGAATTTATTTATAGTCAAACGCTTCATTTGGACCACTAAGGAAACGGCTGTGAGGAACACTAAACTGTGTCAAACAACAGATGAACCAACGGGAATGTTCAGCTCAAACACGAACGTCTGTGAGATCGCAGAAAAAAAAGCGCCCTCGGACATCCCAGTCATTCGTTAATGTCGCGTTTTTTTTTCCCCATTTCTGGGTCCCGCTCGAGGGCAAAGTGTTTACCGTCTTCATTTTTCTACTTCTCACCCTCTCTGCAAGTTTTCCACTTCTCCCACTCTGACAAACGACCCAGCACATAACCGATATCCGAGGGGGAAAGTGACAGGGGCATGTTAAATAATTAGCAAAACGCTCCAGAGGCAAGAAGAATAAATCTTGCCTTTGCCCATGAAAATGGGGAACAGCTTTGGAGTTAGGTGATTTATGCTGGAGAGGCGTGGCAGCACCAAGTCTCTGACACAAGAAATCCACAAAATCCTGAAACTTATTCAGCTTTAAAAGCCGTTCCTATTCATTTGTGGAGCCAAAATGAGACATATGAGTCTGACGAAAGGTTATGGGACAGAGACGCTTGGCTTCTTACTATCTGTTTAACTCCAAACGCCTGTGGCCAGATGTTTCCGCCAACAACCCTATAATGCCAAATGTATCATATTTGATACATACGGTTTCTGAAATGTTTTGCGTCTGACTCCTTTTGCATAATTTAATGGTAAAAACTTTGCTCAAGAACTCTTTTGTCCCCCACGCCATCAGACTGTACAATGCCTCACTGGGGGCGAGGAAGTGAACCAGGACAGGGGGAAGAGATACTATATACACTGTACTTAATCTGTATTTTTTGTATTTTTATTTATTTATTTGTATATTTTTGCTTAATTTGATTCTAACTTGATACTGTTTGCCCTTTAAGCTGCTGGTAACCTTAATTTCCTGAGGGAGTCTTCCCAAGGGATCAATAAAGTACTGTCTAAGTCTAAGTCTAAGTCTATTGTACACAATCAGATATACCTGATAACAGGGGGCAGAAGACTACACAAAAAATAATCTTGGCTTATCGCATAGTAATAAATTACTAATATCAAAAATGTATTTCTGTTTTTTCTTTTGACATATTTAGTTAAAAGGCCAAATAGGGAATTCAAACCAAAAATAAATAAATTCTGTATTGTATTATTCTTGGATCAGGCTTTAAAGGGTTAAAAGAGCCCAGTGAAACCAGACCCTTTAGTTTAAGGTCTTTTTGCAGCTCATCCTGAGAGAAACCTGAGCGCCTTCATGCCCAGTTCAGCTCTCACTTTAGGAACAGACAGTAAAAAAAAAAGCCTCCAGGGAACAACTCCTGAGCTCCTCTGCCTGATGCAGGTCTGAGGCCACAGACTGAGTTTAAACAGCGATTAAACAGCTATGAGGCGGGAGGGTTTTAAAAGAGAAAATGAACCGCAAAGCTCCACGATCCATGTTTTTTAGGGACTGTGAGCTTAGAGAGGAGGAAATGTGCAAATAAATGTAATCAATATTTACTGCAAAACTTTTACTACAAGCTAAAATAGACATTTTTGGACCCTATGATGATGCAACAGCTTGTCAAATATGACGCATTTTGCATTAAAGGGTTCAAATCCCCGAGTCAGCATGTTCTCCTGTGTCTGTGGGTTCTCTCCGGGTTCTCCGGCTTCCTCCCACCTTCCAAAAACCTGCATGTTAGGTTGGTTGGACTCCAAAATGCAGTAAACGAGGCTATGGTTTAGAACCCCCTTTTTATCAGACAGGCCCCTACACTCAGCTCTTTTAAAATCCTTTTAAAGACCCACTTTTACTCTCAGGCCTTTGAGTGAGACTTCGACTTTATTTTAGTCGTCTTATTTTCCCTCTCTTACTTGGTTTTGTTTTTTATTTTTGCTCTTACTGTTTTTAATCTTTGAGTTTGTCTTTTGTGGAGGTGATAATTGTGTTTTATGATTCGCTCAAATGGGGGGGCGGCACGGTGGTGTGGTGGTTAGCACTGTCGCCGGCGACAGTTAGCACTGTCGCCGGGGTTTTGGGTTCGAATCCCGGGTGGAGTTTGCATGTTCTCCTGTGTCTGTGGGTTCTCTCCGGGTTCTCCGGCTTCCTCCCACAGTCCAAAAACCTGCATGTTAGGCTGGTTGGAGGTTGGGGAAATTGCCCTTAGGAGTGAATGTGAGTGTGAGTGGTTGTTGGTCCTTGTGTGTCTCTGTGTGTCCATGCGATGGACTGGCGGACTGTCCAGGGTGTATCCTGGTTCTTGCCCGTTGACCACTGGGATAGGCTCCAGTTCCCAACAGGGAATAAGCGGTATTGATAATGGATGGATGGATTTGCTCAAATGGCCTGTACAGCGCTTTGATTTTAGCTTTTAGCTTTGGCTGACTGAAAGCGCTTTATAAATAAAGTTGAGTTGAGTTGAGTTGAGAAATGCAGAAGACAAAGGGTGTGTGTGTGTGTGTGTGTGTGTGTGTGTGTGTGTGTGTGTGTGTGGACTCACGGCACTCGGGAAGCATGCACTTGTCGCTCTGCTCCAGCTCCTCGGGGCACTGGGCCGGGTCGGACTTCAGCATCCTGCTGCGGGTCCGGACCCCCGGCCCGCAGGTCCGGCTGCAGCCGCCCCAGTCCGACCAGGGCGTCAGCACGCAGGGGCCCGCGTCTGCACACACACACGTCCGTTTCCGTGTATCTGTACTTTACTTAAGTAGATTTAATAATGGATACTTTCTACTTTTACTCCACTACATTTAACTCATTGACTGCCAGCCATTTTCAGAACAGAGTCCCATACTGCCAGAGTTTTTTGAGCATTTTGACTGATTTTTCAAGAGCCACAGAATAGTTTGTGCTATGACTATGTAAACACCGAACACACCAAAAGAAAGAGTAGGCTCTCTTCTTTCATCAGGAAATTTTTTTTGTTTCTAACTTATTCCGTTCTTCTTCGACGTGCGTCTCACCGGCGACATGTTCTCTCATAGCGAACCATTGCGTTTGTTCTTATTTGCCTACAGTCTATACTCATCTCCCATCAAAAGTGGCACTGCCACCTAGAGTGTAAATTTGTTAGTACATACTCTGTCTGGAAGCCGATATTTACGGAAAAACTTTAGCCGATCGTTCCCCAAAGCCAGTCGCATTGAAAAACATAAAAGACGTCTATAGACGTCTTTGGCAGCGAATGAGTTAAGTACAATTCCGTGTATCTGTACTTTACTTAAGTAGATTTAATAATGGATACTTTCTACTTTCACTCCACTACATTTAACAGTAAGTATCTGTTACTTTCTACTTCACTACATTTCTATACAGCGTTTCGTTACTCGTTACATCCGACACGCATTTGTTTTGTTTTTTTATTTGTTCGTTAGTTTGAAAGTATCCAATGGCGAGAGCAGAATCAGTCCGCTGAACCAATCCAAAGCGGGAAATAACCATCAGGCCCTCCCTCAAGAAGAGCAGCACATTACGCAGGACCTGCATAAAATATCTAAATCTAAACTGTCACAGGGAGTAAACACAATAAAAACATGCTTTATCTGCAGCATTGCTCATTAAAATGGTACATTACTGATTTATTAAAACTAAATACGACAGGTACACTTAATGACAATATATAAGCCGTTAGGTATTATGGTTGGCAAGTACTTTTACTTTGAATACTTAAGTAGTTTTAAAAGCTTGCCCTTTCTTACTTTTACTTAAGTAAAATAATAATGTGGTACTTTGACTTTTACTTGAGTACATTTTTGTACTTTTACTTAAGTACATTGTATGAGTACTTTATCCACCACTGCTTTTTTCCCCACTAATCCCAGTTGGACGGGGTCACTCACGGCAGTCGGGCATCATGCACTTGTCCAGTTCGGCCACCTCTGCTTTGCACATGGACCCGTCGCTGGGGGGCATCTTCACCATGCGCTCCCGCCTCCGCATGCCCAGGCCGCAGGTCACGCTGCAGGGGTCCCACTCCCCCCACTCCGTCACCACGCAGCTGCTGGGAGCTGGGGGGGGGGGGGGGGATGGGGAGGAAAAGGGAACAGGTTCAGACACCTCCCCAACACACAGGCTCAGTGGGGGCCAAAACCCCCATGAATGGAAACAGAATTTATTCATTCTTCTGCACACTATCATTATCACTTATCTTAGATCTGTATATATACTTATAGTTACATATGTATATATCTATTTTATATTATATAATATATACTGTGGGGGAAATAAGTATTTGACCCCTTGCTGATTTAGCAGATTTGCCCACTTACAAAGAATGCTTATTTTTCCTCATCAGATGGTTATCAATTTTTATAAATTCATTATAAATTCAGACACCTCCCCACCAAAACCTCCATGAACAGAAACAGAATTTAGCTATTCTTCTGCATACTCTCATTATCACTTATCTTAGATCTGCATATATACTTATAGTTACATATGAATATATCTATTTTATATTATTATATATATTTATATATATATAAAGTGGGAGAAATAAGTAATTGACCCCTTGCTGATTTTGCAGGTTTGCCCACTTACAAAGAATGCTTATTTTTCCTCATCAGATGGTTATCAATTTTTATAAATTCATATGATGTGATTTTCTGGAACTTTCTTTGGGATTCTGTCTTTCACTGTTAGAATGTACATATGATTAAAGTTATAGATCGTTGCACAAAAATTATTTCCCTCTGGGATTTATAAAGTATTTCTGATTCTGATTCTGAATTAAAGTGCCTCCCATCTGGTTGGGACGGCCTTGCACGGGCTAAAGCCGCAGAAGGGCGTCCAAAAGCTGTCTGATGAGAGTCTGCAGGAGTTATTTTTAGGCGGTGTGTTAAATGCGTGTGTTTCAGAAGAAAAGGGTGGAAAAACAAGTCGACGTGAGAATAAAGTCAAGTAAAGTTGGCGGCATACATAGTCACAAACAGCCGTTTGCTAACTCCTCCTAAGTCACAATTCTCCTCAGGTTAAAACTAAAACAGTCATACTCCTTTATTTTTTAATTTAACGTCAATTTTTTGTGTAGAAAACTGTAAATAGATTTAAACAACTATGACATCACACCAAGTAAAGAGTTAATGCCTGTCCTAATCCTAACCCGTACCTCTACCCCCCCACAGCTCCTTCTGTAGTCCATCAACCTCTACCTCTATCTCACCACTGACTCTGATCAGTGTTTCTTCTCTGGATAGCTTATTGTCATAGTGATGAGAAATGTAATATTGTGTCTACTCTGTAAGTTGCTTTGGATAAAAGCGTCTGCCAAATGCATAAACATAAACATAAACATAATGTAACAAGTACAAGGAATCATATCATTGTACTGTCAATGGGGGGAATCTTTAAAAAGTGTCATTATTAAACTGACAGGAAAAGAAACACACTTTTCCACTACAGCCATTTCTTTTTTTCCCCTTTTCTCTGATAAACCGGCCTTGTTTGGCGTTTCTGGGGGCGGACTCACAGCACTCCTCGTTGACCACGCACTTCTCCGTCTCCTCGGTGTGGAACTGGCAGAGCGAGCCGTCCTCGGGATACTGTTTGACGTAGCGCTCTCTGGACCTCATCCCCATCCCGCAGGACGCGCTGCAGGCCGACCAGCTAATCCACTCAGACATCATGCACGTGGACGGCTCTGGAAACCAGGGAGAAAAAAGAGAGCATGTTGCCGTTTTCCATCTTATTTCTTCTGTTTGTCACAGCATGTGTGTGTGAACCGGGACAACATAACAGGAACCTAGTGAGGACTGACTGTTATAATCTGAAAAAGTACAAATATATATATAAAAAAAACTGTTAGATTATTACAGATGCTGCCAAATTCAATAATACTATTAAATTCAATAAAAATGTTTTTTTTTGCAAAACTATGTGAAATAAAGTCATTTATGTGCTTTGATTTCAAATAGGATTTGTGACAACTGTGTTAATGTTTATCTATTCTGCTACCCAGTTTTGTCATTTTGTGAGTTTTTGTCATTGATATACAGAAAAAAAATTTTTTTTTAGTATCATTTTCCTTTACATTGATCTTTTTATTCCCTTGGAATGGTTTAGACTCTGATTCAGGTACATTTAGTATCTTTTATTTCAACTTTTTAAATGTATTTTGCTATACAGTTGATCAATTTATTATTATTGTTTTTATCCCCAGCACACCTATTTTCATGCTTTCTTCCCCATTTGTCCATCTCCATTTTTACATGCTGGTAGGCATTTCTTCTTCACTATGCAAGACGGCAGAAGTCTGTACTTCTCACAAAGGTTTATGTTTTAGTACAGTGACAGGGTAACAGATGGGTGAGGCAGGTTGGGGGCTCCGGTGGGCTTACCTTTTAGGTCTGAATTATTATTACTTAACAAGGAAGCTGGTGCACCTGTATTTTAAAGGGCTAAACAGGAACTTCTTTTGAGAGAAATATAATTAGTCGGCTATGTTTTTATAGCAGTCATTGCGGACGAATGTGCAGTTTGCTCTTCCAATAGGTCATTTGAAAAGAAATGACTCTATCAACCTGCAGAGATCCACCTCTAGATCACATCCATAACCACAGGCAGAGCTTAAGAAGACTAAACTGATGTATTTGTTGATAATTCAATGAAAAGTTCTTTCATTTCTTGTCTATTGGTAGGTTTATTTCTAACAAATGTGGTTGAAAGTGTTCAAGGAAAGAGATAAAGTCTCAATCAATGAGTAAAAATTAAAGTTTTTGCTCAGTAAATAAAGACAATAATGTTTGAAAAACCTAAATTCAACATTTCCTTCCTTATTCGTGCATTTCACTCTGACACGGCAGTCTCTGCTTTAATATAATCAGGATAAATTATAGAGTGTAATTCATTTTAATACCCTGTAATCTTTTGTTTGAAGCCTGGCTGCTACCTATATGAACCAAACCAGAAACACGACTAGTTAATGTATTTCTATTAAATATTTAACACCTATAAATGCTGTAACCATTTTTAATGTTCATAGATTTTATTATGAAAGTAGAATGTTCTCCACATGTACATTTAATAAAGTGTGATTAAGGTTTTGGAAGTGAAATCCATCAAAAAGCATTTTGAGTGGACCTATTATTGATGTCTGTATTCCTCTTTTCAATCTCATAGCTCAGTGTTACGGTTTATTGAAGTGAATCGCTGTTCATTCCACGTATGCTTTCATCCAGGGGTTCAAATGTTGCTCTTAAAACGATGAAACACGCCTCAGAGCACCTGTGCATCTAGCCCCAAACCCAGCACTGAACCAGATCTTTAGATCTGCTGAATAATGCCGAGTTTGAACAGTCTCGGAGGCTCAGAGGGGGGGATTTGAACCCATGTCCTGCGGTCACAGGACACTAACCCCACCCCTCCAGGCCCGGTTTTTGAGCTTTGAGTCTGTTCGGTCGGCTCAAAGTTGAAAGTTTTCAAAGGGCTCTCCTAACAGAAACTGCTCCAAGTCTCTTTTTAATAAGGCCAGTTGCCTTAGGGACGTTCCGATTCACAACGGAGTCAATACGCATGACCTCTCAAGCTTAGCCAGGCCCCAATAAGGCGGTTTTTTATCACCATTAGCCATCCTGGCCCTCCCAGATCTCCCTATTCGTCACTTACAGGCAGACATATCTAGCCCTAACTGCCTTTTAAAAGCCTCTTCTCCCAACACCTCCTCTGGGAGTGGCGCCTTTGAGCAGATAGCATATCAAAGGTGTGGAAAGGGAGCCTGTCAAGAGGAAATAATTATGTGTGAGCAGACCTTGTAAATTGGGACTATTTTTCAGCGATGATCAATGAAAATCTGCGACACCTCGAATGGATTTTTTTTCTTTGACTCGCAGCCCTCCGCTCTCATCCTCATCCGGCTAACTGAGACGGTGTTCCTAACCAGCTTCGGCCTAATAAAGCAGAACTAAGTGCGTCATTAATAAAAGATACAGGTATCTCAACCTCAGATGAAGCCTCCAGTGAGCGAAAAGTGTGCTTCCGAGGAATATTAATCACCCTTACCTCGACACGGAGCCCGCAATTATCAATCTCCCATCGCACACTAACGGAGCGCGAAATGAAAACAAAGGAGAGGTGCTTGGGAAACAAAAAGCTATCTGTGTCGCTGTCTGGTAATCGATAGGAGCAGGAGTAAATAGCGGGAGCACGCCGGGGTGGGAGAGGCTCTTTCAGACTCCTTTAGACTCCTTTAGACTCCTTTAGACTGCACTCAGCTGGTGAGGGGTGAGAGAGGCCTGCCCCCGAGAGCCGAACCGACAACCTTCCGGGAATAAAATGGACCGGGTGTAGACTCTTTGGGTTTTGTGACCCCGTGTGTGTGTGTTTGTTTGATGGGGAGAAGCATCAAACTGGCAGCAGAGACAGAAATAAGACGAAAGAAATAAGAAACTTAGGCACAAGCCGAACAACAAAACGCGAGAGAGAAAATGTGGCGTTCACGGGTTTCCAGATCTGTGGGGATTTGTTAGTTTTTTGTTTGTTTCCCAGCCTCTGTGCTCATTGTCACGTCTTGGGGAATTTTAGTGTTTTGTCCCGTCTCCATGGTTGTCTTGTCATTTCCTGTTTTATTTTGAAAGATACTTCTCCTTGTTTCAGGTCTCTTGCACTCCCCTGTGTGTCACATGTCAGCTTGTCTTCCCTGATTGAGTGATCATTATTTGATACTTTGTTCATAGTTTTGTCTGCCTGGTTTTTGTATTTTTCCTCGTCCTCCACTCCTTGCGAGTGTCAGGGAAGGTGGGATCTTGAGGGAGGACTCAGTCGCGGAGATACGTGAAACAAGGGTTTATTGGAACAAAAGCACTCATACGGAGTGGATGGCAGACAAAGTTCAGATCAAGGCTCTGAAAAACTATGAACAAAGTATCAAAGCAATAAAGTCAACAAGACTGTGGCAAAGTATCAAATCATGATTAACAAAACTGTGACAAAACATGGCTATGACGAAAACATGGCTGTGGCAAACACATGAACAAAATATCAAATTAGGTAAACAAGGCTATGGCAAAAACATGGCTATGGCACGAAAACAAGACTATGGCAATAAAGTGAACTAGGCTGTGACAAAATCAAACCTTACGTAGGGTGACGGAAACAGACAGACGAAAGACGAAAACGCACTGGCACAGGACATGGGAAACGAGGACTATTTAAACACATGAGGGAGGGGAACCCCAGGTGTACACAATAGGTAATCAAGACATGACGAGACACCAGACATTCCCCCAGACGTGACAGCGAGTGCACTTTTGGTTTAATTAAAACCTTTTTTGCCAAAGATCTCTGCGCCTGAGTTCTGCCTTGAGTTCTCATCCTGACACTCCTTAGCGAAGGCTTCCACGTTCCAACAAGTCACGGCGTCTTAATCGAAGCCTTCTGAGCGCGGCATCCTGCTCGGCATTAAGAGCTAATCCAAATAATATCTCAGGATTCGGTGGGATAGATGCGCTAGATCTCGCTGTGATTTAGGATTCGGTGTCTGCCCTCAGTGTCTCGCAGAAGCCGCTGATTCTTATTGGAGTCACCTGCCTCCTTCTGTTTGGGCCCGTCTGCTCACACAGGCTCTAATTCCCGGTGACAATAACCCTAATTACCATGCGGGGGCCGTACAATGGGACATCTGATTTCCCGTGCAGAGGAATAATAAGGGCTGAGCTGCCCGGCGAGATTCACGGGGATGCAGCCAAAATGAAAAACGCCCAGAGAGGACTACTCTGCTGGTTCTCAGAGCCGGTGTTCTGTCAGGTCAGCATACCCCGTCAGACCAGCATACCCATAATCAATACTCATGCGCATGACGTCAGATTTTCGTACGGGGTATGCTAGTCTGACAGTAAAGGTGTCAGATCAGCATACTTAGCCCGTCAGATCAGCATACCTAGCCCTTCAGATCAGCCCGTCAGCATACACTTTGATAAGATTAATGTGCCATTTCAAAATGTATGTACGGGTATTCGGATTTGGTGTTTTTCGAAAGGTATGGCGATCTGACGGCTTCTCCAAGTGTTCGCAACTTTTCGCAGTAATACGAAACTATGTGTATGCTGGTCTGACGGGGTATGCTGACCTGACAGAACACCGGCTTTGGTCTGATCGGCTCGATAGGCGCACAGATCTGGGACACAAATGGCCGGAGAACGATGCTTTGCTACTGCTTCCATTTGTTTAGTCTCTCTCGAAACAGGGGTGTTGAATTCATTGGAGTCAGGGATCTTTATCTCCAGTCCTCGAGGGACCACTGTCCTGCAGGTTTGAGATGTTTCCCTGCTTCCAGACCCACATGACCGGGGATTGAGGTCCCTGCTCTGAGAGATGCAATCTGAATTGACTTTATCATCATTTTTATATTACCTCCTTAGCCATTTAGAACCCCTCAGTGGAGTCCTGAAATATTCTGGAGACCACGCAGAGCTGTGGTGAGAAGACAAATCCCGGGAAAACATCCAAATCAGTGGATGACGCAGTGTGTTGGGGGGCAAAAAAAAAGGATTTCAGAGTGTTTAAGGCCACAAAAGTCACCCTGCTGTGGCGTACACCCCCTAACAGATGATGATATATGGACACTGAAAGACGTATAAATAATGATTCCTATGAGCTGGGAGCCATTTGTCTTGCTATTGAAATCAAATTCTTTAAAGTGGTTGTAGCTGATAGTCGCAAGTAATGATCCATTTGTTTTCCTGAGTTGACTGAACACGCGTTATTTGAGGAATTTCAAATCAGCGCTTTAGTTTGATCGATCAATTTTAAATTCAGAGATCACAATTAACTGCTTTGGTGATGTTTTGAGGTCACAAATGAACTCGGCTTGTTTTCCAGCACAGCAAAAAACAAGTTTGTTTCCTTCAGATAAGGACATAAAAGTGAATTAAAGCCTCATCATTTCTGTTCTTTAGAGCTTCGAGTGCAGTCGGCAGAATCTGATTAAAAAAAGACGAGCTGGTGCTCTGCGCTGACGTACAGCCTTCCCATTTTTGGCTCGGCTCTGAGGACATTAAGCACACTTTCTTTAAACTTAATTAAGGAAATGAGCAATTATCCGCAGCTGCAATCCAGCATAACGTCGAATAAACGTTATTTATCGACAGAAAAAGCGGCCGCGATCTATCCGAACGGGCGTTTACCCTCCTGGCTGCATCCCGGGCCCATGCAGGGCTGGAAGTCCTGGGTGTGGGGACACGGGACGCTGAGGTCCAGCTGGGCCTTCAGCATCCTCTGCCTCATCCGCCGGCCCTTGTCGCAGGTGGCGCTGCTGCAGGCGGACCAGGGCGACCAGGCCGAGTAGATGCACGTCTCCGGGGTGTCGTCTGAGGAGGGAACGAGCACACGTCGTCAGGGCGACCCCAAAAAACACGTGGCTTCTCTTTGACTAGGTATTAACTCATTGACTGCCAAAGACGTCTATAGACGTCTTTTATGTTTTTCAACGAGAGTGGCTGGGGGACGATCTGCTAAAGCTCGTCCGTAAATATCAGGCTTCTAGACAGAGTATGTAGTAACAAATTTACCCTCTAGGTGGCAGTGCCACTTTTGATGGGAGATGAGCATAGATTGTAGGCAAATAAGAAAAAGGTAACGGTTCGCTATGAGAGAACATGTCGCCGGTGAGACGCAAGTCGAGGAAGAACGATATAAGGTAGAACATTTTTTTTTTCCTGATGAAAGAAGAGAGTCTACTCTTTCTTTTGGTGTGTTCGGTGTTTACATAGTCATAGCACAAACTATTCTGTGGCTCTTGAAAAATCTGTCAAAATGCTCAAAAAAACTCTGGCAGTATGGTACTCTCTGTTCTGGAAAATGGCTGCCAGTCAATGAGTTAATTACAGAACATGCCTCCAGACACCCATTTTGTTGTTAACCTCAGCGATCACTGATTGGAACATAGAACTATCGGGACAACCTGTGTGGCATCATGCTTCCCTCTATTTGAATCCACCCGGAGATTAAAACAGCTACTAAACCTAACTCCCCATAACTCTGAACAACATCTCCTAGGTTTATGATAACCGCATAACAGAGAAATCTTGCAACACAAGAGGCCTACAGAGTGACATCAGAAGCAGTAGAGGAGGCAGGAAGGGGGATCGAGAAGAGGGATTTGTGAACGCCTCGTCCAATTATCTGTGGCAACCGAGCTACGAGAGGCAGCAGGAGTGGTAGCTTCAATTAAAATGACTTTCTCAGAGAGACAGGAGGGGAAAAACGAGGCGATGGAGAAGACATGAGAGGGGCCCGGTTCTCCGGGATAACGCGTAATGACAGAGGGGAATGAAGGGGAGAGAGGAGGTGTAGACACAAAGAGAAAAGAGACCAGGAAGAGAGGCAGGAGAGGGGAGAGGGAAACAGGGGAAGACATCTATTAGGCGGCGGGAGATCCTTGTTAAGGGTTTTTGCTAGGTGTGCAGAAAATGCCGCGGCGCTAACAGGAAAAAAGAGTTTTCCGAGCACAAGTGGAAATGATTGCAGCAGCACCGTTTAGTCACGGGCCCACTTCACCGTGCATATTTAAACAAGGTGTCCATTCACCTGATATTATATGTCATGTTTCACCTTCGTACTAGCTCATTTTGTTACTGTTTGCCTTTGTTTCCTCTTTGTTTTACTTTCTACTCATCTTTGTTGTTTGGTTTTTCATTGACTTTATATGAGAGACTCTCGGTAAGATGACAACACAGCCATCAAGCCTTGATTTAGGCTTAACCCTATAATGCCAAATGTTTCTGAAATGTTTTGCGTCTGACACCTTTTGCTTAATTTAAGGGTAAAAACTTTGCTAAAAATTCTATTGTACACAATCAGATACACCTGATAACAGGGGGCAGAAAACTACACGAAAAATAATCTTGACTTATCGCATAGTAATAAATTATTAATATTGAAAAGTTTTTTGTTTTTTTTTCTTTTTACATATTTTGTTAAAAGGCCAAATCCATCCATCCATCCATCCATTATCAATACCGCTTCTTCCCTCATGGGGTCGCGGGGGGAACTGGAGCCTATCCCAGTGGTCAACGGGCGAGAGGCAGGGTACACCCTGGACAGTCCGCCAGTCCATCGCAGGGCTACACACACAAGACATACAAGGACAAACAACCTTGCACACTCACATTCACTCCTAAGGGCAATTTCCCCAATCTCCAATCAGCCTAACATGCAGGTTTTTGGACTGTGGGAGGAAGCCGGAGAACCCGGAGAGAACCCACGCAGACACAGGGAGAACATGCAAACTCCACCCAGAAGGGCTCTGGTTCCCCCGGGATTCGAACCCAGAACCCTCTTGCTGGGAGGCGACAGTGCTAACCACCACACCACCGTGCCGCCCTTAAAAGGCCAAATAAGGAATTCAAACCAAAAAAAAGTAATTTTCTGTTTTGTTTGATTCCTGGATCAGGCTTTAAAGGGTTAAAAACATCCTGTATTCCACATCTGCTCTAAGTTTGAGTGCAAACTGAAAACTTCATACTTAAATCTGCATTATGATCGAGCATATTAGAGTGGACGGGGTTTATTTTCTGCCTTTAATATGACTCTCACATCACACCGATTACCCCAGTGATGAACTACTTGTGTGTCCGTCCTAATCCTCTAACTCAGTCCATACAAACAGTGGTTAAAGTAAATGTTTTGGACACAGAGAGATTGGAGTCAAGTTCAAAGAGCATGGAGGAATGCGACAGCCCACAATGACATGGTTTGAGTAATTAGCCGTGACTGGGCTCAGGAGTGTGTCCACCCTACCTTCCTCCTTCTCCTCCTGTCCGATATCGGCCACGATGTCGTCGATGGTGTCCGGCACCACGTTGCACTGCTCCCCCTGTGTGCGCACGGAGAGAAAGCTGAGGTCACACAGCGGCAAGATCTCAGAAATGACCGGAGCACATCGGTCCAGACGAAAAAAAGATGGCGCCCTTCGTCCTGTTTTCCACCGTTTCTGCAGACTTTGGACATTTTCTGTGTGTGGTTTTGACCAGAGGGCCTTGTTATCTTGTATTGCACCACATGCTTGTTAAAAAATGGCCGCTTATTGTGGAAATGTGGATATAAGAAATGCCTCTGCTTCATTTAAATCATAAAAAAACAAGGCGTTGCAATAAAAAAAAAAATGTAAAAATAATATCGACCAATTAAAGCACGATCAAGAAAGTTTCATGTATTAAATCCAGAAAGGATCTGAAACTTGATTTAATTATATGTTCGGTGTGCAGTCACGATTTGACAAGCTAACAGTTTGTTAGCCTGGTCATCATATTTTTACATCCAGTGTTGCTCTGCACAGTCCACTGCAAAAAGTGACAAAATTCCCACGTTTTTAGGCAAATTCTGAAGAGACCATTTTTTTTTTTTCACAGTGAGACTCATTACGGTGCTCAATCTGAGAAAAAAAATGAATTTTTCATACCTCTGAGCACAAAAACACGAGGAAGCGTAAAACTGTCACTGTCAACCTGTCCATGTTTTTTATTTTATTTTTGAGGCAATGAAATACAATTAGGCCCATTGGAAGAATGTGATGTGGTAATGTCCTCAGGGCAGTCTTCAAGCCCCAAACAAAAAGAACTTTGATTAACTACGTACCAGGATGCTGTCTAAAGCTTTCTGTTAAGTTAGTAGTGACCAACGAGGACCAGAAGCTACTTTTTACTCCCTCCGGGGAAAAAAACTGATCTATTTTCATGTATTCTACATGAATACATGTAGAATACATTGTGTTGTGAGGGAAATCAATATATGTACAATAACATTCTTAATTTCTCTCTGGTAACTTTCCACAATTGAAGATTTTAAAGGTTCTTTCCTCCTTGAAGGTTTCAGAGAAGGTCCCGTCATATTTTGTCAAACAATGTCCAACTTTTAATACATTTCTATTTCTTACTTCCTCAGATGGACTCAGACTTTTGCTTTAAATGAAAACTTCCACAACAGTGTATAAGGGAGTTCCCGTTTTTACCTTGCGAGCGATGCGTTCCACCACCACTTTGGCTAACGGGGTGATTGCGCCCCCCTCCGGATCGTAGAAAGGGCTCTGAGGGTGGTCCAAACTGGTCAGGGGTCTAATTTTCTCCTGGGGAATGGTCGGCTTGTTCGGCGACTGAAAGAACCCAGAAAAAGCATGAAGAAATAGACTAAACAGACTCAAAAGCTTTTGAATCTTTCTCTGCACTGTAATCCAACTCTGTAAAGTTTAGCATGGGAGACTAAATAAAGGTTCTGATGACATCATCACTATGACATTTACACAGAATATTTGACACAGAGCAATTTGCAATAGCGGCAATCCAGACTTATTATAATTCCTAAAAATGGTTCCTCTTTGTGTCTTAAACATCACCAAAATCACCTGGTTTGTGAAGGAAGGTTTTTGATATGATCCTTTACGATTGTTCTCAACAATCTAAACTGACCCAGTGATGACCCATTGTTTCTATAAGCTAACTCTAAGATTCTCCTTTAAAGCCTGATCCAAGAAAAATATGAAAATATTGGATTTTCTTTAGTCTGAAGTCTTTCTTTGGTCCCTCAACAACATATGAAGGAATAAAAACTCAAATTATTTTGATCAAATTAGCATGCAATAAGTCAAAGATATATTTTGGTGTAGTCTTCTACTGGCTGTTATCAGGTATATCTGAATGTGTACAACAGGGGTTTGAGCAAAGCTTTTACTATTGAATGATGCAAAAAGTCTCAGATCCAAAAGACTTCAGAAACCGTATGAATCAAATATGAAACATTTGGCATTATAGGGTTAAAAAATCCACCTGCCCCAGAAAGCATGTTGTATTCAATCCAATATGGGGAGAAAAAGATTAGTGAGTCCTTGTGAACTTCTCGTCTTCGTTGGAATTGGGGGTGCACTAATAATTTCAATAATTTTTAAATCATTTCCCTCTGGGATTATTAAAGTATTTCTGATTCTGATTGTGATTCTAAAGAGAGCAGCAGATGCTACTATCCAGCCCAGGTCGCACGCTTTGCTCTGGGTCGCTTTGTCAGACTTCATTTGCTGTAATTATCCCGGCGTCATCACAAGCAAGGGCATCAATATTAAATAAACCGACCTCCCGGGGCACAATTAAAAATCCCCTCCACCGTTCTGTGGTGTCATCGTTCTTAACCGTTACTCTGCTAAAGCCTCCGTGGCCTCCAGGTGAGGGCGGACACATAAAAAAAAAACTGTTTACCTACATTAATTCCACAGTTTCTGGCTTATTGTCTCATCTTTAACTCATTGGCTGGGGGACGATCTGCTAAAGCTTGTCCGTAAATATCAGGCTTCTAGACAGAGTATGTAGTAACAAATTGACCCTCTAGGGGGCAGTGCCACTTTTGATGGGAGATGAGCATAGACTGTAGGCAAATAAGAAAAACGCAATGGTTCGCTATGCGAGAACATGTCGCCGGTGAGACGCAAGTCGAAGAAGAACGGAATAAGGTAGAAACAAATTTTTTTTCCTGATGAAAGAAGAGAGTCCACTCTTTCTTTTGGTGTGTTCGGTGTTTACATAGTCATAGCACAAACTATTCTGTGGCTCTTGAAAAATCAGTCAAAATGCTCAAAAAACTCTGGCAGTATGGGACTCTCTGTTCTGAAAATGGTTGGCAGTCAATGAGTTAATATATGACGACATGATAAAAAAACACTCACTGTACGTCAAAGGTTTCCATTTGTTTGTTTGACACATCACTGCCTCCTCTTGGTGTAGTTTCTTCTTTTTTTTGCTGCTTACTCACTTGTGTTTGGGTCCGTATCTTAATAAATGTGTTTTTTCTTATCTGTTCTGGAGCTAAAGACCTTTTACTTTTCTCTGCCATCTGCCTTTTTATGCAACAGAGAGCGTCGGCGTGAACCCGAAACTCTCACGCGAGTTAAATGGTACGAATGAAATGGGCCTGTGCACGTGTGACGCATAACTCTCCGTGCAAATCTCACATCCCAGAGGGTCCCAGTGGAAAACATCTGCTCTCATATATCGCACACACTCTGCATCCTTTTACTCATATATCGCGTGTCAAACCCGCCTGAGGGAAGAGCTCCTCGGTTGTCCACTGAGGAATGGCTCTGATAATTAAAGTTAAGGAGCCAGAACTCGGCGCATGGGAATTACTTGTGGAACCTCGAACACTAATCCAATAACTGCAAAGAGGGGTAAGGATGACTATAAAGCGGGTTTTTAAAATCAGAACGGCGGAACTATGACAGAGTAGGCAAATCAAAGCAGAATCAGAAGAATCCCCGTTTGTCATTATTGGTTTTGCTAACAAAGGTCTTAGAGGCCGGGAAAAGTCACCTTAAGTCACAGTTTTTACCTCCAGATCTCCTTTTTTTAATCACTAAGCGCACAATTTCACAATTTTTGCACAATTTTCGCCCAATTTGTGTCAAAGCTTTTCAGGGGAATCATTCCTTTAGATCGGCGGTTTTCAAAGTGTGAGGCGCGCCTCCCCTGGGGGGCGCCAG
>CAJRST010022223.1:19693704-19706905 GCA_907169785.1 Menidia menidia
CAGTTTTGTTAATCTTGTTTGTACTTTGCCATAGCCACGTTTTTTTTTGTCATAGCCATGTTTTTTTTCACAGTCATGTTAATCTTGCTTTATTACTTTGTCCATAGTTTTCTCATAGCCTTGTTTTGAACTTTGCCCGCATCCACTCCGTTTGAGTGCGTTCTTGTTCAAAGAAAACCCTTGTTTCTGAATCTCCGCGACCGAGTCCTCCCTCAAGATCCACCCGCATGACACTTCCTACCTTTAACCACATGTTCTTTTGAGCGTTGTATATCTATAATGTGCTTTAATAACCTGTGTGACCCAGTAAGCTGGACTGAGACCCGTTCCAGTAATTACCCCTAAATGTCCTCTGGAACTTAGTGAACCCTTTGAATTACTCACATAAGACACAGTCTGACCTTTAGATTTAAATTATTCATAATCTAATCCTGTAAAAAAAAAGCTTTATGTAAGAAATAAAGAAAAAAAAAGAAGAAGAAAAAGAAATAATCTCCTTGGATGTCTTTACTGGACAGATGATTTAGTTAAAAAACAGAAAACTTTTTTTTGCTGGTGTGATTTGGGTAATTCAGTTTAATTAAATCAACCTCTTCTAAGTTCAAGTGCCTGCACCCCTGACCTTCTTTCAAACTAATTTGATTATAACCTGAATAGATTGTTAATCAACCCAAAGGCTGACGCTTGGCAGGTGGAAGGTGGACATTTGCTATTGATTTAATTGCCCTAATTAAAGTTAGTCCATTCATTTTCTATGTAAATTCATCTATTAAAAAGAAAAGCCTTCCATTTATTCTCCCCAGGTAGATTTGCTCAAAGTATGAGAAAAATGCTAAATTGCTGTGTGTAACCTGCTTGTTCAAAGTTCACTGAATAAGTAACCACACGTTTATCTGCATTTATATATATAACAATTATTAATTCAAACAAAAAAAAGCACAGAGAGCATTTATTTTCCATTGTGCAATATTCAGTGTTAGTGAGATTCAATTTGTCCAAAAAAGTCAAAAACAGGTTAGTTTGACAGGAATGGATTGAGATTAAGTACATATGAAAGAGATTATTTAACCCTTTAAAGCCTGATCCAACAATAAAACAAAACAGAAAATGACTTTTTTGGGGTTCGAATTCCTTATTTGGCCTTTTAACAAAACATGTAAAAAGAAAAAACAGAAATACTTTTTTAATATTAATAATTTATTACTATGTGATAAATCGAGATTATTTTTAGTGTAGTCTTCTGCCCCCTGTTATCAGGTATATATGATTGTGTACAATAGTATTTTGAACAAAGTTTTACCATTAAATTATGCAAAAGGTGTCAGACTCAAAACATTTAAGAAACCATATGAATCAAATATTATACATTTAGCATTACAGGGTTAATAAATGTACCAAACCCTCCTCCAAATACAAGAGAAAAAAAACAGGCTGTGTTGGATTCCTTCCACTTTGACTCTCTCTCAGAGATCTGCTGTTATATTTTTTTCTCCATAATTCCCGACAGCAGGTGTGATATCACTGAGAACAGAGAGAGAGAACCATCTTTCAAAGAGATGACAAAGATTAGTGAGCGACACAAAGGGGCCGAGGCTGTGGCTCATGACAGCAAAACGTCTCAATCTGAACCCGGCAGGAGCCACCCAGAGAGAGAAAAGCAGAAAGGGAAACGCAAAAACGAAGATGGATCGCATAAAATGTGTGTGAGTGTGTGTGTGTTTATAGTAAGTTATTTTGTACTGTTTCAAACACAACGGCCACTCGAAAAGCTTCACAAAAGGATCAGGATTTAATACTTAATTAAGGATTTAATAATTTCTTACTAACCTCACCACCCCTAACTCTAACATTCCCCTCATTCTGCACAGTTTTATTCATTCCATTTTTATTAAATTCATTTATGATATTTGTATTTATTATGTATTTATGACTTTGTATGTTTTCTTATGTTTCAATGTTGTTTTAATGATGAACGCCTTTGTAAAGTGTCCTTGAGTGGCATGAAAGTTTTTTTTATTTTTTTATTTTATTTTATCATATTTTATATTTTCTTATCAGGATTATTCTTCTTATTATTATTATTATTATTCTTATTCTTATTCTTCTTCTTATTCTTCTTCTTCTTCTTCTTATTATTATTATTATTATTATACATTAATAAAAAAAACAACTATTTGAATGTGTAAATTGTACAGAAAGAGTTAGAAAAAAAAGTCAAACTGACATTCAACCTGAGAAAGACGTGGAAAAAACAGCAGAGTTTTCACTTTTAATGTGTCCAGAGTTGAGGCACAATCAAAATCAAAGGAAGTTTGCTAAATAAGCTAAAGTATTTAGTATTTAGTATGCATTTAGTAAGCTAAATGCATCTTCACCTGTTTGGGTCCGAAATAGAGCTTCTACCAGCTCTCAAAGCCAAAAAAAAGTTGCTTTTAAGGACATCTGTGACTGTTTATTAATTTTTCACTGATACAACGACACAAGTTGGATTCATCTTCGTGTCCAGGCCTGATTTAAGATGCAGAAGAGTTCAGAATCCCCAGATTCTGGAGTCCGTGCTGCTGGATTTGGGCATTTTCATGTGGAAAAACGCAGCATTTCTCCACCAAAGTTCTGCCCACTTATCAATCTATTGACTTCAGAATGAAGTTCTGTCAGGAGGGGGGGGGGGGCTCTGCGACACCAGCCTCTGTGTTGTCTTTCCAGACTGGGTCTAATAAAGGGAAAATGAGCCCGGGGACTCTGGGACGAGCTGTCCCATAAAAATAAAAAAACACACACACGGCAACTAATGCAATTACAACTTTCGTGCGAGGACGTGGAACAGATGGATGACGGGCGCTCACCACTTTTGAAACTCACGACTTCGGACGAAATGCAAGAAAATAGCCCCCCCCCACACCCCCCCAGCATCACCCACTTGATTATTGGACCAGGAGGGCGTTAGCAGAAGAAGAAGAGACAATCTCACTGGTTAGTTTTGCACTATTTTTGCAAAATGTCTACAATCGCTTGTCCAAAAAAGTCAAATTTTGTAAACTACACACACACACAGACACACACAGACACAGACACACACACACACGAACCAATCAGCTCAGAGAGTTATTCATCAGCCACCTGTGACATGGAGCCAGGAGCCAAACTGTATCATCTGCCCAATTACACTGTAATCCACGCGCCCCGCAAGCAAAATGCTGTAATTGCACTGTATGAAACACCAACCTCTGCCCCCCCCCACAACCCCCCAACAGCAAAAGCATAAACACTTCTCCAATAAGCAAAGCCACGGATGAGGAACGGCGTTTCCGAGAGGCCTCGTTCTGGATCCAAACCTCCACCGTACTCCGGCAATTTGTGTGAAAACGTTCATAATTCACACTAACTCCGGAGATAAAAGCACGCTCTTTTATTTGACGTGTCCGATTAAAGTCCTGGTCTTATTGGGGGTGGGGGGGGGGGGTATTCCCCCATGATTCAGGATTAATAGGCATTTCTGTGTATCTGCTATAAATACGTAACACAACAGTTTATCCAACACATCTACTAAAAACGGGGGTCCATACATGACTCAGTTTCCTCATAATATTAAATGTCTAACAGCCAGATCTATGATGTTCAACCAATGAAAAGGAGGCATTAATACCAGGATTGGAGCGAATGTGGGCGGGACTATGATGACTTTAATAGTTTTACAGGTTTCTCAGGCTGTGGACTCCTGCTAAAAATACTAACTTTGTCTCTGTATCCTAATTTCTTGCGTCCGCGTCATCTATTTTGGAGCTTTGCTTTGATTTTCGCCATCCAACTTCCTCTTCAGGACTCAATTTTTAGCTTTTTAGCTTTTACCGATCCTCTTGAGAAGATAAGTCTTGTCAGAAAACAGCTTTTTTCATGATTTAATCAAATGATGTCTTTATCCAGACAGATGTAAGGCAGATTTCAATGTCTTTTAACAGTAAAAAGGCTTTTTAATGCCTCTAAATAGAAATATCTGTGTGTGTGCACGTGTTACAAACAGCCAGAGCATCTTTTGCTGTGTGTGTGTGCGCGCTGAGAGGCTTTTTGTGTGTCTGTGAGTGTGCATTTCCTGTAGGCCAGGTAATCCATCACAGCGGAGTCAGGAAACATGATCACATTAATCAGCTCGGATCAATGTCACGCAAATGTCTCTGCATCTTGTGAAAAAAAAATAACAAACAGTCGCGATTAATAACGCTGAGGAACGACATCCTGCATCAGGGAAGAAAGAAAATAAACCGAGCGCACACTCAGATGTGCTGCTTTATTTAATACAGTCGCACTACAATTTGAACTACAATTTCCCTGTTTTTGTCTGTTTTGTAAAGTATTTTACTGTGTGAGGTGGGTGTGGGGGGGTTAAATTGATCTCAAACAGTATTACAAATCAATACAGATCAATTTTATGCATTCTATGAAAAACGTTAGACCCTATGTAGTGTTAATATGGCAACAACTCTGTAGTGTTAAAAGAAGAACACACATTTGGTACTAAATTTTGACACTATGCACTGGTGTTGGATAAATTTAACACTACCCAGTGTTGACTAGTGTTAAATGTTAACTATTTTTAACTATTTAAAGAGTTGCTGGAACTCTGTCACAGTGTTCAAAATTGAAGTTTTAACACAATCTAGTGTGGACCAATTGAGACACTTTTAAAGTGTTGAATTTAACTTTGTAGGTGTTGAATTAGCACTGCTGATTTCTGCTGAATCTCTCTGGTGTCAAAAGCTGTGTGGTTTAACTTTTTTCAACCACAAAAAGACTTGTCCTCAGATTTTAAATGGGGAACTACAAAGAGCTGTTGGACTTTGTGGTCCTGGTGAAAACAAACGTTTGTCATGCATATATTTGCATTGGTGCCTCGAAGGCTTTTGGAGGAGGGACTCAGGTTCAAATCTTAGATGTCATCATCATGGAGATCCCCTCGAGAACTGGAGGAGCAGCGATGAAACGAATGCTCCTTTTAATCTGTTAATTGAATCCCTCGTCTTCTGTAAAAAGAGCCAGGAGCCTTTTGGTGCTTCACGTTCTGGCCTCTCGGCCGCTAATGAAAATCTACCCGGTTTCTTTATTTTTCAAAGGTCTGGGTGCGTAAAACTGATCTAAACTGCTGTCATGCACCTTTCCCTTGCTGTAATTTAGGAGGAACAGCTAAAGGTCAGCGTGCACTCGGCCGTGAAGAGGTCTATTTTTTTCTTTTTTTTTGCCTCCGGCCGCCAAAGTGACGGTTCTGAAACAACCTCCGGCAGTTTTCTGTTCTCCGCTTGAAGAAGACTGATGTATCAAAAGGGTTGGTGCCTCTTTCTGACACGTCTGCCTAACGGCCTCGGCACTGAGCGCTTGCCTTAACTCGTCTTGGTCGTGGCATTTAGCACCTTTTTTGGTAAACAAGTCCCGGAAAATACCCGCCTCCGTTCACTAGTCAGCCACGCTTCTTTAAATAAACCCCAGACTTAACTGGGATAACTAGAAACTCTTTGCTTCGTTTGAAATAAAACCTTAAGATTGTCATGCTCAATGCATTTAATGAACAAATTTGAGAAAAAATGAAGGATTTGGATGAATAATTCATTGCGGTGAGCCTCTGACTGTATCTCTTACGGTACATTTGTTTGTATTACCTCCACGCCCCCCTAGGTTATACGGAAAACATCTCTTATTCAAGGTTTGAAATGTATAAGGAAAGAAAGGAACAATAATCAAACAATGAAAAAGGAGGACTTGTGATATTTTGTCTGTCTAAAAATAGCTTTTTTCCAGTTTCTTTTACATTTTCCACGTTTCTTATTCGAAGCAGAGCATCATGAGGTGGTCCTGAGATGTCAAATCATAATTTCAAAAGTAGCCTGTGAATCAATCTCTCAGATGCAACAAAATGAAAGTGTTTTGTTTTTGAAATACACAAAAGTAAAAAAAACAACAGAAAATTGCATTCAGCTCAGTTTATTTCTTTAGTCCAGTATTTAAACTTCAATAAAAAAAATTCTATGCTTCAAAGTTCCTCAAAAATCTCAGTTTGAGGGTTTGTTTTTTTACATTTTCTTTGGGGAAAACATGACACAGGATCGAGTTTTCTCTCTGGTTCACTGTTCAAACAAGGTTTGAACAGGGTTTTGCCTTAAACTTGGCAATTACAAGTCAACTGGCATCTTTTTAGATCTCTTTTTCCTTTTATTTTGATTTTTTTTAGGTCTCTAACCGGCTTCCACAAAGGTCATCCGGTTCCCCATGGTGGAAAAACTAAACAAGTCCAAATCGGTGGCGGTGACTCAAAAGTGTTGACCGTGTTAGAGTCTCGATTTTTGAAAAAGAGAGGCGAGGAAAAAACAAATCCACAAGAAATGTGTGTGAGCGTAGAGGTGGAGCGGAGAGAGGGTGGATGAAGAGGGAGTCTGTGGAGGGGGGAGCTAAGAAGAGGGTGAGGGGGGAGGTCAGGGAGAGAGCGATAGTCCAGTAATTGGTTTGAACTTGAGCGGAGAGGCGGCGTGACTCAGTCAAAAGCGAGAGACGAGTTCCCCGTGGTGGGAATAAAGCCCCGCTCTCACGGAGTCCTGTTTACGAGCACGAGAGGCAAAACGGGGAGAGAGAGAGTTTCCGGGTGGGTGAGGTTTGACCACAGCCGAATGGAGGAGCTGGACGTGAGTGGACAGGACCACTGGGGCCGTGGTCATGTGACCTGACAGACCACCGATAGACTGAAGTCTGCAGGGGGGCCTGTTAGGATTCGGCTATAAATACTCACTTTAGCATCGTACGCTATCACATGATCTATATACAGTGGGGGAAATAAGTATTTGACCCCTTGCTGATTTTGCAGGTTTGCCCACTTACAAAGAATGCAACGATCTATAACTTTAATCATATGTACATTCTAACAGTGAAAGGCAGAATCCCAAAGAAAATTCCAGAAAATCACATCATATGAATTTATAAAAATCGATAACCATCTGATGAGGAAAAATAAGCATTCTTTGTAAGTGGGCAAACCTGCAAAATCAGCAAAAGGGGTCAAATACTTATTTCCCCCACTGTAAATTACTGATTGTTTTATTTTCTTTCTAAATTTTGTATATTGAAGTCTCTGGCTGTGTCCATATACTCTCTTTTTCTCTTTTCTTTTCTCTCTTTTTCTTCCTCTGTTACATTAGATCCACCTTTAGGTCAACACATACACACACCATTTGTTACCACATTCCTGTCATCTGCATGAATTAGGACTTGGCCTGTTCATGCCCAGAGGTAACTAGCCAATAGGACTTGGTTGTGTCCAGTCCTCCTTTTGAGGGGTGTGCCCAGCCCAGGAGATAAAGTGAAGCCTTGAGCCAATAAATGTACATTTTTTTACTCTTGATCTACTCTGGTTTATTCTCAGGTTTCCAACTAAAGAAGGCGTTCTCCTTCTGTTTTCTCTTCTCCGTTACTTTCCGACCTGAAATAGATTATCAGTTTTTTTTTCCCCCTGCTTATTAAACTTTCATGGGCCGTGTAGCAGCTCCAGGAAAAAGCTAAATTATGTTTAATGCTCCTTTTCTAGACTATACGTGGCACTTTTCCCCCAAGGTTGACGTAAACCTTTTGCTTAAAGGCTCTCCTAGCAAGTTTGTGGCTTTCGTAAATGTCAGAAATCGTGTTTACTCGTACGATTAAACCAGTCTGATTCATTTATGTAACGGATCACATTTGAGAAAATCAGCACGAATGATTCCAGGCTGCTTAATTCCATTTTAGTTTAATCAAACCGATATTTGAACTTGAGTAAAGCTCATGTTGGAGCTCTTTCTCATCCAGACATCCAGCCTCTCTCATCCCCCGGTGGAAATCGCTTCTAAAAACAGCCCACAGAACCCTGATTAAACTGATGGAAACAGAAATTACTCTGCGCTCGAACTGCTGCCGCAACTTCTACTTGAGTTGTACACGCCCCCCCCCCCCCTGGAGAAGCCGCTGTAATTATCTTGTCACGGGCTGGATTGGTGTGTTAAACACAACTGATTAAACTCGGGCTGACTGGCAGAAAGTATAAGCGGCTTCAGCGTCCCTAATGAAGAGGGATGAGGACCGGAGCCGAGCCACTGTCAGACGGTAAATGCCACACATTTGTGTGTCAGAACCCACGCGATCGGCCACCGGGGGGGTGGACGGGGGCCCTGATGAGGCCCTATCAGCCTATATCCGGCTAATGAGCGGGAAACAACCAAAAGTGGCAAAAATAACGCAAAGTGGAGCAAAAAAGGGGAAGGATGGACGGCTGGAAGGACAACGAGTGTGTGTGTGTGTGTGTGTGTGTGTGTTTGTTTTCATGATATGTCAGGACAATTTTGTGAATACAGACCTTCAATATCAGGACGCTTAGAAATATGAGGACACTTTTCATGTCCTAATTTTTCTGAGCATATTAGAGTGTTCTAGAAGCCCCAAAATACCTCTAAAACAAATATCTCTATTGTCCTAAGAACCTTTGGAAAGCCACCTAAACATTTGTCCTATTTCTGTCATATGTCCTTGTATATAATGAAAACACATATGTGTGTGTGTGCATGAGTGTGCGTGTGTGTGTGTGTGCGTGTGTGTGTGGGCTCAGAAACGAGCAAACCGAATCCAATTACCAGCACTCCGAGACAGTAAAAGAGTCCTTCCAGGTAAACACCAGTCAGAGTGACCATTAGAGGTGAGGCGGGAGGTATTAGGCCGAGCCGGGCGCCGTGGTTACGGCGAGCACGGGCCGGTCGAGCCGGGCGCCGATTAAGGTTTTGTGTTTAGGTTGTTCAAATGATAAAATGTTCATTATTAGAGCAAAGCAACACTCATAACGTGATGTGTTCTTAAGCCTTTAAAGCCTGATTCAAGAAAAAAAGAGAGAAAAATGACTTTTTTTTTTGTCTTAAGTCTTTTTAAAAAACTTTTATAAAGTATTTAAAACATTTAACAAAGCAATTTTTGTTTTTTTATCGTTTGTTACCGTGCCAGAAGTCAGAATTACTGTTGTGTGGTCTTCAGCCAGAGGGAGACCACTGGGATTTGAACAAAGTTTTAGCTGTAAAGTGATGCAAAAGGTCTCAGACGCAAAAAATTCAGAAACTGTGTGTATCTGATGGGATGCATGCAGCATTACAGGGTCAACAGGCTGATTTTCATCCCTAACTGTACAGATTAAACCACGGAAAACATGCAAATACAAGCAGCTTTAATGGGAACTGTTTTCGAATCTAATGGCTTCATAAAAGGAACATTTGAGTGCAGATCTGAGTAGATGTCCAATACTTAATCACATCGATCTCTGCATTAGTCCAGTTTTGAGAGGCTGATTTAGTAAGAATTTGGTTTTATTCAATTCTAACATGGATTTTGATGTTATTCAAAAAATTGATGTCTCATTCCAATGACGATGGACATCTTCTAACTATTCCAAAGGGAATGAATCATTATAAACTTGGTAATAATGTGATTTTTGTCCACACTGCAGTTAACCACAATTAAGTTAAAAATCAGCCGGGGTTTCATTGTTTCCTGTTAAAGTAATCCTCATTTGAGTCAGAGATTGCATACTTGGAGGAAGTTTCTCTGGCTTGAAGAAGCACTTTCAGATTAAATTAAACCTACTGACATTCACTGTGAGGGGCTTTATGCTCTGAAAGCTTTTATATGATCACGATTATGAAAGTGCTGCCTATAAGTGGAGATAAGAGCCCTTATGTTCTTTCTATCGTAGGACTTTCAGAGTCTGGGGCCGACAAACAGGACATTTGTTTCCAGAAAGAGCCAAATAAATCCCTAATTTGAACAGGATGGGATTCTTCCCTGAATCCCATCAAGAAACGTTTTGAGACCGTTTCCTCACCAATTCGTTTTTTGGTTGCAATGAAAGAAAACAACAACTGAGGGCTGCTGGTAACTTCCACCTAAGCCCAATGTGGTGTCAAAAATGAGCCGATTGTGTATTTTTAACTAATTGAGGAGGCCAGAGCACAGAAAACTTCAAAGGAGCAGAGGTGGAAATGCAAAGCAGAACCTTTCCTGCAAAAGCCTCTTTAGCTTTAGCTGGAAACTCAGTTTAACATGAGTAAGTTTAATGAAGAAGATGGTCAGATGAGATCGATTCGATCTTATTGGTGCTGCTGAGCTAATATTTCAGCATCGGAACAGTTTCGCTAACATTTCCGAGATAAAATGACATGTTGATGAAGCACACATCGATAGTTTTTCCCCAGAAAATCAGCACTTTGCATATTTAATCAGAAAGTTGCAGACTTATGCTAATGCATGCAAATGTATCAGCACAGGAACGGTGGTGTTTCACTTTTAAAAACATCCCAAAACTTCACTAATGTAAATTACAAACGACTGAATCCCTAGTGGAAAATCCTACACAGAAAAAACACATAATTTTGTGATTTTACGAAGAAGCCTTATAAGTAAAGCAGCAGGCGACCTCAGATGTGTTCATAGGAAATTAGAAATAGGACCAATACATCTGCCTCCGTGAACATTATGCTAACACCTTTCCTCCGAGGGATAGCTGCTAAGCTACAGCTTTGCCTGCATATGGGTGGTTAAATTAATCACATTATGCTCATTGTTCACTTTTGTCACAGAAAGCATGGCTTGTTTT
Organism: Menidia menidia; assembly: GCA_907169785.1. Taxonomy (NCBI): domain Eukaryota; kingdom Metazoa; phylum Chordata; class Actinopteri; order Atheriniformes; family Atherinopsidae; genus Menidia; species Menidia menidia. The sequence continues at coordinate 19,704,341 of CAJRST010022223.1, forward strand.
AATTAGCGTGGCTCTCATTACTCCGTATCCTCCAAAGGACCCGACTTACATTAAATTAAAGTTTATCACGGCCTAAAAAAGCCTAGTTTAGGCTGAGCGCTTGTTCAGTGTACCAGACCAAAAAGAACACAGATTCTGAATTGAATTACAAAGAATTTTGATGATCAGCTGGCCTTGCTAACTTTTCCGAGCTTCTCGTTCTAGTTTCTCATTTAATTTAAAGCAATGTGATGATAATAAATCTAAGACTCCAAACTAACTGCAGTAACTCTTAATTTGTTCGCTTTTTACTTAAATGAATTGAGATGATACTGTTTCTATTTGGGCTTTTGCAACTCTGATAGAACATCTAATGATCCACGGCTACTATGAGTAAGAATATGAACACGGATAACAAAAAAAGCTCTCTTTTTGCTCTTCGTCCAGGTTTCAACTCCAATCCACATAAAGACAAAGGAGAGCCACTTGAAAAACAATGACATGACAATTCAGCTGTGATGTCCTAAAGAAGCCGGATAAACAGAAATAAAGGAGGCTTGGAGAAGACAACAGTAGGAAAACAAAGAAAAGGCAGAAAATAGGAGTAAAAAAACTAAGCTTTGTTTATCACAGACGTCATGCTGCTGTAGGCCGGGGATTAAAGATTCGGTCCACATGAAAGAAGGAGACTCAATTTAAAACGCCCAACGCTTGCTTTTGTGGTAGATAAGTAGAATAAATAAAGAAATAAATAGACATAAGTGAGGAAAATAACCTGAAACGGATGCCTGCCCTCAAACAGGAAACAGATCCAGAGCGTCCATGTTGATCCTGGGAGGGAGGATTCGTTTTGATCCCGACGACTGAATGAACGAACGGTCGCCTGAACAAAAAGCTACTTTCACCAAACTTTAGAAATACATCTCTGGAATTGAAAGCTTGTTTCCACGACTCCAATCCTCCGGCTGACACCGTTCACCGTCTGTTTCCTGGTTCATTAAGAGGGAATTATTAACGGCTACTCTGCGAACGCCGTGTCTATAGAAAAGAAATACTCTACTTTGTATAATTTCAATTCACTAATATGAATAAAAAATGCTCCAAGAAATATTCCAAGATGACACTTTCAAGCTCAACTCAAAACCAGGAAACAGTCATTTACAATTCAGTTTTATTTATTCGCTCAAATCAATTTCGGTTTGCTTTTTAAAGCAGTCAAAGACCATCCTGATGGGTAACTCAGTAAAATCTGTACAGGAAACTTGCCTATTGAAAATTTTGTTTAGAAAATTTAGATCAAAACTATTCTGATGCATTTACATCCAAAAAGTGAGAAAAATACTTTCTTGTAGCCACATGTATTTTGTCATGTTATTAGATAGTAAGGCTGATAATTAGAAATTGGACAACTCTTTGGTCAGATTTCTGCTTGTCAGATGGTTCACATGTTGTTATTCTCATATTGAGGTTTTTGGACCTTGTTCCACCCACCCTGACCCTCCTCAAACCCTGGTCTCGTTTTGTTTTTGGACTATTGTGTTTGCTCTTGTGTGTCCATTTGACTTCAGTTTTTCCTCAGTACCTTAGTGGATATCCCCACACCACCATAGTTCTCTTAGAAATAGAAACCCAACCTGACAGTAAAAATACAACGACCAAACAGTATAAAACAAAGTGGGCCGACCCTGACAAACTATCCCGTCCCAGCTCCATCTCCTGGATTGATTTGCAGACAGGAGGATCTTTATCTCTGGGTAAAAAGACACCAGTTTCTGTATGCGCATTGTTAAAACGCCTTATTAAACATTTACGACCGGGCGTGCGCGCCTGTTACTCACTGTTTCATTAATCTAATTCATCGTTTATTCATGGCTGGCTTGGCCGTCACGGCGTCTTTACGCGGGTTCAATTCCGCGGGGGCCTTTAAAAGATCGTTCATTTATCCAATCATTAGGATCGCATAGCGTGCATAAAGGAAGCAGTGCCGTGTGACCCAGACAGAATGAGAACGGAGGGATTAAAAAGAGGGCAAATTGCCGTTTTCATTCATCGGCATTCATCTCCACGGTGAAGGAGATATGATACAATATTGACTCGTGAGAGACGGAAATCCCTCGGTGCACGTGAGCACCGAGTTTAAAACGAAGTCCCGCTACGAAGTGGAGCGTTAAATCCTTTCAACGTGAGATGAAAGGCACACAGAGGCCCCGAAAAAAGCTGGGAGAGATGTCATCATCCTGTCCAACATCGGAGTGCAGTTAACTCCAGCCTACCTCCAGTTCCTAATAACCAGGTGTCAAATCCCACCTATTTTTCCCAGGAAGTCAAAACTCTGCTTTAACAATATCTGAAAGCGCCACCTGTCACGTCTGGGGGAATGTCTGGTGTCTCGTCATGTGTTGATTACCTATTGTGTACACCTGGGGTTCCCCTCCCTCCAGCCATGCCATAGCCTAGTTTACTTTATTGCCATAGCCTTTGTTTTTGCCACAGCCATGTTAATCTTGTTTGTACTTTGCCATAGCCACGTTTTTGTCATAGCCATGTTTTTGTCACAGCCATGTTTTTTGTCATAGCCATGTTTTT
>CAJRST010022223.1:19711856-19729123 GCA_907169785.1 Menidia menidia
GTGTGTGGCAGGCTATCATCAAGCCGGGGCCACATATTAATAAGGGTTCTACCTCAGTGTGCATTATTTCCATGAACTAGAACCGATTACTGCCCCCCCGAAAGCTGCTAATGGCCACTAAAAACACAGGATTAAAACCTTTTTCCGTGCCAACGTGATTGGCAGGTCTTTTAATACACACACAAGAGAACAAGACAACAACTAAATCCAGGGTCCTTTTTTTTTTTTTTTTTTATAATGCATGCATTGAACAGGCTTTGTACTCGGGGAAAAGGTCTCTATTATTACAGCCCATTACTGTTTCCATTTCCATCAGTTTTTTGTTTCCCTGGTTTAATCTGTACCGCCGATTATTTTTTTTTCTTTAAGTGAAGATCTAAAAATACTTATAGAAAATATTTGACTGCATTGAAAAAGGTTCAGAATTGGATCAGGCAGCTATAGAAAATAAACAAATGTATGGATTGAATTTTAAAAAGCAACTCTGAAAGGAAGCGAACGTTACTACGTTTTCATATAAGAACAGACCGATGAGGCCGGTGTGATCAAAATGTACAAGTTACAATCCTGCCATCATTATTCTCACATTCAAAATCACAATCAAGAAAAAACATGCAGTTTTTTACACCTTTTACCACCTTTTAGACTCATTTTAGGTGTGACAGCAGTCGTCAGTGGTGGCTCACATTTACCAGGTAGCACCTTTTGTGTATTTTTCTGTGTGAATATCTCATATTTACACCGAAAAATACACAGTTAATATCTCATCTTACAATGTGGACACGAGCGCTTATGAACTAACTAAATTGATTTTCTTACAAAAATTAGTGGATGTGTCTTATTGTCAGGTTCGCGAATATATATATATGTTGAAAAACATCAAGAAAATGCAGAGTGTTTTTTGTTTTTTCTGTTAAGTATATAATTCCACGTGTGTTAATTCATAGTTTTGATGGCTTCAGTGTGAATCTACAATTTTCATAGTCAGAAATATAAAGAAAACTCTTTAAATGAGAAGGTGTGTCCAAACTTTTAGTCTGTTCTGTATATATTCATATATATATATGCACAATTTGACAGGAAAAAATAATAAATGCGACATGACCGGATTTTTTCCCCTTTGTGCCCTCCCCACATCCACAACGTGCGTTTGATGGCACGCCAAACATCGGCAAACCTGGACTCTTCCGCCATTCTACAGGACGTGTAGAAGGCCTTCTCGCCCCCCCCAAAAAAAAACAAAAACTGAATTTGTGGAAGCCGTGTGTGGAAGTGTCTGTGAGCCATTTCCTGGACCCAATCGGGTCCGTCTTTAGAGCAGAGCTGCCTCAGGGCCCGGAGATAACAGACATCCCATATTGATTTTCAGCCGTGTCCCTGGAGCCTAATGAGATATTGAAACTCTTCACAAGTCTGCCTTGAAAAACATTATTTCATAATTGTTAAGCGGTATGTAAACGGAGCTGTAGATGTTGTGTTCATGACCTTGTTCCAGTTGGTTCTTTTCACTTTTTCCTTCCATTTGTTGCCTAAACGAATATGTTTTTTAGACATGTTACCTTTTAAATTCAGGCTGAGCCGATCTGAATCATTAGGAAAAAGCATTTTAAAACCTCGTCTATGTTTCCCTCTGGTTACAGTTTCAGTTTTTATAAGATGCCAAGCATGGGAATATTTTCTCTTTTTTCTTCTTTTTCTTTTTCTTCATTTTTTACAGTGTGTTCTTGTGTGTTGCCTGGATCCGCTTATAACTGACACTAGAGTTTAGCCGGATCAATAGCAGATAGACTAAAAAAAAAAAGAGCCCGGCAGTCCTACCCTTTGTCGAATCTCTCCCTCCATCTTGATGGGGGAGCCCAGCTCGGCCACCTGCCGCACCCCCTCGCTGGCGTAGCCGCCGTACTCCCACAAAACGTAGCTCCTGGAGTGGGACGCCCCGATCAGAGCCGACCAGTGGTTGGCTCGCCCTGGAAAAGACGTCAAAAAAACCAGGACTGAGATATGGAGAGATAGGAGATAGGACTATTGAGACAGGACTGCCTATTGGATTAGCTTCAGAGACTGACATGACTTTGTGCATTTGAATTATTTCATATTCATTTTCATATTTCACATTGATATTCTCATATTTGTTCATATATTTATCATTTCCAAACAGTAAACAGGTGCAGTGCTTGAATAAACTGGGCAAATGACAGTCACATTTAAACCAATCCATTCTGGTTTTGCACATAATGTGCATGCACATTTTTGTCAAAAACAGCCCAAATTTTAAAATATAAGAGCATTTTTTAATACATTGCAGTAAATGTTTACTACCTTGTTTCTATGCACAGCATTTCCATTCCTATTCCTAGTATATAGACTGTTCTCTAATGTTAAATCTGATGAAACACATTTCTTTTAAAAGGACATGAAATAAAGAACAAAGAATCATTTTAAGCCGTTTCCAGTTTGAAGGAGTAAATTTGGCTCAGAGACACATAAATCCCTATTTATACATTTTATATCTTTAAAAAAAGCTGCATATCCTTTTGAATGGCTAAATCTAAAAATATTTTCACCTGAATCTGTTCCAATGTTGGAATCAAACTGAGTTAAAACACTGTGAGTTTCTATCTAAAGCCTAAAGACGCACATAGAAAATGGCAGAAACAGAGGAATATAAAGAAAAAAGATCCAATAATGCTCTTATCTGGGATTATTTTCAGGCATCATTAAAGAAAAAGTTGACAGTCATATGAATAGCAATAAGCACTATAAATAGAAAAAAGCTGGTAGCCTCAGCAGTCACACTTATTAAATCAATTTCTTTCTTAAATAAATACTTTATTTAAGCTTTAGACTTTAGACTTATAACACTTAATATCATAAATGAGGATTTTCTGTTTGTTTTTTAATCTTTGCTCAGTTGGCATGAGTGAAAATGTGATGATGATCAAATTATGTTGAGATTATCCTTATTACAACTTCTAAATGAGGAAGTTATTCCAGATCACCGGACTGTCCATGTGTCAAAAATGCTGTGGATGTCAACAGATTTACGTTGGGGTCAAACATGGACTCCAAGACCTGCAAAAGGAGCTTCAAAGCTCTGAATTTGAAAGAAAATGCATTCAAAAGTATGAGTTTCAAAGTAGAAATTAGGCATAAGTGAAACTAAATAAATGAGTGAATAAATAGATTAAAAGTGTGCATATAAAATACTTCCAGGTGTCAAATGCCCAGCTTTAATTTAAACTTTCAGAGTCGGCCGATCCAGATTTTAGGAGCATGATGCTGAGAAGCATCTTTTCCTCGTTTGGTTCTGACTCTGAGCACCAGCAGGAGACCAGAAATTAAAGTTCTGAGAGTCCCAGCTGGTTCATTTAGCCCAGAGCTGCTTTAACCCTTGCGTGGTGTTCATATTGTTGTTACTCAGCCAGTGTTTGTGGGTCTGACGGACCCGTTGCATTTTGCGGCTTTTCATGCCTCAAAATCACTTTTATATTAAAATACTGAACAGATGTTTACCTCATCTTAACTTCTCTCTCTCTCATCCAAAATCAATTCCAGGGCCTCTGGGCAGAGTACCTTTTGGCCCTCTTGATCGGTTATAAGAAACCACTCTGGCAAAGCTGTGCCAGTGTGGTCCCGCCCCCAATTTTTAGCAGATAGACAGAGGGTGAAATTTGCGAGAAAATTACAGCAGACAAACTATGTGTGGGAACTGTTTCTTTTGTGTTTATGCACCTGCTGTTCCCACACAAGGTTGCAACATTGTGAGTGCGTGTGCGTGTCTGTGTGCGGTTCACAGAACATCAATTTCCACACTTCTTTTAGCCCCGGGTCCAGTGGACCCGAACATCTTATATGTAATAGAAATATGTAGGGGGGTGTACGGTGTGTGGGCATTAAATATGTATTCTGATTTATGTTCTTGACAGAAAATGAGCCAAAGCAAGTGAGTCTCAGTTTGAAAAATGAATTCATTGTATCATTTTTCTTTTAGTAAAAAATGAAAACGGGTCCCACAGACCCGAACACCACACAAGGGTTAAACTCTGTGTTAAACTCTGAACTCGTGGTCCTATTTCCTGGTTCTGGTCAGAACTGGAGCGGCCCTTTTTTCTGGTTCGTTCTGCAGCTGGTTTTGGGACGGGCTGTGGACTCACTGGGGTAGTCTTTGGGGTGCACTTTCTCCGACCAGTTCCCGTAGAAGGTGAGCCGGTACTTGGCCGTCCCGCAGGCGCAGCACTCCACGGCCGGGGCCTCCGTGGCCTCGCCCACAACTCGCTCTGAAAGCACACAGGAAGTGACCCTCAGGACACAAAACCGGACACTTTTCCAGGTAAAGACCAATCAGCCCTGAGAGGAAAAATCCGCCCGGTTCACCCGCATAAATTACCCCATGATTGACTACAATTCGGATCCGCTGAGAACGTCAGAAAATGACATCCCTGGCAAAAAAAAAAAAAAAAAAACGCATTGAAATGACACGTTTGCCTTAACACAGACTAATAAATATTCAAATTCTGCCCCCCGACCAGCGTTTTGCAAAGGCAGGTCAAGGCGAGTATTTGAATATTTATGAATCGCAAAATTATCATGGAAAAAAAAAAGAAAAAAAAAAAAAGAAAAACTCTCTTTTCACGTCTAAGTTAAAGCCGGACGGGGTCAAATATTGAATGTGCCAAACTTGTGTCAGCAATTTGAAACAGGGGGGCGACTTGATTGGTTTTTATAATAGCCTGGAAAATTGGATTTTAGCTAAAGGAGAAAGATTCCGTGTGGGTTGAATTGCCCTGAGATTAAGTTTTGAGGAAACAGTTTGACCAAACTTAATATTCTACCATGAATATGGGTCCGGCCCCTTTACTGTCTCATAAAAATGTTGGTTTTTTGCATTTTCACAAAATGGCATGGCTTTGGGCTTCACAGAAATAATCAAATTACATTTTCTTTTATTTTTCCACACTTCTCCCCACCTTATTTACTTATTTTTTAGTAAAATATGAATAAATGGGAGGAAATCTGCCTCCAAAAGCTGCAGAAAATGACTGAAAAGCTGTCGTTACCTTTCTCACACAGCCGGACGGTGAGAGAGCCGTCGTCCTGGAAATAGATGATTCTCTTCTGGACGATGCTGGCCCTGGAGAGGAAAGTGGAGAAAGAGCCGAATAAAAAGAGAAAAAAAAAAAAGGACAGAGTCGTATCGTCAGAGAATCGGATGAAAGAAACAGACACAGACCATGTGTTCTCGCTTTTACCCCCCCTGGATGTCTGGTTCATGCCCTCCTCAATGGGAAAGTGGGGGGGTAATGGCTTCCCTGAGGTTTCATAATGTAACGTGTACGTCTTTGCTGAGGAAATACTCAGAGCTCTGGATGTGAATGAAAACATGACGCATGTCTTGTGGAGCAGACTGACCTCTAATACAGAAATTCTGAAATTCTGATGAGACAAACAGGAATGACTAACAGTGGGTGGAACACTGAGCTCCAGCAGGTTTCGCTGAGGTTTCTCAAAAGGAAGAAATACGGCCTCAATCACTCGTACTTCCCCAAAATACTCAGAACACTCATGATGAGATCAAATGAGAAGAAAACCAACCCGTGGATGAGCTGGTTTTGTGCTCTGTGGACCAGAAAAACTCCAATGTTTTCATTCCACAGATGAAGAAACGCCTTTTCATACTGGATCTAGGGTTGTCACGATACTAAATTTTTCAATTCGATAACGATACTCAGGAAAATATTTGATACTCGATACCATTTTCGATACCACAAGGATAAAAACAAAGACCCCAAAATGTAACTGAATTTTGACAGGTTAGTGTCTTTGGTTTTAAACTGACCTTTTACTGATGTTATGGTGGCCGGTGGCCCACATTAATGACCCTAATCCTAACCCTAAACCTGACCCTAACCCTGGCCCTAAACCTGACCCTAAACCTAACCCTAAACCTGACCCTAACCCTCCAGCCTTCATAATTGTGAGAAATAAATATTTTTTGGTGAAACTTGTTTAGACTTATTGTGCAAACCTATTTAACATCCACTATTTTAACATAATATTATGTATAGAGTTTAATTCAGTATTTGCAAGATTCATTTCACTATTCATAAATTAATGTCTATATTGCCATGAAGCAATTATGATTTTCATGCCTGGGATCTTCCTATTGGTGACCTAATCAAAATGGCCGACTTGGATGTTGTGGAGTTGGATCTCCATCCTTGGCTTCCTGCAGACTTAATTAATGTTGGGATGTTGTTATTAGCCGTTAGCCGCAGCTAGCAATTCAAGGCTAACGTCATGTTAATGACCATAAACAACGTCAATGAATAGATAAATAAATAAATCAAAGAGATTGATACTTTTGAAAATGAGTATCGTATCCGGATACAACGTTTTAGTATCGATAAGACAGCTCCAACACAATCCCAGAACATCAGAACAGGTATTAGTTATCTAATTGTGAGCTAAAAACAGCCCCCCGTTGGGAAATTCGACGGACTGAAAGTGAGCTGAACAACGCAGAGGAGGGAGTGGTCGCATTAAGTAGAAGTTATCGCTTATATTGCTCCTATAAATCTTACACGGGCTGAGTGGTGCAATACAGTCTGCAACACGGGTTGACTGCTTAGGCATGAAATTGAAAAACAAAAGTGAAATATACTGACTATCATTGAGCTGCTCCTGATCGTTTTTTAGCAAATTCTTCCAATAGTTCTCAAAAGAATAAATGATGGCGGTCAGTTTTACTTCAGAAGTTTGGCCCGATATAGAAACCAAATACAAATATATAGAAAACAAATACAAATAAAATAAATGTGTAAAATATTCTGCTACAAGTTAGTTGATGGCTTCTTACTGGGAGCTGTTTTGACTGGTTCTGTGACAAAAGGTGCTACTTTTTGTTTGCAAATCCTCATTTCTCACGTCTTCCCAAGCCGTTTTCTCTCTTTTGTTCACCACCTCTGCTCCTCTGGCTGCGTTTTAAGGGCCTACTCTGCCTTATTTGACGGCCTTTTGACCCCTCGGAGATTGCATGATGCTCCCTGGCTGTATTTAAACACTATCTTTTGGATAAATGTGGGAAACCTCGGACATAAAGCAGCTTACGGCTGCAAAAATGAATGTAAATGTCCAGTTCAATCTTGCCCTTCAGTCTATGTACTTGCCCACAAACTTTATGTTGAAAGGAGTCACACCAAAAATCTGTCAGCATGGACAGTGATACGCATAAAAGTTTAATTGCTGTTGGTATTTAAAGTGGATTATGGGTGGATAATAGATTGAAAAAGATGGCAAACCCAATATAAAAACATACCAATTCTGTTAGGTCTTAAACTGAAGCAGAATGCTACAAAAACCCCATTTTCCCTCTAAATATCTATAAAAAAACCCCACGAAAGCCATATTTTCTGTGCTTAGCATTTGCTTGGCGGTCACTTTGGAGATTAAAATTCTTCACAGCAGACAAAAACTCGCAGCCATACAGAAAAAAACCCCCCAAACTGTGGAACTTTTACAGTAAAACGACTGAACTCTGTCGGGCTGGTGATCAATAAGAAATAAATCCGACTGGGCCTTGTTGTCAGACAGCTCCAGAATCCCACGGCTGTCACCGGGAAAGCAGATGAATGGTGGCCTGTTCCTCCCCCAGGTCCCCCCCCCACAGTACCAGCATCAGAATACTGATGGGAGAGGGAACTGGAGGTCAAGCTTAGGTTAAAAAAAACCTGACGAGCAGATGGCTGCAGGGCAATGATGGAGAGAGGGCAGAAACTTAAGGACGGACTTGATAAGAAAATAAATAAAGAAATAAATCTCCAGGACAGGAAACTTGGATTGAAAAATAGCCTGCCGAACCCTCGTTCTCCTCACTCAGATTAGATTCTGTCTCATCTCCGTCTTTTTTTTTTTTTATATATCTCTGGGTGGGAAAGCGTCTAGAGTTTTCGGGGAGTTGCTGTAGATTAAAGTACAGATTTGGGCTGAGCTCATCAGAACTACAAAAGCTCCCACATCCACCTCACACTCAAGCGAGATTAAAGTCAAAACGAGGCAGATTGATGACAAAGATCACGGCCAAAAAGCTTCCTCTTAACATGCCTTTGTCACGTCTGGGGCAATGTCTGGTGTCTCGTAATGTCTTGATTACCTATTCTGTCCACCTGGGGTTCCCCTCCCTCATGTGTTTAAATAGTCCTCGTTTCCCATGTCCTGTGCCAGTGCGTTCTATCAGACCGGTGGATCTTAGGGGGGACTCAGATGCGGAGAATGATTGTTCCAAGGGGTTCATTTGAACAAAAAAACGCAATCAAATGGAGTGGATGAAGACAAAGTTCAAAACAAGGCTGTGACAAAACTATGAACAAAGTATCAAATCAAGATTAACCAGACTATGAACAAAGTATCAAAGCAAGAGTAAACAAGGCTATGGCAAAGTATCAAGCAGTAAACAAGGCTATGGCAAAGTATCAAATAAAGATTAACAAAACTGTGGCAAAGTATCAAAACAAGACAATGGCAAAAATACTAAATAGAGTTAACAAGACTATGGCAAGGCTGTGACAAAAACAAGGCTATGGCACAAAAAGCAAGACTGTGGAAAAAGTGCAAAAATCAAAACCTTACGTGTTGAGGAACAAAGGACACGAAAGAAAAGGGACACAAGGTGACGAAAAACTCAAAAACACACTGGCCCAGGACAGGGGAAAAGAGGACTATTTAAACACGTCTGTGTCTGGTGTGGTCATGTCTTGATTACCTATTGTGTACACCTGGGGTTCCCCTCCCTCATGTGTTTAAAGAGAACTCGTCACCCCTCGCCACGTCAGGTTTGATTTTTGTCAAAGCCATGCCATAGCCTAGTTTACTTTATTGCCATAGCCATGTTTTTGTCACAGCCTTGCCACAGTTTTGTTAATCCTGATTTGATACTTTGCCATAGCCTTTTTTACCTTATTTGATACTTTGTGTTCACAGTCATGTTTAATCTTGATTTGATACTTTGTTCATAGTTTTGTCGCAGCCATGTTTTTTTACACAGTCATGTTACTCTTGCTTTTTTACTTTGTTCATAGTTTTGTCACAGCCTTGTTTTGAACCCATGTCTGATCATCCACTCCATTGAGTGTGTTTTTGTTCAAATAAACCCTTCAAACTTCATATCTCCGCGACTGAGTCCTCCCTCCAAGATCCACCTCCACCTGACAGCCTTGAAGAGGGAAAATGTGGGAAAAGTGTGGAAGATTTTACCATTTTCATGCGAAGTCCAAATGTAATTTGTTGTTTTTTTGACGTGTGTTTTGCTTTTTTTTCATCAAAAAGAAAAAAAAACTTCTAAATGTTCCCTACCACTGAGATTTGAGGATAATTTCAAGTCTCTGTGTGCGGGTGCTGGTAAGTTTTCTGGAGCTTTAAGTTTATTCAGCGGCATGATCCTCGGAAAAAAAAACGACAACATTGCTTTTTAAAATCAATAAGAACACAATCAGAACACGCAATAAATAAATAAAAATCACACACACACAAAAATGTGTGTGTATCAACAGATGTCACTCATATTGACTTATTCTAGGAGTTATAGTCTTTTACAGTAATGTAAAAGACACTCGTTGGGTTTTACAGTCCAGGGATTCGCTCTAATTTACTCTCACTGCACATCAACCTCCAGAGAAAAGAGAGGTTCTGAAAACAGACGTCTCTGACATGCTAACCATCCGCAAGCAGTCCATTTGCAATTGTCTGGAGAACACGGTGGAGCCGGTGAGGCTTAAATATTTCAGCTTAAGAGTAAATATTGGACTTTGCTTCAGTTTTTTCCACGGAAACAAAACACGGCACGAATGCCAATATCGTCCTCTCTATTAAACATGCAGCTAGCCACTGTTTGCACAGAAAGCTCTCAATTTTTCAGCCTTTGTGATGTGTTTCATGCATGTTTCCAGGATTATAGCGGCTAAAATAAGAGGATCCACTCCGGTTTGACCCATGCAGATGCTGCATTGCATCAGCCTGACTTTCTTTTTTAAAGTAAAAAATAAAAGGAACCATGTGGATGTAATCACACAGGTAGAAATGGATCCATAAAAGCAAAACACAATGTGTAATGTGAAATTCGCCTGAGGAAACCCGAACCACACATGGAAGGGATTCGGCTGCCTGTATTAAAAAAACCAAAGTCAATTTAGACGTCCTCGTGTGCTATATGAGCCTTTTCCTACACATGTGATAAATATTTGATATCCTCTGTAGCTTTCCTGCTTTTCCGCCTTCACCTCCGGCGAGGCAATATATTTTTCTTTTGCTTCAATTCATTCAGGGGCCGTAAAATGAAAAATGGCCAACAGGTTCGGGTTGAGCTTACAACCCCCCGAACGCACCACAGCCCAGCTTTCTTTTTTCTCCATTTTCTAACAGGTCACAAAAAGCTGTTGACAGTGAATGCATCTCATGTGCGTGTTAAATCTCTTTAAAACTTCAGAGGAAAAGGTAATAGGTCAAAAGAAAAAAAAGAAGCCCAATATCATAATAAGACTGGAAAACAATGCACGGATACTAGAATGCAGAAGATTTTTATCTTTAAAAAACATATTTATTCAGAGGTGATACATGATCAGAAAATAAATAAATAAGAATAAAAATGAAAAATAAAATTAAGGAGGAGCCCCAGCAGTGATAGGTAAAATTGGTCCAGCTCATGCTCGAGAAATAGTACCCATTGCTTTTTTTTTTTTCATGAAATAAGTGGATTCTTGGAGGAGATATTTGACGGTCTGATGGTCATTTTTAGACAAGACTGCCCAATATTGCTCACAGCTGCATTGAAAGGCAGAAAAACCAGAAGCTCCCACGTATAACACTTGGATCCAAAATGTTTGGGACATTTATGTGATGGAGGAAATGACTCTTTAAGAATCCAAAAAACAGTTTCGAATAAAGTGGAGGGGTCCATCGGGCCCTTATTAATAAAGTGATATAATTAGAGGCCAGAGAAGAAAGGAATGTGTGGACCAACTGACCCCAGAGGGGATTTAATTGTTTGTTTTTTATCTATTTTATTTTGTTTTTTGTCTCTCTTTATCATCACTTTTCAACTTATATTGTGGAACGTGTGGCTGTAATGGAAAACTGTCACTATCTGTTGTTGAAAAATTGACAAAAACTAAAAAAGTTGAAATTATTATTATTTTTTTTAAGAAAGCTAAGAAACCAAGTGAATCCAGAGCATCTGAATGTGGTTGCAGCCCGTGGAGCGCCAGCAGAGCTGAAGTGCTCAGTTACAGCTCAGAGGAGTGGGGACGACACACAAAAACTATTTAAAAGCTGCTTACATTCTCTTCCTGCCAAGAAGCTGCCAGGTACACAGCCGACTTCTCTCAGATTCTCACATATCCACTGACTTAATACAGTTCAGAGCAAAAAAAAAGTGCTGTTCTACCTTTTAGCTTGCAGATATCATGTTTTCCACGGGGAAATCCTTTTTATAAAAGATAAATTGGAAATCAGAAACTCGCACGAGTCGCTTGATTTCTTCATTTTTGAGAAATTCTAATCATTCCTGGTTATTAAGATCGCTTTGTGTTCTCGCCTGGTTATAAAAAGATGTTATTTCAGCTATTTCAGACACAACATGAGAATACAAAGTGGAGGTTTTTTTTTATTTTTTTTAGTCCTGAATTTTCCTTGAATCAAAATAAAAGCCAGAATCCGATCAAATTTTATCCTCTTTCTCTTTAGAGTTCTTTGCCCTCTGGTAGAAACTAGATGGCTACAGCTTGGGTGTCTGGTGAGGGTCAAAGGGGCAAAAGATAAAGTTAGGGCTCAAAACAAGCTCTGTGAGGACAAAAACTATCACATACAAAACTATCACGACAATGTGCACATTAAAGAAAATAGTATTTTGATCATTTGTGCTAATTTTCAAAAATTTAGCTGATTTCTCCACTGAATTCTCACCTCTAACTGAGAAGTATCAGCTTTAACTTCCTGGTGCACAGAGCAGTCCCCGTCCAATACAAAAGCTCTACCTTTTTAAAAGCTTTTGGGACAAAAATGTATGTTTAGGAACCATAAATGGAGTTTTGCACACTTATCCCGATGACTTGGATTTCCACAGAATGATTTTTTTTAACCAATAACATGTTGTAGTTGTATTAAACACTCTAAATGACACTAAATACAGTGAGACAAACGCGGCCTGAATTAGAAACAGCTCCGGCCTCTGTTCGGGGAAATGTGATCATGCTTTGGAGATCGTCTCACACGTTTGGATTAGCATGTTTTGGCCTGGAGCTTTGAAACGGGCTCCAACATGCCAGGGAAAAGCAGAACCTTACAGACGGACGCACGCTGTTTGTGTGTTCCTCGTTTTGCCACATTTCCTGCTGGTTTTCCCTCATTATGCACCGCCACATAAACGAGAATTTCTTTGAATCTGACACATTATCTCGTGGAGCTGGAGTCAATGTGAATTCCCTCCAAAGGGACGAATTATTTCCAAATTCAAATACGCATTACGTTTTTATTTTTATTTTTTTTTTAGTCTGATCTGGCCCGGTTTGCTTTTGTGTGACGTCGGCTCAGTTTTAACTGGCGAGCAGAGAGCCGGATGATCCGTTTCCAGCCTTCATCTCAGGATAAATAAACCAACTGCTGGCTGTGGGTTTCAGACACGAGAGGAGCCGCTTTTCTCATCGAGTTTCAGCGAAAAAAGAGTCGCTGAAAGAAAGTTTTTTTGGGTAGACACGGCAAAATGTTCCCACACTCGGCTTCCTGAAGTACAATCAGACTCCATGAATAAATGTCAAACTCTCCCACTGATCTTGCAACAGTAACTTTTCCTTTATTTTAAGCTCAACGTCTTAAAAAGTGTGGTCCTGTTTAAGAAGGAACGGAAATCCAACACTGGAGGGAGAAGATCTGGACCTGAATGCAGACCAAACAGCTTTTTTGACCCTTTAAAATCCTGCTCAACCAGCTTATTTTTATACTCATCACAGGACAACCTGCTTCTGATTAAATGAATCAGTTTAAAAGCTCTGTGTGAGCCTGGAAATGGCTCAGAGAGGGGAATCAGGTCTCGTTTTTGCTCCAAAGAAATAATGTAGATAAAAGGGTGTTAGACGGTTTAAACAAAACTAAAATGCTGCAGAAGAACTGAAAGTACCAAAAAAAAAAGAAAGGAAAAGACAGATGGGTTCCCAAAAAATACAGACTGAGCCAACACAAAGAAAAACAAGAGAATTACGCTGAAGCTGGGGTCTCAAAGCCCGCTGCCCTGCAGGTTTTTCGATGTGTCTCCGCTCCAACACGCCTGATTAAGACTCAATGGATTTATTCAAAACTTATTCATCCATAATGACGGATTTGAATCAGGTGTTTTGAATCGGGGAAACGTCTAAAAACCTGCATACAGCGGTCCAAAGAGGGCCAGAGTTTCCAACAAAAACAATGCATGATACTGGAAGTAATCACAAGAATGCACCAAAAGTGAAAATACTATTCAATAAAACAGGCGGTAAAACTAACAATGAACACTCTTCACATTTAAACCAGTTGCAAAATAACTGGGGAGCAAAAAGTTTAGAAAAAACCCCAGAAAAACCCACAATTAATGGAAGCTTGGTACCCAATCAATGAGCAGAGAGACGTGGAGGCTTGTGTTTGTTGTTGTTTGTGAGATTTGACCTCATCTGGGGAGTAAAATAAGACATACAGCAAAATATAGAGAGGAGAAGAAGAACATTTCCATGATTTGTCGAAGTGTTAAGGACACGCCCTAAAGTCCACAGCGTAAAACATAAAACTATCCAGGAAAAACTGCTCTGTTTTTCCACTGGATTTAAATCTTATTTCACAATCGGTCCACAGAAAGAGGGACATCCTAATTAAAGAGCGAGTAGAAGAAGACAAAGGATGCTGTTAAATACGGCTGCCGACAGACAGAGGTAACGGCAAAATGAGGTGCGTAGCAGATGTTTGACGACACGGGCTCAGATTTATGGAAGTATAAAAACGCCGAGGTGGCTGCGTGCCATCTGTCACATAGCAGAGGCAGAGGAATTAGAAACAGGAGTGGTGAGCGTTGACGGGGAAAAGGCAGAAAGAACCTCGTCGAAAACGTGTTTTTTTCTCTGAATCATGGCCTGTTCATCAGGTGGAATCTTATCTTAGCATTTTGCCGTCTCTCCCTGAGGAGATCATTTATTTACACCTGAATTAAACATCACGTATCAGTGACAGCTGTCAGTCAGTCCACAACGTTATTTTTTATTTACATGCAATACATACAAGCTATCTCTTAAGTAATTTTGTCGCTCTTCCAGCTGACATCTGAGATATTTGTGCCGCTTTGCAAGCATTTAGGTGTGTAATAAGTGCTATTTTTAAAGTGTTCTGACAGCAGATATATCTAGAAGATGGAGAGAGCATAGTCACAAATTAAACTAAACTTAGTTTAAGATCTTTTTTCAAACCAGGGGCATAAGAATCTGATGTTCCCCCAGAGGTTTTAGATGCCGACCTGCTTCTGATTGAGCAGATCTGTTAAAATGATAAAGGAGACATATAATACCCTATTTCAACAAGTTAACCTAGTTCCCTGGTGTCCTAATGTAATGTCTGTGACAAGCTTTGGTCAAAATCCCATAAGGATGAAGCCCAATAGCAGTTCAGTCCCCCTGCCTAACCCTAACCCTAACCCTAACCCAAAACAGCCCCGTTCAGAGCGCTCGCTATGGAGTGCCTGTCTCTTTAAATGCAAATGAGACACAGGCAATCCACCCACTTCTTCCGGGAGGTGTGGCCACGTCGGCACGCCAACGCTACCGTGCTAACGCTACCATGCTAACGCTACCATGCTAACGGTACCATGCTAACGCTACCACGCTAACGCTAGCATGCTAACGCTACCATGCTAACACTCACGCTACCAGGACGTCTGCCACAGATAGGGGAGTAAGCTGAGGGGGGGGGCAACATGCAGGTGAAAGGCTGGAATATTATGATGAGCTAGAGCTAATGACGTCAGAAACTACCCACTCCTGAAACCTCCTGATTTATCTCCTGGATTCAGACTGAGGCAGCCCACAAAAACATGACTGAGTCTTTTTTTTCACACTCTGCCTGCTGATAGGCCCTCCACAGTCCCAAATGTACACAATCAAATGATTAAAAACTTGGTTTTGCATAATATCTCCCCTTTAAGTTCTGCTCAGGGCTTCTAACGAGGCTTTAACCTGAAGCAGGGAAACATCTCAGTCCTTCAGGACAGTGGGCCTCCAGGTCCAGATTTGGACACGATTCAGGTCCTGGTCCCAGAAGTGATCCGGTTTGATCAAACCGAGCAGAACTCGGTGGTTGGAGCAAACTGACCAAAAACGAGCTGGATCCTGACTAGACCTCTGGAGCTCTGGAGCTCTGCTAGCTTACAGGATTTCTACCCTGTGGAGAGCTAAAGCACTCTTTTGTACGATTCCTTCTTGCTTTCCCTGTAACTGCTTATCAGCTATGACTGTCACAAACATCATGTCTGAGAATAAAGGAAAACAAAGACTCAGATATTTGGTCCTAAGGGGTCCTAAGAAATCACAGTGACTCAGAAAGCTTCAAAATCTGCGAATGGATGCCGTCCGGCAGCAAACGACTGTAAAACGACTGTTAAACTAATCAGTTTAACAATGCTGATAGCTTTTTTTCACAGCTGGAGGGTGAATTAAATATTTAATATCTGCAGTCTGCATTTGGGATTTCACTTCTACGCTGTTAAATTAAAACAACCTCTGCTCCATCGGTCCTTTTAGTGCAGTTTGTTTAAGATAATCTTAGATCTTTATATTTTTTACGTGTTCGAAAGCAAAGGCTGCTGCTTGTTCTCCAGTTATTTCTCCTATTTTCAATAATTAATTTCATGACAAAACGGAGATTCCTTTAAAATTCATTGATTTTCATCTGAATGCATCGGTGCATATTGATTGGAGCTTTATTCTGGCTTCAAATTCTAATCAAACAAACCCCACCTCTGTTTATTATTGAGGAGCAGTCAAGCTCCTGAAGGCGCACAAAGCTGCTGAGCAGTTCAAGTTTTACTCACAAATTAGGCAAAAATCAGCTGTCGCTCCGCGTAAAACCCGGGGTCACGCCGACACACACCATTCTTGGAATAACACAGAGGTTAAGAGTCACACCTGCTTCGAGCCCACTAATTGCCCCCAATAATTCCCCACCGTCTCTGCCGCGCAGCTGTGCTCCGGAGAAACACCTGGATCACATCTGTAAAGCCGCCCAGGGAGCAGCAGGTCGGAATTCGCCCTCTACTTTGTGGAAAGTAAAAGCAGAAAAACGAAATGCAAAAGGCTCCTGGTGGTGTGAGATGACATCACAGATCATATCTTCACCACCTCTTATCCAGAAAACACCAAACACTCTTATACATCTGTAGGATCATTTCAAAAGTCTTAACGAAATTCGTCAAAAGTTGGAGCTTTGTGGGTGACGCGTGTTCCAGGATCCACAAGAAAACGATAACTTCCACTGACATCACGTTTTGTATTTCTATTTCTAAAAACAAAGGCAATAGCAAAAATGAATACAAATAAAAATATGGACTGAGAATATGCCTCCTAAAGTTTCACAAATCTAAATCTAAGGCTCCACATGGTGACCGTGACAGTGTCAATTTAAGAATGGCTACGTCATTAAAGGCCCACCAAGTAAGAATTATTCAAAATTCACATTTTTAACCTTGTACATATGTTTTAACTTAAATAATTGATGTCACTCATGAATGTAAATGAAATATCAAATACACAAAAAAGGAGTCAATTCAAAACTAAGCATAAAATAGGCATCTGGGGCCTACAACATCCTTGTTACTGTATTTCCAGGGACTGAAGCATCTATCCATCCATTCATTACCACTTATTCCCTAATGGGGTCGGGGGGGTGAAGCCTATCCCAGTAGCCAATGGGGAGAGGCGGGGTCACCCTGGACGGTCCCCAGTCCATCACAGGGACACACAGAGACACGCAAGGACCAACAACCACACACACTTACACTAAGGGCAGTTTGGAGTCCAACAACCTAACATGCAGGTTTTTGGACGGTGGGAGGAAGCCGGAGAACCCGGAGAGAACCCACAGACACAGGAGAACATGCAGAACCACCCAGAAAGGTCCTGGTTCCCCCGGGACTCCAACCCAGAACCCTCTGGTCCTGGTTCCCCCGGGACTCCAACCCAGAACCCTCTGGTCCTGGTTCCCCCGGGGACTCC
>CAJRST010022223.1:19758582-19771755 GCA_907169785.1 Menidia menidia
TAGGTAGGTAGGTAGGTAGGTAGGTAGGTAGGTAGGTAGGTAGGTAGGTAGGTAGGTAGGTAGGTAGGTAGGTAGGTAGGTAGGTAGGTAGGTAGGTAGGTAGGTAGCTAGGTAGGTAGGTAGCTAGGTAGGTAGGTAGGTAGGTTAATAGGTAGGTTAATAGGTAGGTTGGTAAATAGTAGGTAGGTAGGTAGGCCGGTAGGTACCGGCTTGGGCAGGCTGCACTGGTGCATGTCCTCGTAGCCCGTGCTCCTCTGCCTGCCCCCACAGGGGTGGTTCATGGTCCCGGGGGCACTGGTCACGCCGTCGCTGTAGTGGCTGGTGTGAGACGGGTTGTAGGCGCTGTGAGCGTGGTGGTGGTGATGGCGGTGGCTGTATCGGAGAGGGAAGGAAGACAAAAACATCGTCAGAGAGGGAGAAGTTGAGCCCACGCCTACACATGTAGCTTCCCCTGACCCCGGCCAGCCAGCGAATGAGCGCGTTCTGACTGAGAAACAGCTCGGGAGTGGGAGGTTTGCTCGGTTCAGACGACCTCTTGTCTCCACACGGAGCTGGAAACCATGCAGATGTTGTGGTGAATTATAGGAGGATCGGCTTCAAATAGCTCAAGAAGGTGATGCAGGAAAAACTCTGCTGAGGCAGAACTTGGTCGAACAAAAAGGGTTTTATTGTCCAAGTCAGAAGTACAGATTGCTGCATCGAGTCTGGAGAGGTCGGAGAAACTCTGCTCCCTCTGGGTGTGTCTGCCCTTATTTTCGGTATCCCGTATCTGAACTTTTTGTCTTACCAGGCTGTTCATCCAGGCATTTAGCCCGAATATGGCTTTATCTATATCATAAACCTTTCCTTTTTTGGGCCGTCTCCTTCCAGACGTACAGCTAGAATATGGTTTTATCCATATCTTGAACATCTCCTTTTTTGTCCTCTGCCGGGTGTACCGCTGTATTTCCTCCATATCTTGAGCATCCTCCCTACACTCTACTTTAGGAATGTGTTTTCTCAAATGTTTATGCTCTACGAACGGAACAGTGTGGGCTTAACTGTGAGTTGAAGACACTACAATGTTCTGAGAGAAAGAACAATAAGCAAGGAACACAACACTGACCTCGTCGGAGGGGAGGGCGGGTCGTGGTCCGGGGGCGCCAGGCTGAAGGCGTTGCCTAGCAACATGTGCATCTGCGTGCGGACCTCGTCAATGGAGGGCTGCGAGCTCAGCGTGGAGGAGTCGGAGCCGCGGTGGGCCTTCACCCCCAGGCTGCTCTTACCGGTCCCGGTGGATCCCCCCCCGTAGCCCAGGGAGCTCATCAGTCGGTCCACGTTGGTCTCCTCAAACGGCTCCGGTTCTCCCTGTCGGACCACACACACTCAGCCATTACCGCTCTGAACCGCTCTCTCTCCTCTCTCCTCCTAACACTTTCTGCAGATATTCCTGGCTCTAGAGCTGTGGAGTCTGGATCTGTGGTTGGGAGTCTCCTCCTATCACTTCCTGCAGGTGTTCCTAGAGCTGTGGAGTCTGGATCTGTGGTTGGGAGTTTCCTGCTGCCCCCATGTTCCTGCTCTGTTGCCGTCATAACTTCTACCATCATCATTAGTATTAATATCATTGCCATTTTTCATCTAGTCTACGTGTTGCTGTGTTGGCTGCCTCTCTCTCTTGCCCTCTCTTTCCCTCACCCCCAACCGGCCGAGGCAGATGGCCGCCCACCCTGAGCCATGGTTCTGCTCCAGGTTTCTGCCTGTTAAAAGGAAGTTTTTCCTTGCCTGTGTCGCCTAGTGCTTGCTCTTGGTGGGAATTGTTGGGTTTCTGTAATTAACTTCAGAGTCCGGTCTGACCTGCTCTGTTTGGAAACCGCTGTGAGACAACTGTTGTTGTGATGTGGCGCTATAGAAATAAAATTGAATTGAATTGAATTGAATTGAACGCTGACGCACTCTTTACCACCTCCTGCTGAAAGATTTCTAGTTTGTTGCTCATTTTTTACCCAAGTTTGTGTGTTTGGATCTTTGTTTTTTTTTTGGTTCAGAGGTTTCTGGGTTGATTCTGATCAACTATTGTGACTCTAAACACTCAATCTGGGCTCCTAAACCTATAAAATGTTCCTTATTTATCCTCTTTGGGAAGCGGCTCAGAATATAAATCACTTCTAACTACAAACACTTACCTAAATAAATGAAAATTGCTTCATAATTCACTCAAACTACTTATATAACCTGCTTTACAGTTGCTCAGTCACTCACTGTGCTGCCAGTTTTAATAACATTTCTATGCGTTCATTGATTTGGACATCTTACTCTGATAATGGAATAACTGAACATAATTAGGATTTAATTAAAAGTTGATGAGAGATTGTGTTAAATCATTTTACACACAACTCAAAAAAGAATAATTGGCATTCAGTGGAAGCAGGTTCTGTTACTATGGTGTTTCAGGGAAGCAGAGCAGAGCATATCTGGCCACATTTTAGCTCCCTTTCCCTCTCTCTTTTGTCCTCCCTCACCTTTTGCACTCATTAGGAGGAGAGGAAAAACCAGTCTGTTCTTTAATCACTCCGACTTCCTTTCCGCGCGCACCTCTTTATCTCTGTTTGCTGTAAGTTTATAGAGTTCAAAGAACAATTCGTTAATCCTCTGGGCCGAGGCTGAAAGCGTCGGAGAGAGAAGGGGAAGGATTAAAGTTAGAAAATGCTTTCAGGAGATTATTTTTTTCCTCGACTGACGAAGAATGGCTGGGGAGGACTCTGCCGGTCAGAGGCCGAATCCCAGAAGCTATTCCACAGCTCCTGACACAATCTGACTTTAAAGCTCTGCCTTTTCTTGCTGATTTAAACCCTCCCAGATCTTCGACGATCGGGTGGAAACTAGATCCTTTGAGAGTATTGGTTGGTATCTCACTGTTTCTTGGGGGGTCGGCTACTCACGTCATAGCCGTTGTTGCGGATGCCCCTTCTGGATCTCTCCCTGAGCACCAACAGGTCCATCTCCGTCTCCACGGGGCTGGGGCTGCTCAGGGACTGCCGGCTCCAGTAGGTGGGCTCCCGTGGGTGGGAGTATCTGCAGAATATTAGCAATTCAGAGTGGTGGTTCAATAACGACAGCTTCGTAATCAGAGCATTCGGAGTCATTTATAAGGAACAAAAAAAGAAGAACAGAAGAACAGCGGGAAAAAGAAAAAGAAAAAAGGGAAAAACGAGAAAAAAATGGGAAAAGGAAAAACTGAAAAAGGAAAAAAGAGAAAAAAAGGATATTTACAGGACTTTTTGTTGATTTAATAGTTGTTTTAGTTATATTTAATGCTAACTTAACTCACAATATACAAATACATATACACTTTCTGATTTATTAAGAAAATTAACAACATTTTAAATTACAGCTTTCAGCTCCTCTTCATCTGCTGGAGATAGTTTTCTTTAAGGCCCAACTTTTCTTCTTTTGTCTTCCACTTTTCCAGTTTCATCAGATGTTTTAAGGACTGATTGCTCACTAGGCTGAGATCTGCCCAGTTTCCAGCCAGCAGCTCTTTAAGAATCCTCAGAAATCCTGTTTCCTGTCTGTCAAACAGTGTTTTCTTTGGCATTTTTCACACATCAGCTAAAGAACTATGGAGTTTTAGTTGAATATTAGTCTAAAAAACCGGAGTCCAAAGTAAAAGTTGTTCAAGAACACTGACAACAAAACCTCAAGTCCTTGTCCCTGAATCAGAGGAAACAGAAATAAGTTTGAATGTGTGTTATCACGCAGTGAGAACGGGAGGAAAAGCAGCCACTTATCCACATGACCTGTGAAATATTAACCATTTGTCCAAAACCAACCCCAAAGTTAGCTCTTTCAGGTTGCTTAGCAACTGTGCTGTACAGCTACACATCAGCAGGGATTTGATGTTTTTTCTTTATGTGAAAACACAGTTTGTTCAGGCGGTAATACGCAGATTATTTGCAATTCTCAGTTTGATATTTTTACTTTTATGACTGGTGAGCAGTTTATTTTTACAATAAAAAAGGGCAAACGCAAAGCACCGCTGTTCAAAATTTAATAATTTTCTGCAAGTTAACATTCAGAAAGGCATTAATTTGATTAATGTTATCATTGTTAGAATTTACACTTTTAAATACCCCGGTTACATTTCTTGATGATTACTTTAATGGTAGGTCTTCCTAAATGGAGAGCTTGACTCATCACAAACGGGTTTATTGAACATTATAGAAGCGGAAAGTGTGACTATTGCTTTATTTTAGCTGCTATAAATGTGTAGATGCTCCTAGTTATAGTTACACTTGTCCTCGAGTCAGTTACTCGCTTTGTGAGAAACATGTAATAACACACCTCTTTTTACATCCAAACTTTATGCAGAAACGAGGAAAAATGAGGAAGTATGTGTACCAAATGAGGAGGTATACTTTAAGAAGCAACCCATAGACTGATTAACACTATCTAAAAAGACCCTGATGAGTGGCTTTGTGCCATTTGAAGCTTTTGGGGACCTCATCAGCTCCATTTGACCTCATAAATATGCTTTTTGTTTCACTTCACTTTGTAAAGAATAAGATAAGATAAGATAAGATAAGATAAGATAAGATAGGAGCTTTATTGATCTCACAGTGGAGAAATTCACTGGTCACACATCGGTTAGAGTTCAAAAGGAGGAAAAGGATAATTTTAAAAAATAATAAGAGAGTCTAACTAAACCCCATCAGTCTGTGGGTTTCTTGTTCTTCAGGGTTACTGTCAGGGTTTGTTTTGTCTGTATCTGAATGGCCCGCTCACCTCTTATGGCACCCGGCGAAGGAGGCCCTCTTCTCCTCGGCGGTCATGGACTTCTTGAGGCCGTTGTCGTGGCGACCGTGGCGGGCGTCGCGGTGGCTGTAGCCGTGGCTGAGGCTCTCCGACAGGGAGAACTCCCCGTAGCCTTTACGCCGCGCCTTCTGCCGCAGCTTGTTCCTGTAGTGCTCGATGTCCGACTTCTGCTTCAGCCCGCCGAGGTTGGCCTGAAACACACCCACAAACAGGAGGGTTCATTCAGAAAATACCCAGGTTTTCTCTTTTTTCTATCCGTCAAATCCTCAGAATGTTTCACTGAATGATTCTTGTTTAACACCCCAAACTAATGGATGCACTAATCAGTGCAGCAAACGAGTCCCTGAGGAGTCCTCGGGTCCTAGATTAGAAAGGCAGAGGGATCTGTGTATCTGCAGATAGATAGATAGATAGATAGATAGATAGATAGATAGATAGATAGATAGATAGATAGATAGATAGATAGATAGATAGATAGATAGATTATTCACCTCCCCGTTGACCACCACAGAGTCCTGGCTGTGTGAGGAAGAGGAGGGGTACGAGTAGGTGGGCTGGGCTGTCATGGGCTTAATGGTGATGAGGCGCAGAGAGCCTGAGTGCTCCTCGTAGGGGTCTGGAGGGAAGAGAAATGGGGAAATCTGTAAGAAATCTATAAAGATCTGAGCGAAAAATCGCTGAAGGCTGTAAAGAAAGATAGAGGTGGCCTCTAGTTTAAATAGGGAGGCTCCTGAAGACGTGTATTCTACCTGTTAACCAACAGGAGGATGATTCCAGCTGTAAGTGACTTTGTCTAGAAGTCTATTAGGATAATAATAATTGCTGCTAAGTGAAGAGCTTTTAAAGATATCAGAAAGATGGTTTAATAAAAAACTAAAAAACACTGAGCGTAGCCCTATAAAACCCAACCAAAGAAAAATGGATGAAAATCACATCTAATATCAATAATGTAATAACATTTGTATTTGGTTTTATTAATATTTTTCAATGAAAGTGATTATCAACCTAGTGTCTTCAAGTCACTTTTATCTCAAAACTGAAAAAAAAACAAAGAAAAACACACATCCTCTGTTTCTACCAGTCAGATTTAGAAGGAAAAGCTGATGTTTTGGACAGCTACCTCCATCTTTAACCCCAATATCCACTGAAACGTACACGTTTGAGAACAGAACTGACTGTAAAGTCTATTTCTATTCATAATCTCTAGGACTAATAACTAAGTAGCACGGACATCAAACGAGGCAGTTGGGACAGTGGGTTGTGTAAGCCGGTGACAGAAGGTCGTAACATGTCTCCTTTAAGTAAAAAAAACCCAGACTTATGATTCTGAAACGTCAAAAGCCCGGTCGTCTGGGACGTGTCCTTTTGGCGATGGCGCTCTGACGCAGACTCACAGAGCAAAGCGACTTTGTTGGTTTACTCGTGAACCGACAAAGGTCCTCCTGCAGTGGCTGGATCCGAGGAAAAGGGACGTGACCCAGAAAAACAGCATGAGCGTTGTTATTCACCCGCTAAGTTAAAAGAAAATCTGTTTATTTGAAGCCGATTTGGGTCAGAAACCAAACCAGAACCGCTTGATCTGGCCCATCCAAGCTGGAGTGAAGGCAGCTGGATAATTTTGGATTAAAAAAGAATATTTTACATGGCCTTTGTCTCGTTTAACCTCTGAATGGAGGTTTGTTTGTTGTCAAATCCAAAGCACCGTTGTTCAAATGATGTTTTCTACAATCTAATTAATTGTATCATTGTTAGAATCTACACTTTGAAATACTCCAATTACATTTCTTGCTGATCACTTTAACAGTAGGGCTTACGAAATGGAGAGCTTGACGAATCACAAACGATTTATTGAACATTATAGAAGCAGAAAGTGTGACAATTGCTTTATTTCAGCTACTATAAATGTGTAGATGCTCCTAGTTATAGTTACACTTGTCCTCGAGTCACTTACTCGCTTTGTGAGAAAAGTGTAATAACACATCTCTTTTTACAGAATTACAGAGCATAGGGACTCTGGAGTGTTTACTTGTGAACTAACAGAGGTCTTCAGCTGGCTGAATTTTTTTAATGGCCTTTGTCTCGTTTAACCTCTGAATGGAGATTTGTTCATTGTCAAAGAACCAACGCATTCAGATAAGAGAAGCCAAGACAAACTCCAGAAAATGAGACGAAAGCAGCTATTTGTGGTCTTTTGCCTGAACCAGAAGGTGAAGCTCTCTGGACGGCAGATGGACCGTGTTGTGCTGCACTGGGTCCGGCGTGACTCAACGCCTGACTGACATCATGAAGCAGACCGCTTCTTTCCAGAGTTCGTCTCTAACTTATCTCCAAACGGACAGCGACCGGAGCAGCCGTGTGAGGGAAAGACTTGTTCAGACCACCTTCCTTCCTGTTCTGGACTAAGGAGACATCATATATATGAATGCTGCCTCCTCAGCTCTCCACTCCCTGGACATAGTTTATCACAGTGCTTTACGTTTCATCACCAACTCTGCCTTCAGGACTCATCGTTGTGAACTGTATGCTCTGGTTTCATGGCCTTCTCTAAGCCTCAGAAGACAACATCGTTGGCTTACTTTCATTTACAAGGCCATCCTGGGTAAACTCCCTCCATACCTGTGTCACCTCACGTCTGTAGCTAACAGCGGTTACAACTCACGCTCTTCAAGTCATGTTCTTTACACCATTCCCAGGATCAACACAGATCTTGGCAAATCATCATTGTTCTACGCAGCACCATGGTCGTGGCACAATATTCGAAACTCCCTGTAATTATGGACTCTTATTCCGCTTCAGCATTTTAAATCACTGTTGAAAATCGCTTGCACAGAGCATTGTAACTGTTACTCTAGAGTCTAGTTTATGATTGATTTTATTATGTTGTCCTGTGTTCTTATATGTCTTACTGTACTTCTGCCCTCTTGGCCAGGTCTCCCTCGAAAAAGCGATTTTATCTCAAGGGACTTCCTGGTAAAATAAAGGTAAAAGAAAGTACGTTCTCAGGGTCCCTGGGCTGTGCTTGGACTGTTTTCTCCACATTAAAACAGCATCTTTTCTTACAATTGATCCATATTCTGCTGGAAAAAGAGCCCACTGGACGGCTGGTGTCGTCATCGGAGTTACTGCCAATGTAAAAAGCAGCTGTCCGGATTCGGTTTAACAACACGTGGCAGATCGTTTCCACATTTTCCTCGGGTTTTTCTCCACCTGCGACTCACTAATGTGATGACACGCTCTCATTAGTATGCAAATGCGCTAACCGCGCAGATGTCCTCCGACATGCATAAACGATTCAGCCAAACTACGTCGTCATTAATCCTCGTAGAAAACACCACATCTGTCCACGTCTGATTCTCCGAGCAGCTGAAAAATGACGGAAGAAATTAAGGGTCTTCCACTCCTCCTCGGGTTTTCAATCATTGACTCGGTTAAGCTCCATAAATCACACAAATGGCTGGAATACGTTGGTTTGCATGGGCAGAAAGATAACGGCTGTGCTGGGGTTCCAGTGTAGATCGCAGTGTTTATACATCTAGACGCCTGAAGTTGTTTGCGAAAAGTGCGTCCAAACTTTTCTCGGGTACCGTATATAGCCGGCCGGGGACTTCGAACGCATCTTGTGAACTAGTTAGGCTGGCAAACCCATATATATGTCAACAGAGAAGAGAAAAGCTGCCAGTCATTTACAGGGAGGACGCACACAGAGGCAGCAGCATGCCGTCTGTCTGAGAAAAAAATATGTTTCTGATTCTGTTGTGGATGTGGTTTTTTACTCCAAATGATCGGACCAGTTAATGTTGCTTCACATAGAAAGGATAGCAGAGACGTCTGTTAAGATCACTTTCCTTTGACTCATTTCTTTTGGACTCCACTTGGGTTATTTTACATTTTCAGATTCGTCCTCAATCCTGACTCAACTGACATCCCTTGAGGCAATCAGACTCCCATTTGTGCGATTTCATGACAGTGACACACAGTAAATCTCACCACTAACAGTCAGAAGAATGTTTCAAATCACATCATATTCAAAAACGCCATTGCAATAGGATAAACTATTAATGAACTATTATTGAGTTGCCATCATTTAGATAAGACTCCTTGACTAAATATAAAACCTGTATGTTACATTAGCAAATTTGCTTAAACACTGTTATCACAGAGGGACTAGATGGAGATTCAGAACACTGATACTGTTAACTGATAACTCAATCATTCCTTCACAGTTTCGTTTTCCGCAGGTTTTTCAAACAAATGAGCTTCAGAGCATCATGTCTTAAGCTTAAACAGACGCTTAAACCTCAAAGAAATTTTCCCCCCTAAAAGAGGACGCTTCCAGAGTTGGATGGAGATTTTTTGGACAATGGGATTTAAGGCCTCAGCAGATTAGATGCATCGATCTCTGCTTCTGATACAGAACTGCCAGGAAGAAAAAACGATTTTTATGTGTCAGCCGCGCTTTATCTGCTTTGGTTTGGCCACATTCAGCTTTCCCTGAAGGCTTTCCAGGTGCGTTGTCCACTGCCCGTTGGAGGAAGCCCACTCCACAGTAAATATTCCCAGCTCTGATTAAATATTTGCAGCCACGGCCAGCAAACGCCACACAGAATCAAACCTGATCGGATGTTTTTCTCTGCTCTGAATCTATAATTCGGCAGTTTTCAAGGTTCCCTCGTTTCTCTCATGTCCCTGTTCACTCTCCTTTGAGTGAAATGAAAACCTTCTTGTTACACGGTGTTGTTTTAGAGTTTGTCAGCACTATGAAGTTGTCCATTTTTTCCAAGTTCCATGTCACAGTCAGAGTTTTAAACCTCTAAAACCTCGTTGGATGGGAAAAAAATGGTTTGTTTGACATCAGTGGGAATGGGAAAAAAACATATTATTTCCATGTGTTTTTTGACTGAATCAATATTTTCTGAACATTTTCATCACAGAGAAAACGGAAAAAGAGAAAAAAACTTCTGTATAACCGGTGGCTTTTAAAAAAAAAAAGTTTAAAGGCAGGATGCTGCAGCAGCATAATAAGAATAATAACATGATACATGTGGTGTTAAAGGGTTAAAAAAGTGTGTTTGAGGGTTTTAAAAAAACATCCATAATTCTGAAATGTTGGTGGTGTTCTTCATATTGATGCTTCCACATAAATGTTTTTATTAGAACTTTGTAAATATGAATAATTAAACTCACTCATATGAAACATTTTTAAATGAGTATTCACTCCAAAAATATCCAAAAGTTGTATTGTGTAGTTTCCTTTCCTCAAATATGTCACAAAAAACTCTATTTGTTTACCATGTCTGTCAAATCCATCTGAATCACAGCACAGATTACTGTGAGCACTTTTTTTCCAATCCAAACTGAGTTCTCTTTATGCTCTTATTCTCTTCATGCACAAATCCGGTGGTGATCTAAGTCATGCTTAAACACAAAAAAGCTGCTGTTTGGCTGAATGAATGTCTTTTGAACCTCTCTAAGTTCCCAGTAGCTTTCAGGAGACTCACAGTTTCCCCCTCTTACTAAACACCTGTGCACGTTATAAAGGGACAGAAGTCAAAACTTGGCAGCAGAAACAACTTGAGTCACTCAGAGTAAGTGAGTTTTTAAGAGGGAAATGGAGCCATGATGAAAATCCTTGTGACACATTGATATCTGGTATACGGAAAAACCAGGTTTCCAATGAGTCACTCTGCTTTCGCACAGATGCTCCGATGAAGGTTAGATGGTGGTGACACGCTGTCATGTCTCTTTTCCACTCACTTTCCTCTGACTTTGGACTAAAAAAAGTGACTCGGTGCACAGCTTGGGAAAAGCGTCCGCTGGCTTTAATCTCCCCCAAGCGGCGAGGTAAGCCGACGAAACGCCCCGAAATACTGAAATCCCGACACCTTTTATGTACGATTAAACTCAGATAAAAGTGCAGTGTGAGTGCGTGTGTTGTGGCTCTTTGTGGGAATTACAACATGTGTGCAGGCAGAAACCAACAAATGGAATTGGGTCATGAAGGCTTATTTGTTTTTTTCTACCAATAAGTGGAGTTTTCTCTCTTTTTCTGAGTGTATTCATCCCCTCACCGTTGGGCCTCTTGTGTAGATCCTCTTTGCCGTTCTTGCTGCTGCCTCCGGTCGCGGTCCTCCGGGCCGAGGAGCTTTTGCTGGTGTTGAGCTTCCCGGAGCCGTTGCTCGACACCGAGCCGTCTTCCTCGCTTGGCAACCGCCTGCGGTGGCCATGGCAACAGAGACACAAGTGAGACGGGAGAGGAGTGAGTGAGTGAGTGAGTGAGGGTTTTGCAAGCAGGGCTTCACAGTTATTGGCGGCGCCGTGTTATCGCCTTTAATCGCAGGTTCAAAAGCAATAAAGGATCCGACCGCATTTAGCTTGATTCCAGTAACAGGCCTCAGATAAATATTCTGCTCAGGATGGAGAGAAACCATCCAACTAAGCAGACACATGAAGATATGCAGGAATTCATGGAGATAAAAAACCATGACATCATCCAAAAGTGAACATTTTTACATGTTTCCAAGTTAACCCTGTAATGCCAAATGTATCATATTTGATATGTACGGTTTCTGAACTGTTTTGCGTCTGACACCTTTTGCTTAATTTAATGGTAAAAACGTTGCTCAAAATCCTATTGTACACAATCAGATACACCTGATAACAGCGGGCAGAAGACTACACGCAAAATAATCTTGACTTATCACATAGTAATAAATTATTAATATAAAAAATGTATTTCTCTTTTTTCTTTTTACATATTTTGTTAAAAGGCCAAATAAGGCATTCAAACCAAAAAATAAATAATTTCTGTTTTGTTTTATTCTTGGATCAGGCTTTAAAGGGCTAAAAGGATCATTAATTTGGAATCTTTGGTTTTTTTCATATCTTAAAAACACTGTCCACCTTTCTAACCAATTTCTTGTTATCGTTTCAGCTACATCCACCTAAAACAGTCATCTCAATCACAAAAAGTCTGACTGAGAAACGACAAAAAGCCATAAATATGCTGTGATTTTTACATGTACTTAGCTCAAAATACTTCAGGTTTAGGCTCATTTGAGGGGAAACAATGTGCATCCCTGCGTATTTTCATGCTGCTTTTCAAAGCGGCTGCTTGTAAAACAACAATTGTGAGCCTTTAGGGCTGCCTTTTGTTTCACCACTGCAGCTCTATGTGAGGCAGATGTTAATTCCCCTCCTCTGCATCACCTGCGCGGCATTGCGATTCCCCTCACCCCCTTCACCAGAGGAGCAAAACTCCCCGACTGAGGGAGACGGAAAATGAATACAAAGTGGTCACTCTGCCTCTCTCTGCAGAGCCTCTTTATCGTCACTTGCAAAAAAAAAGAGAAATGTTTCCTGTTTCTGTCCTTGGCGTCAAGGCTCTGAAACAGTTCCTGAGATGAGCTGCATGGATGCAGGATAAAAGGAAAGAAAAAAGTGCAAAAGGAGTCAAAAGTCTCGGGACTTTGTAAAAGTGACATTGCCTGTGACGAGCAGCTGTTTGACACGTTCAGCCTCAGGGACGACCAAACAGCTGTGCTGCAACTTTCTGTGTCAGATAGCTTTTAAACCACAAGAGATACATCTAATCGGATGGCTGCAATTGATTTCTGGGACAATTCTGATGTGTTTTGATGTGTCACATGACCACCTTCCCGTCGGAAGAAAATTTGCCCTTGATCCAACATGGCTGCTTTCAAGATGGCCGCCTGAGGGACAGGGCCCCTCATATCTTGCTGGGGCATTCGGATATGTAAAAAAAAAAATAATAATAATAATGTTTTTTACATTTAAAATAAAAAAAATAAAAATAAATAATAAATAATAAATTTTTTAAAAAAGAATAAAAAATTAAAATTAAAAAATTAAAATAAAAAAAAATTAAAAAAGGATATGTCATTTTCCCTTTTGTTTCTGATATAAAACCCACTTTACAGAACAAGCCCAACCCTGATTTAACCTTTTATAGTACGT
This sequence comes from Menidia menidia, assembly GCA_907169785.1. NCBI lineage: Eukaryota > Metazoa > Chordata > Actinopteri > Atheriniformes > Atherinopsidae > Menidia > Menidia menidia. The sequence continues at coordinate 19,771,348 of CAJRST010022223.1, forward strand.
TAAACTGATTTGCTAAAGAATAATCCAACTGTTTGCTCCCAACAACCTTCACTATCACATCACGGCAAGTCTAAACGATTCCCTTTGTGCCTCCAGAATTTAGTCAAGTTGCCTCGATGTGACTTTGCAAACGATTGTGTCCTCACAGATCGAGTCACACAGTCACACACTGGCGGACAGCAGCGCACACAACACAACGCAATCGATGCATGCAACAACAAAAAAGACACAAATAGACCTGTGTTTGTTCTGACAGCCTCACACACGCTCACACCTGGGGGCATGTCAGCGGACACGCGATGTGACAGGCCTGTCTACAGGTGGTGAGATGCACAGGGCAGCCAGTGCGGACCACACAGGACTACACACACACACACACACACACACACACACACACACACACACACA
>CAJRST010022223.1:19784993-19797781 GCA_907169785.1 Menidia menidia
AAAAAAATCAGCTAAATATATCGTATAGGAGACAAACACAGTGATATTTGAGAAGTGAAACGAATTTTATACCATTTACAGGAAGTGTGCAAGACCACTGTATGCATATAGTTACTTATGTATATATTCTGTATGGAATTTTGTATATATATATATACAGTGGGAGAAATAAGTATTTGACCCCTTGCTGATTTTGCAGTTTTTGCCCACTTACAAAGAATGCTTATTTTTCCTCACCAGATGGTTATCAATTTTTATAAATTCATATGATGTGATTTTCTGGAATTTTCTTTGGGATTCTGTCTTTCACTGTTAGAATGTACATATGATTAAAGTTATAGATCGTTGCATTCTTTGAAAGTGGGCAAACTTGCATCTGAACACAAAATCCTGCAGGTGTCTGGAAAAGACGAACATTTTAAGAAAAAAGACCCAATCTCTTATCAATCTCTTAACAAAAAACATACATCTAATGTGAAATCAAGATGGGAAACATCACGATATCGCAGGAAAACTGGAAGGAAATTCTCAGAAAGAAACAAATTCTCCACTGGAGCCAACCAAACACACACATCAGGGAAAACACCACCAAAAAACACTCATCTGAACACAAAATCCTGCACATGTCTGGAAAAGACGAACATTTTAAGAAAAAACACCCACAAGTCTTCAATCTCTTAACAAAAAACATACAGTGAGGGAAATAAGTATTTGACCCCTTGCTGATTTTGCAGGTTTGCCCACTTACAAAGAATGCTTATTTTTCCTCATCAGATGGTTATCAATTTTTATAAATTCATATGATGTGATTTTCTGGAATTTTCTTTGGGATTCTGTCTTTCACTGTTAGAATGTACATATGATTAAAGTTATAGATCGTTGCATTCTTTGAAAGTGGGCAAACCTGCAAAATCAGCAAGGGGTCAAATACTTATTTCCCCCACTGTATATATATCTTTTCCGTTTGTCTTAGAAATCTTCTGAGGATAGGAGGAGTTGCACAAACACAGATCTACACACACTATTTAGTAAAGTTGTGTTTTTTATAGAAACTAACAAGGGATTAGTTCAGTGAAATGGCCAAAGCAAAGCAGAGAGATGGAGCATGAGCTCAGTGGGGGGGGGGGCACTCAGTCAGGTTTCCACGGAAGTATTGCTTGCAGGAAATTGTCGTTTAATCATCCATGGACCAACAAATTCTGTCATTTTCACTTTTTTTTTCACTGTTTAATTAGAACCCACACCCTAAGAACATTGTGCTGGTGAAAAAAAAAGAACTTGATGTTGAGGTTTTCTGTAATCCATTAACTCCAATGATGTCCCAACAAACTATGACAGATCAGTGAATCTTGCTTAGACAATTCTCATCTCAGCAAGAAATTCATTTTAGTTAAAGCTTCGTTACTGCTGGAAATGACACAAACCATAAGGAATTGAACATCCTCTGTCATAAAACATGATGACATTTGAGGTATACGGAAGGGAGTTTTTGTTTTTCATCCTCCCACTGAGTGACTCCTTATAAACAAACTTTAGGGTTGAAGAACTAAGTGAGACTTCTCCGGGGGTGAGAACTCCGGTGCTTTTCTGTCCGTAATCGCTGGGAATCGCAGGACTTTTACGTGGTCAGATCCATCGGGCGGGATGGAAACTTCACATTGGATGTCGGCTTAATTGGAGCCAGACCTGAGTGTGTTTCTGTTCATGTACTTGAACGTTAGTGCGTGTGAAAACTCCTTCCTTGGAGGAGAAGAGGAAGTGAATATAGGTCACACATTATGAAACTAAGTAGCCAGCTTATCAACCCAGTGCCCCCCGGTTGGCCTGGGAATGATTTCCAGCAGGCTGTACTTTTTGGGGAATGGTGTGTGGGTTAGTTTCTGTAAATTGAATACACAAAGAAAAAGGCGCTTTTGCCATTTCTCCAACTTGATAAACAGTAATTGGTGCCGATTTTACGCACCGCATTTACGCACCGATTGAAACTCTCGAAGCAAAAAAAAAAAAAAAAAAACGTACCTCTGTATGTGCCGCCCGGCTGGTACGTTTCCGGGTCCCCCTCCACCCTGAGCCTGAACTCGTGGTGCCCTTCCCTCCGGGTTCCCTGGGTCTGAGCCCGGAGGATCCGCCCGCAGTAGCCGTCCGACCTGCCCCCGGAGGGATCCTCCACGAACGCCACGGCATCTCGCACCCAAATCGAGACCAAACAGTGCTGCAAAAGCAGCAGAAGCAGATACAATCCCATTTCAGAGCGGCAGCCCGGAGATGAACGTCTGTTCAATCCAAAAAAAAAAAAAACTGAGAACCCCTCTCCCCCAAAAATCGCCGACAATGGATCAGTTTCTGCTTCCTCCACTGGGAAAACCCACTATAAAACTAAAAGAGCAGGCGTCGCGATCAGGGCTGAGGATGCAGAGACCGAGACCAGTCCATCCTGCGCGCGTCTGGGGGGGGGGGGGGGGGTGGGGGTGTGGGGGGGGGGGGGGCGGACTGAGGAGCTGCTGCTGCTTCTGCTGCTGTTCCCAGACCAGTCAGCGGCGCCGATAGAGAGTCTGAAGGAGGCGGGCTGTCAAAATAAACCCCAGCCCGAGCGAGCGCACGCGATTATCTCCTCGACCCCGAGGCGAGATGGAAGTTCAAACCAATAAGAGCCAGAACCACCTTTTTTTTTTTCTCCACGCAACGCGCAAAAGCGTGCCAGAGCCTCTTAGAGGAAAAAACAAACTCCACGGTGAAGGTTAACGAGGAGTTAAATACACAATGAAGCCATTAAAAACTTGCAGAGGCTGTTATTGCTCAGCGAGAGATGGAGATCTGAGGCGTGAGCAGCATTTTAATCCTCAAAACCTTTTTGCGCAATTACGCACGAAATCCATATTTCATTACCTAAGTCAACAGAACGCAAACACAGGTCCCCTTTTTACTTTGGGGATTTGTTCCTATGACTTTTTCTTCGTGGAGGACAAAGATGATCACGTCTCAGGAATTAGGCTGAATATTGGCAAACACAGAGGGCCTAAAACGTCCATCCTGTGTTTGGTGCTTTTTTTCTGGTGTGTTGTCATGTTTTTGTCATTTTCATACGTGACAAATTCTCAGTTTTCTTCAGATTTTGAGTGTGCCACGCCCCTCTTGTGACCCTTTCCTCTCGTTGCTGTGATTGCAATCTATTCACCACGCTCCTGTCAGCCTAATACGCACTGGCACGCGGGCACGGGCACGAGGAGTGTGCTCCAGCAGGTGTCGCCAAAATATGTCTCCATTTCCAGCCTCTGTGTGCCTGTAAGTGTCCCTCCTCTCCCCCCACACCAACTCCCTATGGCATCCCTCTATTCAGTGTTTCGTGATACGGTTGTTGTACTTTAATGAAAAATGATCGTATATTTTAGCATTTGAAAACCCATTTCCTTCAGTAGCACTTCTGATTATGCCTGATAGGAACTCTGATTCACTTCTGATTGTCCTAAAACACGTGCTGAAAGGTGTGGTTGCCTCATAAAGTCTCACGCAAGTGAGCTTAATCACAAAAACTTACAGTAATTTGTCGTTTTTTTCTGAGTCTTTGTGTCCATGTGGCAAACATATGCACATTCAAGCCTTTGTGTTTAAGATGGACCAAACTGATTGAAAGTTATTCAATTCAATTAAATTTTATGGACTGTGCAGGCCTCCACCTTTCGTAATGAAAAACAACCCGTTTGGCCGTTTGAATATATTCAAATCTTTGACCCGGGTCACCTGGATGATATTATAAAGGCATGATCAGTTTAATATAGGAGCAGTTTAATGAGATCATTTCCATACTGATGCATAAAATGAACATCTAAATGTTTTTAGAGCAGGTTGTGCTGCCCCCCAGACTCTGCCTGAATAGAAAAAAATTATCTGGAAACAAACATTTTGTTTGTCAAAAAAATTCTGTCCACATGTTTTTGGTATAATTTATTCAGATTCACAAGGTTTTGATGAAGGGTCTGATCTCTTTAAAAGATACTCAGGTCTTCTAAACATCTCACACCTGCAGGAGTGGAAACCACACGTTGACAATGAGAAGCTGTGACCATAGAAAAGTTAGTTGACCACAAAAAAAAACAAAAAAAAAGATAAATATTTAGCATTTTTTTGCTTATTCCTGCTGTGAATCAGTCCCGTTACCACGGCGATACACTTTTGGAGGCTCCCCAAACTGGGGTCTCCAGACACCACCATGAGCCAAACCCAATATAAACAACAACCCTGTTAAGGTCTAAACCGTACAGAATGCGTTGGACTTTAAAAAGTACTCATAAAAATGCATTTGGATATTCTTTGGAGATTTCTGGGCTCCATTCGGAGGAAATGAAGACTTTAAAGCAGCAGAGTAAGCTGTGTGCTGTTGGGTCCTGAGCTGTGTAACGACGTTCCCGGCTGTAATATAGGAAACAAGCGTTCCACATTATCCATTTAACAGCGGAGGGCTCGGAGCCAGATAGCCATCAGAGACAGACAAGATCCATATATCAAGTTTAAGCACTTGATGAAAGAACGATAGAAGGAAAAGCCTCAAAGCCGAAGATCTTCCAGATATAATGCGTTTTTTTTTTTTGTATAAAGTTAGATGAAACGCTGTTTGGAAGTATTGTACCTCAAAGCCAAACAATAAATTGCGTTGTCTCTCTTCTGTTAAATATATGTCCATCAATTGTGTCCTTATTAAGGAGAAGCCAGGAATATGTCAGCATGCACACATGCTGGAAAAGGATTTCCAATCATCTCACTTCTAAGATTAAAGAACACGAACTGTCTGAAATCGTCCCACTAATAGCTGTAATTTGTGAATATGTTCAGACCGTGTTTGTTACAGATATGAGAACATTTTGTGTTGATAAGTCACCTCAGTTGGAGTTGGTGTTGGACATTTGAGTTATTTTTTTAACCATTTCAAGCGATTAAATCATGCACAGGAATGATTTTTAATTCACTTTGAATATTGTTTTCTATGTAAAAGACATTGTGAATGTGGTAGTCTACATATAAACTATCAGAAATAGGAGCAAAATCATATTTCCTGAGATATTTTCTCCACTTATGGACTCTATTTGGCTAAAAACTGGAAGCCAAAGCACATATTTGTACTTTTAGAGGCCCTGAAAGGTGCACTTATGTTCCTGACAAACTAAATACACAAACTACAAAAAAACAACAGCTGGAGCTCTGAGGGTAGCCCCCCCAGAGACGAGTCTTTGGACCCCTCAAGTAAAAAAATAGGTGCTTTCTATTCTGAGAGATAGTGATAAAAGTCTAAGTAAGACACAAAGCTGTTTTTTTAGTCAAAACTTCTTTCTTTGTTATAGTTGAAAATAGCTGATTTTTTTTATAGCGTGGCCCCATAATGGCACTAATATGCAAAGTCAGCACAAAAGCAAACTGGTTCAAATGCAGCACGAACCAAACCTGACTCCCCCCCACCCCAAAGTCATTTCCCTGATGTTCTGACTTTATCTGTTCTGAACATTTTCCAGACCAGTGATTCAACAGATAATCGACTTTGTTTGAGGCACCTCCAGGTTGGTGTGGGGCTCTCAAACAACCCACAGCAGCACAGATAAAGGGCACTTTCCCCCGTTTTACGGTCATGGAATGGTGATGGAAATGTCGAAATGTGGTCCTATGGTGGGAAAATGGAGTCTTTGCCCTGGTTTCCAGTATATGGAGACTCCAGGAAGCCCTCAGTGTTTCTTCCTGTTTAACTGTTCTGATTCAGTTTCAACTTTTCCATTCAAGTTAAAAGTAAAAAGAACAAACCAAATGTTTGTTTTAGCTGCTATGGACACTAATTTTCTGCAGAAGCGTTCTAACAGGCATCAATAGACTGATTTTCCTCTGAGAAGAATATTAATTCTGATTGATCTGTTTCACAAACGATATGAAAGGAGACAAAATGCAAATTATTAAGAGATAAATGCCGGTTCAATGCACAAAAATTACAGGAAGTGAACGTCTGCTGCCACCGACCAATCAGCTTTCTGCAATCCAAACCCATTTGGGTCCACGAAGCTCAACAAACAGCACAGTTTTGAGTTTAAAAAGTCTGTGAATTTAGGAAAATCTGGCCTGTTTAGCCGCTCTAAAATGGAGAAACTGAGCTGACATTTAGAGGTAAAACGGGCTCTGATGGTGACTGATTCTCCATTTTTCTTCCTCTGGTTTTTGTTGAAATCAGTTTGCATCGACCCAAATTTAGGTAAGATAATGTATTCTTTGTCTAAATAAAAAATCCTCATAAGTCTGGTTGACCTGTTTGTTGCTATCAGGCTCCGTTATTGCCGCTCATTAAAATGGAAACATGGTAAATAGCCTTTTTGTGGAAGGTTTTGATAGACTAGTTGTGCTGTATGAGTCATTTTCCATCCAGTTTCCAGACCCACTAGTTCCAGGTGGTGGTCACTTCCTGAATTGATTTAGAATCACTTATTGACCTATAAAAAAATATAGGGGCAGGCAAATATTGGAGAGAAAGTACCCAAACCAGCAACCGTCTTTATGTCAGTTGACTGTAAAACTGAATTCTCCCCTCCTTTAAACATTTTTTTTATAGTTTCCCTTCTATTTGCTCTCGTTCACATCTCACTTTTGTCTTCTCGGTTTGATACTATGTGTAAGAGTTTAAGTACCAAGACCAAGTCCATGTAAAATTTATTTGTATTTTTTTCACCAGGGGGGTCCAGACTTAAATGTTCAATGCATCCCAATGTTTTGCATTTGATATACATCAATAAAATGGCTATTAATTAAAAACCTGCCTACTTAAAAGCAACTTACTGTAAAACAATGTTCCCTAAAACAGAATTACAATGCAGAAATCCTCCCCAAACACACACACAGACACACACGATATATATAATCCTGATATTCTTGCAAAAACCCCAAAAAGCTGAACAGCCACAAGGGGCCAAAAACAAAAGAAATCTGTGGGTGGTGCTGAGGAAGATGCTGGGAGAGAGAGAGCTGAGGCTGGTTTTTGGTTTTTGCCCTGAACTGTGAAAGCGAATCTGCAGAAAACAAAATGAGATTCTGCTTCTCTGCTTGATCCCAGAGGGAGCAGAAATGCATCTTTTTGGAAACATTTCTTCCCTTATTTCACTGAGACGCCATCGAGAGGAAGAGGGAATCAACTAAATGATGTTTGGATGTAAATAGGTAACTAGGGGAAACCTGACAGCCATGCCTCACTAGAGCTAACTCAGACAACAAACCTTTTTTTTTAACTTTATTTTAATTTTTTAATTTTTAATTTTTGATTATTATTATTAAATAAAATTATCAAAATTGATTAAAGTATACATTTTTATTTATTTTTATTTATTTATTTATTATTTAATTTATTATTTAATTTGATTTTTTAATTTGATTTATTATTTCATTTTATTTTAACTTTCCAATAAGAAATTTGGTACATTTGGGAGTTTTTTTCACCACAATCACCAGTGATTAAAATTGATTAAAATATTAATTTTTATTTTTTTATTTATTATTATTATTATTATTATTATTATTATTATTATTATTATTATTATTATTATTATTATTATTATGTATTTATCTATTATTTAATTTATTACTTCATTTTAATTTTTAATTTTATTTATTATTTCATTTTATTTTAACTTTCCAATAAGAAAGTTTGTACATATGGGAGTTTTTCTCCCCATAATCATTGCAACAATTGCTCCAAAGAGCTTCCATCAGCTGTGGCCCTTTTTCTGTCTGCATTTCTGTCATCAGGCTGTTAATTAGGAGTCTCCAATACGACCAAAACATGATGGAAATGGGGTTAAAAGACGGGTCTCTTCACGCCTGACACTGAAATGGTTCTTGAGTTTTATTTGTATTCTGGTGGAAATAGGTCAGTTTTGACCTGGAAGATTGTCTTAGAGCTTCTTATCCAACTTTATATGCATTAAAAGGAGCAGTAGGGTGCATCACACACAAAAAAGCGGGACACAAACTAAGAAAATTCCTTCTTTTTATGCAAAATCCCCAACACACATCTCATTTATCTCACTTTGGAGCTTCAGATTGTCAGGACGAACAACACCAAAAGACAAATTGCACTTTTTTCAGCTGTAAGTCCCGAAAATGTGATCAAATACAGAGAAAAAAAATCTGAATAACATAATTTCCATTGAATGACTTTCTCTCCTCCAGCTAAATCATTCGCCGGCTTTCCATAAACTCTAGAACAACCACGAGTTTAATCATTATTCCATTTTTTTTAAAGCCCCAAGGTGTCTTTTACTGAGCCCTGCGGCACTGATATCGCTAAAGTTTTGTTAGAGTCCTTGAAGAGTCCACTTAGGTGGACTCACAAGAGTGTGTGTGTGTGTGTGTGTTTATATGCTAAAGCGGCGCTAGCCTCACAAACTCACACCTACTGTCCTTTATTACTTCGGAAAAAGGGCCCGGGACAATAGATTCGCGAGCCCAAATTGTTCCAAAATGGCCTCATCTATTTTCCCCCGCATGCATTATCATAATTCTAAACCCACTCCGTGTAGTTTTTGAACTAATTGACCATTTTCCGCGGAGGTAAAGCACCAAGGACAAGCAGGGACCCCCTCGTCTAATTTCCATGAATGCGTTTAGCGAGGCTTTAAGAGCTTTAAGAGCTCACACACAGCTCTTAAAGCCTTATAGTTTGAGACCCAAGTCCTCTAAATTCATATGTATGTTAATGAATCACCGACTCAGCAAAACATCCCACTGGTGTCGGACTTTCCGAGAGTTCTTCCTGCAGGCGACAGAACCCGGGTTGGTTTTGATCAAAACCCGCTCATTTTAAGTCGTAAACAGCGTCTCTGTTTCATAACGCAACCAAAACAAAGCCGGGGGATTTTAGCTTTTTTTTTTTTTTTTTTTTCTTTTTCTTTCAAACTTTGTTTATTGAACATTTTGAACTTAAGACAGACATTGTTGGGACAAATTCAAAGTGTCGATTACAAACTCAATGTCACAGTTCTGTCAACCCCCAATCCACCCACCCAACCCACAGGCCAAAAAATAAATTAATAAACAAATGAATTTTAAAGAAATATATAAATAAAAATGAATAAATAAATAAATAAAATAAAAGTATAAATAAATAAAATTAAATAAAAAGTATAAATAAATAAAAAGTATAAAGAGAAAAAACAGATAAAAAATAAAATAAAATAAAAATTTAAAGAAAAAAAGGGGTAGACATGAATATAAATGTAGATAGATAAGTGGGAATCATGTTAAACAATCAAGTATCCTCTGGGTCAAGAAGATTCAGGGATTTTAGCTTTAACAGACACGAAGCTCCCACAAATGCTTTATTCCTAATTAGTAATCAACTTCAGGCCAGATGAGGAAATAGTTAAGAGGCAGGAAATGAATCCAGCGTGAGAAAGTGATTCTTTATGACGAGCCAGAATGGAAAGTTGTTCTTTAAATAGCTTTTCTGTTAACATAAGGCCTCTTGTCCTAGATTCAGATTAAATGAGTGTGTGTTTGATTACAAGTTGGTTATCCACACACATGGATGATTGAGACTGCAGGAAGAATTGATTAAATCGTTTTTTATGGCGTCAGTTGTTCAAAAACACTCACAATACAGTTTCAAATCAGCTTTTTTAGATGAGATTTAACCATTTTTAGTCTGTATCTCATACAATCAACATTTATAAGGCTTAAATAAGACTTACTGCCTTCTCTAACAATGTTGTTTTTAAATGTAGCGAACAATAAGAAAGACAGAACGGTGTCAAAGAATTTCCAGAGGCTGAAAAAAACTGAGAGAATTTTTTTTAAAACAATTAAGTTTCACTTTGTTTGACGTGAGCAAATTTTCGGTTCCGACCAACAAGATGTTTTTTCATGAAAACCAGCATTTTTGTGGATGGAAGAAAAAGAAAATGGGGCTAAAAACCCAACGGTGAGCATAATTAAAGACCCATCTCTTGACAAACAAGGATTTTTCCCCACTGAAGCAGCTTCTAACTATCAGAAAGTAACCTTTCCTTGGCTTCCAAAATCAATCAAAAGTTGCAACAATCCCAAAATGATAAAACCTCATCCTTATCCCGGACTGAATAACATCATATCAGAGCTATCTGGTGTAAAAAAAAAAAGCTCCTGCAGCGACTTCTTGTTTGACTAACTACAGCTTCCTAAAATTTAAGAGCTAAAAGTGTGTTTCTTTGTCAGCAGTAATGCAATTTTCTGATATCCCCCCTAGAGAGAGGCCAGTACAGAAGGGGAGGTGATATATTTAGAGCGGATATTACAGGAAAACTCTAGTGAAACGTAGTTAATCTCAGCCTCCAAACAAAAGAGAACGAAGAAAAATGAGTTTTTATTACCATTAAATCAAACTGAAACTCTGTTACGGATGGAAATATTTTTAGTTTCTCATAAAAGCAGCTCAACTCTGAACAAGTACCCATCTGTACATATTAAAATTGCCATTTTAAAGGTAAAATCTAAGGCAGGTGGGCTTAAATTCGGGTATAATCTTCAGCAGAAACACGTACAAATGGGCTTGTCTTGTTATTCCGGTATAACTGTGTCAGGCAGACGCTGTTTTATTGCTTTGGAGGGCTGTACTTTTAAATCCAAGCTAATCTTCTTCGTCGAAAGAATCTCAGAGGCAGTCTGAGTCCTGAATGCTTAATGAAAGGTTTTCAAGGGTTACAAGTCCGTCAGAACTCAATATCGTGTCAGCTGTCGTTCAGAATGCTCTAAATTTAACTCTCCGAACCTCCTCCACCACTCCGGAGTTTCGTCGTGAGGGGTGTTGCTAGGTAACGGGTGCCGAGGAACCGAGGGTTGGATGGACAACCGTCCTGTGAGGAGTTGGGTGAGGGATTGTGGGAACAATAGGAGGGGGATGGAAGGGTTTCGATACTTTTAAGAGTCATTAAAAGCAGTTTCAGACGGTTACTTTGAAGGCTAGAAACAGGGAGAGTTTATGGAATTTTAGCCGTAAATTGACTTGATTGGTTTAACTTAACAAAAGTTACTGTACAAATGGGTTTTGATAGTCTTAATAATTCATTTCATGAATTAGCTGGGTGTGTTTGTCTACTTTGATCACGTTCGGTTTTGTTGACGTGTTAGGATACATTTGAAACGTCTGCAGTTTTATCTACTTTTACTTTTTTTTTGTCACGTCTGGGGGAATGTCTGGTGTCTCGTCATGTCTTGATTACCTATTGTGTACACCTGGGGTTCCCCTCCCTCATGTGTTTAAATAGTCCTCGTTTCCCATGTCCTGGGCCAGTGCGTTTCGTCTGTTTGTTTTCGTCACCCCCTGTCAGGTTTGATTTTGTCACAGCCTTGTTTACTTCACTGCCATAGTCTTGTTTTGTACCATAGCCACATTTTTGTCATAGCCACGTTTTGCCACAGTTTTGTTAATCTTGCCATAACCTTGTTTACTCTTTCTTTGATACTTTGATCATAGTTTTTGCCACAGCCTTGTTTTGGAACCTTGTCCTGTCTTCCACTCCTTTGAGTGCGTTTTTGTTCAAATAAACCTTTTTCCATATCTCCGCGACTGAGTCCTCCCTCAAGATCCACCTTCCTGACACTTTTTCAGTAAGAGACAGAGAATTTATGGAATTTTAGCCATAGAGATCTAAATTGACTTAATTGGTTTAACTTAACAAAAGTTACCGTACAAATGGGTTATAATAGTCTTAATAATTCATCTCATGCTTTAGCTGGGTGTGTTTGTCAATTTTGATCACGTTCGGTTTTGTTGACATGTTAGGATACATTTGAAATGTCTGCCGTTTTATTTAATTAAACTTTTTTTTATTGGGCTTGTGTAAGCATTAATGCTCTTTTATTATCCCATTTGTCCTCATGGAATCAGACAAGCATAATGCCTCCCTTTTAAACCAGAAAAAGAGTGTGTTAATGGGAATTTTGGGTAGACAAGACTATAAAATAGTGCATCCTAGAAAAAAAACACCGATTATTTTTACATTTTTAAACTGAATTTCTTTGGGAAGTAGTAGAAATCCTGAAGTGGAGCATTTTATTTCCTGTTTTCTTGCTTTTTTTTCCACACACCTGCAGGTTTCTGGTCAGCTTCGTGCGCATTAATGTGTTCCTGGAGCTCGATTTACACGCCGGCTTACTCAGAGCTGAGGCAGCACAATCCGGCCCGTCTTCAGCTCAATAAAAGAAGAATAACACAACAGGCATTCACCTCCACGGCATCTTATCTATTACAGAAATCAGCTCCGGAAAAAAGAGAAAGACGGGAAAACGGGAGTGGTGCAGTGAAAGAGAGACAAATGGGAAGGGGGTTCGTTATCCATTATGAATGCCCACCTCAGTGCTCCACTTTATTCCAAATGATTTTTTATGGCGACCCACAAAGTGCTGAGGCGGCAAAAGCCCCCAACGTTTGTGCCTCCAACCATCAGAACCGGCGCTTTGGGGAGGTGACGTCCCCTGAATAGTCCAAAACAAAAGAGGAGCAGACACACACACACACACACACACTCACACACACACACACACACACACACACACACACACACACACACACACACACACACACACACACACACACACACACGGGTTAGAAGGAAAGGTGTAATGAATCATTTTAATATCACACGGGCAGATGGAGACTTTGTTAATACAGGCTTCCAGAGCCTGTAAGGAAGCCACAGAGGGACAAAAAGCAAAAGTGTTTGGTGGAGGGAACCATGTCAGCTGCCAGTGTGTGTGTGTGTGTGTGTGTGTGTGTGTGTGTGTGTGTGTGTGTG
>CAJRST010022223.1:19797791-19822394 GCA_907169785.1 Menidia menidia
GTGTGTGTACTCTGGAATTTAGAAAATGTAGTTTTTTATTCATACTTTATTGACTCTTTGCAGATCATTGCAGACCACCTCCAGTTACAGAAATCAGTTTATTCTGATTGTGTTTTGTATTTTTTACTGGTCATACTACCACTGGTCACTGGCTAAACTAAAGGAAGTGCACTTAGTTGAATTGGCTCTAAAGTTTACAGATTACAATTCTGTTGCCATAATGCTGAACATGACAAGGGGGGTAAAAAAAATGAATAGATAAATAAGAAACAAAATAAATAAATTGGCTCTAAAGTTAAGTTTAGTTATGTAATGCCAAAATAATAATGACAGTTTATGGCGTTTATTTTATAAAATTTCAGTTTTACCATTAAGTGTTTCCAAACTATCTGTGAAAAAAAGCATTTATTCTGGTTGTTTTTGCTAAAAAGATGTTTAAAAAACGCAACGTAATTTCTTGTCCTTTTGTCTAAACGTCGACGTTAAAGGATTGATTGAAGGAAAATGGATGGATGTGTTTGCTAGTTTGCATGAACGGTGGAAAAACACATGAAAAAATAGCCATGAAGCCCCAACAGAGATTGTTCTCCTAAAAAACTAATTACTTTAGGATCATCTAAGTTTATGAAAAAAGCTTAGCCCAGCATTTTATAGATGTTTGTATGCTACAAAATAACCGGTCACAGTGCTTTTACATTAAGCATAAATTACAAAATGATGCACGTGTATTATCGGACAAAAGCGATTATTTCCAGAGGCATCACGTGCATTTGCTGCAAGAGATTCTGTTTAAACAATTGTCTTCATTACATAAAAATATATTTTGTATTTAAGTGTAACCTCATTAAATGTTCATGAGTGACCAGTGTCCTCTGTCCAGTGGACAGAAGTCTCAGTTTTGAGAAACTGGAACTGCATCTAATCCTCTGATGGCCAAAACTTAAATGCTCATTTGTCTATGTGGAATATTTTGGACATTACTGTGGCTACTGATCCTAAAAAAATATTGTTTTCTCATTGCTTCTCAGACATAATCAATGCTCCACAGTTGAGATAAATGAGGCTGTAGAACAATAAAAAGTTCATGGGATGTGAGTTCTCTCTGGGAGTAGATTTTTGAATATCTAACATAATGCAACACCCCTTTTAGCCCTTTGTGCAGCTCTTTGAGCTCTTTTATATTTGCACATAAGACTGTCTAAAGATAGATTAAACACCTAAATAATTCTTTAAGCAGGAATTTTGGGTGCTATGTTGTTTAGCTAATTTTATCCAACCATTAACAGAATTTAAAGGAGTAAAACTGCCAGAAAAGAACAAAATGCTCATATTATTTCCGTGTAGTTAATATTGTGATGGCGCTCACTGAGAGATAGTAAAAAAGGAATGTCAGGGAGAAAAATAACAGCAATTTTGTAGAAAAAGTCACAATATAACTGCTTTTTATTGCCAGGGGAGCCGTTCACTGTCATATTGGTTTGTGGTGGATGTAAATATAAGGTGGTGTCCTGCCTCTGATCTGGACTCATGGTCTTTACCGAGCTTATGGGGACTTTTTTTTTAATCTCCTGTATTAATTTTGTTGTTTATTATCTGTTTTAAACGTCAAAGTGAAGCTCTGCTTTGAGTCCGAATGGCAGTTTGGATTGGAGAACTGGTTTTATTCCATGATTTTGTTTCTAGAAATGGCACTTTTATGATCTTTTATGATCATCCCTCCTCTGATACGAGATCTTTCCACAAGACTGCCGAAAGTTAAGATCTGTAGGTGGCGATTTGCATCTGACGTGTGTAGGATAAATCTGATTTCATGGCTGATAGTGGGGATGCATGTCAATTGGAGGATGATGTTTGTGTGGAATACATTTGGGCTCGTGTTAATGCCATATTGAGCCCTTCATGAGCCCTTCAGGATTTTGCTCTTTTCTCGTCTCCAGGATTGGATTGCTGCTTTAATCAAGACACTCCGATTCAGCTTTTTTTTTTTTTTTAGTTAATGCAGGAGCACAGAGATGTTTCAAAGGGCACACTTGGTGTTTTTTCTTTTATCCAACAGGATTTAGAGCAGAAGCAAACAGGACGGAGATTTTGTAAATCTATAGGCGGTACAATTGATTAAAATTTGTTTTATTCCTTGTTTTTTTCTGTATTAACCCTTTAAAGCCTGATCCAAGAATAAAACAAAACAAAAAATTACTATTATTAATTACTATTAAATAATTATCTTAAGTCTTTATTTGGCCTTTTAACAAAATATGTAAAAAGAAAAAAGATAAAATAATTTTTTTATATTAATCATTTATGACTATGCAATAAGTCAAGATTATTTTTTGTGTAGTCTTCTCCCCCCTGTTATCAGGTATATCTGATTGTGTACAATAGGATTTTGAACAAAGTTTTTACCATTAAATTATGAAAAAAAAAAATTATGAAAAAGGTGTCAGAAGCAAAACATTTTAGAAACCGTATGTATCAAATATGATACATTTGGCATTATAGGGTTAAATATGTTCCCTATTTAGAATTCAGTTTATTATCACGCTGCTCTGTTCCCATCTGTTTGTAATAGTCCATTACTCCTTCAATAAGACGGAAGGAAAACCTGACATACTGACAACATTAATTAGATAATAAACGTTAATCTGTATCTCATATCTTACTTTCTTGCATTCAACAGCCTGAACAAAAAAAAACATGGCACTCTTCTCATAATTTGATCACCTTTCCTGGTAAACTGTTTCCATTTCTGCTTTATTTTCGCAGCAGTTGTCAGATGTGGCATGTTGCAAACCTAAAAAGAGACATTTTCCAGGTTTCATAGATGCCAGGTGCTCGTGGGCTTTAGTGCACGGCCGTTTGTCTAAAGCAGAAAAAGCAAAAAAAACACTCAGCTGTCAGCGAAATATACCAGGCAGAAAAGCTGTAGCTCTAATAAAAGCTCTCGCTCTGTTCTTTTTTAGCTCAGAACAGGTGGTAAATGACAATCTGTCTTACTTCCAACGCGTTCAATAAGTGTGCGTGTAGCCATGCAAAGCAGGTGTCTGTTTTATTTTCTGGTTATTAAGCGAATGTTTTATTATGTTTCACATTGAGAGCTGTTATAAAGCTGCTGGTGGTCTCTATTCCCCCCCCCCCTTTGGTCTCCAGGGCCGGTTCTCTGTTGTTTGAGCATCCCAAACGAACCACATTTCCGACAGCTTTCTGGTTCACGGCACGAGCAAATGAGTTTTCCACTCGTCTTTCCATCAAAGTTTAAATCAAATTAGGGAAGCGGCCAACGGAAAAGCTCTCACGGGCAACGGAACGTCTCCTTTCCTGCCTTTTTTTCGCCACAAAGCTCAGATAAGAAGTGCAAAAATAAACCGGTAAACAATGAGAAGGAGCAGCTCTCAGCTGTGTTGCAGCCAGGGAACATTTCACCAGCAGAAAGGGGAGAGCGGATTTAATTAAATTCCAGGAATCCTGGAGGTAAACATCACATCGATGAACACGAGATGAGAAGAGGATCCACAACCGGGCAAAGTCTCCAAAAATACATCGAAATTAAAAACGGGCCGAGATTAAAGATGCAATTGAAGGTGTTGCCATGAAACTCACTATAATTAAATAAAGCTACAGGGAGATTTGCCAAGAGTTTACAGAACCAGAATCCATCTGCAAGAAGAATGAATCAAAACATCCCCAAAGGGGTCTGGTGTAATGCAACAGGGCAAAAATAATACGTCAAAAAAAGTTCTTATGTCACTTCACACAGTGACAAGATCATCTGGGCTGTTACTGTTTAATATTGTGGCAATCCGAATATGTATTTAAACTTTAGATTTAAATTGGGAAAAGCTTACTGATTATAAAACTGTGGTTATCACTGTTGATACTTATTTCAGAGTCACTAAAATGTCATTAAAATCCGTTTGAATACAATTTTTGTATTATTTTACAAAAATATAGTTTCATTTATTGATTGATTTTTGCATTTAAGAATAGAAAACTGCAGAAAATATTTTTATTGGCCCTTTTCGTGCTGAATTCTCATAATTTTTCATCATAATTTCTTTTTTCCAAAGTTTTTTTGATTTTCTTAAGGCATAAAAAAGGTAAAAAATGTGCTGATTCGAGGACTTTTCTAAATGTCCACTCAATGTCCACTCAGTGTTTTAAGAATTCTTACTAATAAAAGACTGAATATTGACTTATGAACATATTTATTACCAGAAAAAGAGAATTTAGCATGCAACTCTAATCCTGTTCTAATGGTCACTACTATCTCCTCCCTTTTCTTTGCATGCAAATCTATCTTCTAAAGCTGATATTTTCTCCCTGGTGTCCTCTTTTGGTTTCCTATAGAACAGATGTTACACACAGGAACATTCAGCCCAAACCTCCACAGAAGTGACGTCTTATTGCCTTTTACTCTGGCGATTTATGCCAGAGGCCTGAATCTGTCCGTGGGCCCCACCGGTCAAATGAAAGCAAAGAATGAACCAACCAGAGCCCGCGCCAGAAACTCTGCACATACAGCAATTACATTATTTATGAGCGTCGGGACGAGAAAACATCAATACCAGAGACGGGAAATAAAGGGGATGAAGCACAGCTGCGGCAGTTTTACATGAAGACAAATTAGCCGCTGATTTACCGCCGTTAGTCGAACGTCAGTGTGGCAGAAATGCCTCTTGGATACTTCCAAATAATTACCCATTGAGTGAGAAGATTTTAAAACACAGAAAATCTACTTGCTGCAACATCATAAACGTGTTTGTCATGTCTGGGAGACGTGAATCAGTGGGATTCAAACCATTAACCATGGAGCTTTTCAGTGGTAATAATACACTTTATTAAAGTTCTTTTTTAATTTTTTTTTAAATTTTAAAATTTTAAAAATTTTAAAAATTTTTTTCTTTTTTCCTTTTTTTCTTTTTTTTCTTTTTTTTCCCTTTTTTTCCCAATTTTTTTTCTTTTATTAAAGTTCTAACAAGTGTATGCTGACTATTTTTGTTTTCTGTAAGAAAATCTGCACATGCAGGACTGTGTTCTATGTTTAGCATTTTGACTGAACATGAGAATAAAGACAAACCATCTTTTTTTTTATCAATGACATCGGAAAAACAAATTCTTACTTATCAAAACATCCTGTAGCTGCATGTGAGAGTTCTTACTCTTACCCCTTACACACACAGACTCACAACAGATGAAGCATATCAGAGCCTGGACTTGGAAAAGGACCAAAACATGTCCGACCCCTCATTCCAGAACCCCCCTCTGATTTCTCTGCAGAAATAATAAACTAAAAGCCTTCAAAAAAGCTTTTTCCAAACCCACCTCGGAACAGCTCTGCTTTGTTTTTCCCCCAAAGGTGCAACCAGGTGCAAAGCAGCCTCACTTTTCTCCGTTTTCCTTCAGCTATGAACACTTTGACCTTTGACCTTAAATCTGTCTGAGCCAGTCGAAGTCGAGCTCGATTCTTTTCCACGTTGTCACTTTAAATTTTTAACACCTGATATCACTCCAAAAGTGGCCTGGGATAGTTTTTTTGTGGCATCTCTGTGATGTTGGTCGGGTTTTTGTTGCCTAATGGAAAACGGGTAATTGCTCGGGCAAGGAAAACGTCAGGCCTTTTCAAAGCCGTTGGCTATAATCTGATCAAAACGAAGCTTTTAGCGTTATTGATCTGAATCCAAACCGATGCCCTTTGGACCCTTTTGGTGAGTTTATCCACCGGAGCAGAAACTGTCAGAAACCAGGTGTTGCTTGTTGCATAAAAAGGGCAAATTAGGTTAGTTTTTATCTGGTTTTCTACAGAAAGAGAGAATAGTTTTATTATATTTGCACCGGTAAAGCAAACCAATGTTTTAACCACATTAAAACCAAACAGACTGCAGAGTTTAGCTTTTTGCTCATTATTCTGAGCCTTTTTTTAAAAAAAACCTTAATTAAGCAGGTGGCTCTGCAACGGGCCACTGACTTCATGTCTTTGAGTGGGCCATCACTGTTATTTCTTGTTTAACACCAGCTTGTGAGCGTCATATTAATCTAATTTCAAACCGACACATGAGAAAAACCACCAATTAAACATTAAACAAGGATCAAATCATAGAGAACCAATCAAGATATCAAATAAATAAATACAGGTGGAGACTCTGATGGACTTCTAATTATCAAAGCTAATGCAGGGATGCTAAAGCTGGACTGATGTGAGTTCTTTTCTGTCCGGTCTGCAGACAAAAACAGAAAAACAATGCTGAGAAAAGGTCTTAAAGGCAGAAATACAGAAGATAAAAGCCTCAACGATCTTTTGTAGTTCAGCCTTTGAGGTCTTAGCTAAGCATTGTTTGTGCTGAGCTCTAAAAAGTTTTTCAGAGACCACAAAGTCTAAAACGGACCAGATCCTCATTAATGAACTACTCAGTCTGAGGGATTTTGTGTTCTGTAATGATTAATGCATCGCTGCATTCAGGGACTATCTTGAAACCGGGATATCTATACGTTGACTGAAAAATTACAAAATTTCTTCAGAGCATAATTATTCAATCTCTTTCCTAAGTTAACCTTGTAATGCCAAATGTATCATATTTGATTCATACGGTTTCTGAAATGTTTTGCGTCTGACATCTTTTGCATAATTTAATGGTAAAAACTTTGCTCAAAATCCTATTGTACACAATCAGATACACCTGATAACAGGGGGCAGAAGACTACACAAAAAATAATCTTTACTTATCGCATAGTAATAAATTATTAATATCAAAAATGTATTTTTGTTTTTTGTTTTTACATATTTTGTTAAAAGACCAAATAAAGACTAAACAAAAAAAGTAATTTTTTGTTTTGTTTTATTCTTGGATCAGGCTTTAAAGGGTTAACTCATCTAAATAACTCTAGAGGTACATTTTCTGTTAATAAATGAAAACAGTGCTGTGAAATCTGTATATTTGATGCTGAATATTAGTGAATGTGCAGGTAAAGAAGCTTTCACACAATCACAATCTCATTTAGAAACCAGGGAGACAGTTTAGCTGTGACCCCTGACCTTTGTGTTTCTCGCCTGAGTGCGAAAGTTGTACAAAAGTAATTGAAATGCAATTAGAATAAGGATCAACACGAGTGCACACGGCCCATTTTAATCCCGCATCCTTCTGCTCCTGGGAAAGTTCTGATCAATAGAAATGATTTAGCGGGAGGCTGCGTTCGACTGCTTCTGGCTTTATGACCATCTATGGCTGATTTCAGACTGAAACAACAATATGTTGTAATAATATTTTAATCTGAAATACATGCGTATGTTTTCTGGAAGATTCTCCAATCAGGCGCTCTCTTTTTATCAATTTGGCTTTGAAAGGTTTGGTCTTTCCAAACAGAAACGGATGCTGTGGGACACAACTTTGCACCAAACATTGAGAATAACGTGTATATTTAAAATAATCCTAATACAATGCAAAGAACCTTCGAGCAGATAAGGCCGTTCTGGGAAATATCAATGAGACCAACGAGAGAAACCTCTGCATGGTTGAATTTCTGATAGCTAATGACCAGAAGGGATCAGGGGGGGCTTTGGAAATCCATTTCTCATGCAGTAAAATCCACCTCTGCATCCACATGCAGAAGTGAACACCAAACCACACACTGAAAGACTTCCAGAAGCGTCCACGGAGACAACCAACCAACCATAGACAGATACATGCTCAAATTCAGCTTAATTTGACAACCACTAACCCTCTTTTTGGGGTTTCCCCGGATTCATACCTGAAATGCAATTGCAAACATTCACATTATGTCAAAAATACCAGCAAAGTCTGCCGGGTTTTAAGCCAAAGGGCCGACAGGAAACCCCTTAATAAGCATCTTTCACAGCAAAAAAAGGCGAACAAAGGCGACCGTCTTCACTCCTCAGATGCTGAATTGCAAGACTTTATGAGTTGTGATTTTTTCGGCTCCCCAGAAGCATCAGCATGAGTCTAAAACAGCCGACTTCAAAGGGTTTTTATTGGGCTGTGCGTAAACTAATGTTTGAATGAAGAAATCCTTCAGCTCCATCTGTTTCTGTCAGGATATTTGTTTCATTTCTTTAACTTCAAGACTTTATTTGCCACTTTTTTTTTTAGAAAGATAAATCATTTCTGCAGCGTTTCTGACAGTTTTCCACCACATTCTTTCATCCACTGGATAAAATAAGATGCACACACACACGTTGTGACTGTGTCAAACAGAGGGCCACCATAGAAATAGCTGTCAGAAAGATAAAGAAAAGAAAGCTTCACATTTTAGTCATCAGTTACAGCAACTTAACGACGTGATTCTCTCAAATTTAGCACATCAGACGTGCACATCCTGTCACATTTGCAACGACAGACCGAGTATCTGTTTTTAAACCGGCTTGATTTTTCTATTTCGGAGTCATTTGGCTTCAGAGTGACTGAGACAAAGGGTGGGAAATGGCTTCGTGACAGGCTCTGATTGCAGCTGTGCACCTTGTATGTATGTTAGCCTGTAAAAAGAATAAATAATTTACTTTGTTTTTGAGTTGCAGGCCAACTGCTCTTGGCTGGGAAACGGCGGGAATACGTCCAGCTGGACGGAGCTGCTGTTTTCGGGCAAAAACAGAGAGCATAAGCTCACCTGTAAAGAGCCATTCTGAGGTTTTCTTTTTCCCCTTTCCAGCTGGCAAATGGAAATTCAGTGATTAATTAATGTTTTCTACGTTTACAAAGCTAAAAAAGCGTGTTCTCGGAAGAAGGTCGGGAGCTCGGGCTCATAAACTGTCAGCAAATGCATAAAGCTTTGAAAAGTGCAAGTTGGCTTAAACGAAAGTGGAATCCGAAAATGTTAAAGAAACGCGGCTTTGTGCAGATGTTCTGTGGCAGAAAAGCGATTAAAAGCTCAGCAATTCAATTAGTGCAGCTACAATCTGAGTTTATCAACTTTAAACCAAACCGAAGCAGTAAAAACAGATCATCAGATGCCGAAATGGTTTAAACACTATCAACTAAAGAGAAGAACCACCAGGTGGAACATTGAAAATCTTCTTTTTTTTTCAATTCATGAAGTCTGAAATCATTGATTTTGTTCTGAAACTTTCTGGAAACAAAGTTTGGCCCATGCATCCATTTTTTTATCCCTGATCAGTCCCCCGTTAACCGAACATGCATGTTTTTGGACCAGGAGTCAAACCGGGAACCCCCCATTTTGCTGCCAGGCACATATTGTATTCACATAGAACAGGGAGAAGTAACATAAAGAACAACATTACTACTGTCCCCCCTCCCTTTTCATCAATACTTTCATCCGATGGCTGCTTGTAAATGTTCAGTATTTAAAACTAAAAAGAGAAGATCCCAATTCAGCAGCTTTTGCATCTGAACTCACCACAGAACACTTAAAATCAGTTTTTAAAAATCAGCTCATATATCACACAACCAGAACCCGGTCCATCCGCCTCCTCCTTCAACTGTAATTCAATAACAATGTTATGTTAACCCTTTAAAACCCAATCCAAGAAGAAAATAGGGCGAATTTTTGTTATTGTTTGAAGTCTTTATTTGAGCCTTCACAAAATATATGAGAAAAAAACAGAAATTATTCTTTAATATTCGTCATTTATTACCTTCTGCTAAGTCAGAATGATTGTGTTAGCTGTTACCAGCTATACCTGATGGTGTACAACAAGGTTTTGAACAAAGTTTTTACCATGAAATGATGCAAAAGGTCTCAGATGCAAACATTTTCAGAAATCGTATGCATCAAATATGATACATATGGCATTATAGGGTTAAGCATTTATTAATTGATCATCACTTTTAGCTGAATTTCCTTCCCAATCTTGCACCAATGAGAATAGTTTGCTTGTCCCACAAAGCTGCTTGCGAGAGGAAAAAGTTTCTCTGAGCAATAAGTGGAAAAAAAAAACAGCTTCCTTTGTTTTGTTGGGAGAAAGCAAAAGTCAGTTGGCTGCATTGTTTAAAAAATGCACAAAGCTGCGACCAGGTGAACCCTCTCATTTGTCTGCTGCTGGCAGATGTTGGGAACATTTCCAAATAGCAAGCTGAGAACAATTACGAGGGTTTGAAGGGTTGAAATGTGACTTGTGAGCGTTCAGAGAGGGACATGCCAAACAGAGACGTGGTCAAATGGAGGGACAAAGGAATATTTGACAGAAAGAGGAGAGAAAACATGACGTTAGAGAGATAAATCCAGGTGCCCACAACTGGTTTACATCATTTATTCACCATTCTAACTGCGCTGCCTTTCTCATAGTAATGAGAAAAGCTTCTTTTATAAGCAGTGACATGTTTCCTCTGCAGACAGCTCTTGCTTTTTTTAATCTAATTTGTTAAGATTTTGTATTCCGCATCCACTCTGCATGGGATTCAAAACCTTTTCAAGGGTTTTACTGCCCCTCTGGCTCAGGACCAGAAGGCTTCCGGTGCTTTTTAATTACCGCCGTGTGCACGGAAAAACACTAAACAATGCACCGTTTGTGCATACGTAATGCGGACAAAAAGGTGAATCTATGGAGTAGAGATTTTCCATTACGTCCCTCAAAGGGCTCTCATTAGATTTCTGCCTGAAAAGAAAACAGTTTGCATTGTTCGTTTCTAATTTTAAAAAGGTGTTCAAAGGGGGAAGGAGACAAATATTCAAATGCATAAAAGCAGACTGGCTGATAATCCCTTATCGTGGGAT
Organism: Menidia menidia; assembly: GCA_907169785.1. Taxonomy (NCBI): domain Eukaryota; kingdom Metazoa; phylum Chordata; class Actinopteri; order Atheriniformes; family Atherinopsidae; genus Menidia; species Menidia menidia. Next base: position 19,808,469 of record CAJRST010022223.1, read on the forward strand.
AATGAGAAGATGCATTCAAAGGCTGCCCGTTCTGTGTCTTTGTCTGCTGGAGGAACGGTCACATGAATGGAAAAACAGAAGCATTTTATATCGGATTTTAAATTAAACAAAAACATTGAAGTTTTGTTCGCAAAGTCAGCCGATTTCCAGCTGGCTCAAACCCATTCCAGAGGTCTCTATTCGGTCACCAACTGTCTTTTCTTTTTTTCCCCCTTTGTCATGTTTAGCATTATGGCAACAGAATTGTAATCTGAGTTTCGACACTTTTGTTTAGCCCAGGGAGGCCTGTCAGGGTGAGAAGCCTCCCTGGATCATCCAATACAGCTTTATTATCTATTTAAGATTTATTTTTGTTACAGAAGTAACATGGTTTAAGCTAAATCTGACCGGGAGGACAGGAAAAGAGGGAAAAAAAAGAGAGGAAAAAAAAGGAAAAAAGGATTAAATTAAAAAAGGATTAGAGAATAGACAAAAGGTAACAATAACCCGCGCCGAAAAGAAGAAACATCCCTAAAACAGGACGAGAGGAAAAAAGAAAGACAACAAAACTATCCATCCGGGCGTGCTTTGCCATTCATCATTCAGTTTTCAGTTATTGCTCTCATAAAAATGTAATCCCCAACATTTACCGACACGCACTGGCTTCAAAGCCCCACTGATGAGTCTCCTATTTACGACGGGCCTTTAGTGGCTCCTGGTTATGTAACGCATGAGGGAAGAAGGAAAGTAAAACTCACAAGTAGTTCCTCAAACATCTCCAGTGGTGTGGATGCTGATGGAGGACCGAAACCGCACGTTTAAAATGGACGGAAAGTCACATTCAAACACTTTTAATGACCTTAATAGTCCACACATGAAAGAAAAAAAGGGGTTTTAGTAGAAGTAATCACAAAGAATCTGGTCCAGAAAAGGTTTTCTGAGGGTAGAGAGAGAAGGTTGGACGGGTCCACCGAGTGTTTACTGTAATAAATACAGTAATAAATGCTCATAGATACACAAAATATATTTTCAGTCACTAACCAAGTAAGTAAAAAACAGTGAATTTCCTCTGTAATGTTTGGATCAGGCTTTAAAGGGATAAAGAGAGAACTCCAGGATACCTGTTCAGAACCAAGGACAGAGCTCACTCTTTGGTTAGGTTAAAGACAAAAAAACAGATTATAGCTGACTAGGAAAACTTCTATTCTACATGGTTTTCATTTAATTATTTGTTACGAACTTTGATGACTGGGAATGGTTTCATATCGGCTCCTTTTTCTGGTAAAAACAATCAAAAAGAGTCTTTGCTGTTTAGTTCCGTCCAATAAACTCTTCAGGGACGTCCTCCACAATGATGCATTTGAGGCTTCCGGATATCCCAGTGATGTCTGAAGACATCCTGCATAATCAAATAAATCAGAAGGAAAAGTTAACCACAGCCCATTTCATTCATTTCTCAATTTTTTTAATAGATTTAGCTGGATTTTGTCCTCTGTAATTAAGTTTGTGGGGGTGCTATCAGCCGGAATCAACATCTGCAAACTGGGACAAACGCACTGATTAAAATGCCACGCAGGCGACAAATAAAAAGCGGCCACTTTCAAATGATCTGACTTTCTTTTCCCCTGAAGTTGCAGCTTCTCTGTCGACCCTTTGCTGGAGAATTGATGCAACCTTTGGAGAAGCTGCAGGGGAATTCGGTTTTCTCCAATTTTAGCCACACAGGTAGCCATCTCTGTGATCCAGAGGTTTATCGATCAACATGTAAAGTCAAATTAGTCTGCTGTGTCTACGCGACAGTTACTGCCTCCAGTGAGTTTGTGACCTTTAAACGGGTTTTATTGCTGGGAACTAGACTTATTTAGAGAGAGATTCTGCAGATGAGAGAGAAAGCTGGTTTAGTTCCACTGATAAATGCTGAAATATCACCAATGTGATCATCAGGGGCAGGAAAATCCTTGAAAATCAGCTTGTGTGTCAGGGAATAGAAAAAACCAAGAGGTATTATGCTGCACGGCCATGAGTTTACAGCCAATCAGAAGCCGGGATGAACAAAAAAACACCAATGTGACACATTTGAACTGGTTAAATTTAAAAAACAGTAATGAAAGCCATCATTTATTAAGTTATAATATGCTGTCATCAGTTGAGTTTTGTTGCTTTAACCTCCCAAATATTACCCTCCACCCCCTGCAAAAGTATAAAAACGAGACATTTTATTTTTCTTAATTCTTCTGTTGGTGGGAATTCAATTCTGTTTCATTCTAACAGTAATCAATTTGTCCCCAGGAGACTTTTTAAGGCCCCACAGGGCAGTTTAAAGATTAAAGATAAAAGGTCGAAATAAAAGCAGCAAGAAATATGAAAATGAGAAACAAATCAGCCGACAAATTGAATTGAAGATTGAAAATAGAATCAAAACCAAACGGCATTTATACGACAGTGACGATATTAACTGTGTTACTGGGGAAAGTTTAGACATCAAAAACTGAACTAAAACAAGCAAATTAAATCAATTACAACTTCTTCTTCTTTTTTTAAACTTTGACTTGGGGAAAAATTAGTCCAGAGCTGAGACAATGACCAGACAGAAAAAGACTACCAGGCAAGGAAACCCAGAAAAGACGCACAAAACCACAGAACATAAAGCAAAAGCTACACTCTTAAACCCTCCAAGAGTTGGACATCACAAAGTTCCTCCACTGACTTCCTGAGTTAGGGCTCCTTGATTTAATTTCTGGCATCACTACATTCCATAAAAAGGGAAGATTGAGAGGTAAAATGTTCAATTTAGACATCACACGTGTCATAAATTTCTCAACTGGGCGCACTTGTCTTAAAATATTTCTGTAATTGGACATATTTTCACCTGGTGAGATCCTCACAGAAGCCGGGTGAGATCCTCATAAAAACCAGGGCAAAGGAAATCCCTCCAGAAACGTCTGGAAAATAAACATTTATTTTAAATACTTAAAACTTTTGACCATTTGTCAAAGTGTTCTTGGCCTGTGGCCTGTTGCCATGGCAGCTTTTTGGGAGCGTCTGGCCAATCAGAGCCTCTTCCGGATGGTTCTAGCCAGTTCCCTGCATCCACACACCTGATCCAAATCAGTCCCTCGTTAGCAGTGCTCAACAACATTGTGAGAGAATAAATTCATCAGAATGGGGCGTTTTGAAGGGGGGAAACATCTGTAAAGTTCAGTTAATTCAGTAGTTCATGTAGTTATATTTTATTTAATGCACAACAACATCTTTAAGATATTTAGTTGAATCTGCTTTTCCTTAGTTTAGATTCTCATTGGGTTGTGTTTAGTCATGTGACAAAAACAAGGAAGTGTGTGTGTGTTCTCCGAAGTTGGAATAAGACGGAATAAAGCGTGGTCGGAAAAGTTCACCTGTCTCCATCCTTTCGGTTCTCCTTTTGGAGAGTGAACCAGTCACCGTTTGATCGAACCCTCACGTTACACATCTAAAACCTGCAGGACTGCAGACCTCTGCTACACAAAAAAACATATCTGAGGGGTAACTTTCAAATGGAACCAGGTTTTAAATTTAGATATTAACTCAAATACATCAGTACAAATAAATAAATCAGCATAGAGACCCCCGATTAAGATAAAATATTTTGAAAAAGATAATATAGATCCAGATTGGGGACTATACAAAAACAAACAGAGTCAAAATATCCCTAAAAATATCCCTTTTAAAAGACCATATCCATGCTTTCAATACACTAAAAGTACAACGATGGGCTGATTCTGTCTTTTAGATCCAGATTGGTGCCCCTACAGAAACAAACAGAGTCAAAATATCCCTAAAAATACCACTTTTAAAAGACCATATCCATGCTTTCAATACACTAAAAGTATACCAATGGCCTAATTCTGTGTTATAGATCCAGAATGGTGACTTTACAGAAACATGTTTTAGTTGATTCTCAATGAGATTTTTTCAAACTAATTGTGTAAAAATTCTACTTTTACAGACCATCTCCATGCTTTCAATACACTAAAAGTACACCGAGTAGCTAAGATAATTGTGAGATGCATTTAATGACGGGCTGTGGTTAACATGACTGTGTATTGTATTGGAACCAGCCCTAATGTGCATCTATACTCGTGTCCCACCAGTTTCAGAGTATCCATCATCCATCATCCATCCCTGACAACTTCCATTATCCTGGAGTAGGTTTGCACAGAGATGACAGACGGCTGCTGTTGTAATTGCATCCGTGCATGTAGTTATGTTGCTCGCCTTTGTTCAGATTATCTTCCCCCCGGTACAGCGACGCTCAAATTAGGCGCGCAGAGGAAGAAAAAATTGAGAAAAGTCACGTCAGGGGGCGCTTTCCTTTAATTTTCAGGTCGGATTTTAGTCAAATTTTAATCACGTCGTTGAAACCAACTCACAAAAATCCTCAAATATCCTCCAAAGTCTGGTTTTAATCATTCAAAAATCCATTAAAATGAGTCTGAAAGGAGCCACGCTCGGCAGCAACATGTTGCTCTTCAGTTAAAACCTGGAATTAATTACCCCAGAGTGAGAATATATTATTAGAAAAAGATGTAATTACTGAGACATCGGTCTCAGTAAGCACCGACAGCTCTCAGGAATCCAAGGTTTTTCATCAACAGAACACAGAGTGAATCCGCTTTCCTGCCGATTCCTTGAAGCTTGAGGAGTGATGTCCTCACTTTCACAGGTGCAATCGATTAAGACAGCGAGGACATTTAAGCCTTAAGTTAGATTTCTCCCTTTTATGAAATTGTAACGTTTCCTACAGGTAATTCAACACAGAAATGACCCAGAAACTTTGCATTGAGCCCCGTCTGCAACAGGTTTTCAGTCCATATGTTGTAGTTTTAGCCGTGTGGACGTAGATTTAAAGGCCTGTCCCGCTTCCGGGCTGTGAAATATCAAATGAGGCGCTTTTGTTGCTCCTGGAGAGAACCTGATGGGCCGGCAGGATGAAGGAATTAAGCTGATAAAGGGTTCAGAAGTTTCTGCTGAAGATGGAAATTAAAACGCAAAACTCAAGGCAGGACAGAACGAGCACATCTGGGTCAAATAGAGTGACATAAAAACAAGAAAAAAGAAGAACACCACAAAACAGAGTCTAAGACCGAACGCAAAAAGTCAACGATATAACCAAACGAAACGGAATTCAGCAGATATGAACACTGGATCACTTAGTAAATCAGGGGCGGGTCAAAGGCTGGAGTTATACGAGGTGTGTCTCTGAGTTTTAAGCTTTCCGACTCAGAGCCCTGTCCTATTCAAAAGCAGGATTCACCCCTAAAAAAAAAAAACCACTGGACGCTTTCCAGATAATTTCATCAGCTCTGAGCCAGTCCCCCATTTCCTGTTTGCCGACCGGAACCGGAGAAAATGTCCAATACCGGTGCCCAACAATGCAATGAAAACGAAAACCTGGACTCCTACTGAAGGCCTCTTGGGGGAGGGGCCTTCACAGCCTGAAAGCAGCAGCTTGTTGTGAGCGGACCTGTGCAGATGTGACGTTTTCCAGATGTTCCTGAGGGAGATCTTAATCCGGGGGAGAGGAACCCGACAGCTCTCAGCCTCCCGGAAAAGATGGAGGCTGTTTTCTTTATCAGAAAATCCTCCTCAGGGCTCTTTTCTCCTGTTCAGCGTTACTCTAACACTTCATTTAGATGATCCACAATGTTTTTGTTGCTTCTCAATGAGATTTTTTCAAACTAAATGTGTCTCTTTGTGATAGTGACATATGCCTTTCGTGAGACAATGCCTTGGATTTTTCTTTATTCATTCACATAAGCAGCTGCTTTTTATGTGGCAGAGAGTTTGGTGGATGTTTGAAGCTCTAAAGTCCATGTTTCTAATCCATGATCTGCCAAAAAAGAGGCTTTTTTTGCGTTAAGTGTCTGTTTATTCAATAGATTTTCTTCTCCTTCTCACAGTCCCACCTGATCTGGAATTCAAAGGGACACAAACCCAGACGTTTCTGTTGGGTTTCCGCCCTCCATCATGGATTAAAGAACCAGTCAGCACACTTAATATCAAATATGTCACCTCTTTTGACAGAAACTGAAGGCATCTCTGCAACACCGTTTATTGACTTAATTTGACGTCGGTTATAAAAAAAAAAAAAGAGAGAGAAATCCCGAGGCCTTGCTTTGTGATTTATTCATTCAATAAGCAGCCGGATGATCATTTTTCTCCATTTTGCTGCTTTTGCCCCGAGAGAAGTGTCACGTCTGGGGGAATGTCTGGTGTGTTGTTATGTCTTGATTACCTATTGTGTACACCTGGGGTTCCCCTCCCTCATGTGTTTAAATAGTTCCTCGTTTCCCATGTCCTGTGCCAGTGTGTTTTCGTCTTTCGTCTCCCCACGTCATGTAAGATTTTGATTTTTTGCACTTTGCCATAGCCATGATTTTGTCACAGCCATGCCATAGCCTTGTTTACTGTTTTTGTCATAGCCATGTTTTTCACAGTCTTTGAGACTTTTCCACAGTTTTGTTCATCTTTATTTGCACTAGTCTTATCTTTGCCACAGCCATGCCACAGTCTTGTTAACTTTATTGCTTTGCTACTTTGTTCATAGTTTTTTTCACAGCCTTGTTTTGAACTTCGTCTACCATCCACTCCTTTCGAGTGTGTTTTTGTTCAAATAAAACTCTTGTTTCTGCATCTCCGCGACTGAGTCCTCCGAGATCCACCCTCCGTGACAAGAAGAACAACTGAAAAAGCTGGTAAATATGAAATGGAGAGGTGGGGGGTACATTACAGAGTGTGACCTTCTACCAGCTGATGAGACGATAACCTGATGGTGAATAAATCTGGGCTATGGAAATGAGGCTGAGTGAGATAGGTTCTGATGGGTTTCTCAGTCCGTCAACTCCCCTTCTGCTTTTTTTTAATCCCTCATGTCGGCTTTTTATCGACAGCCTGAGTGTGGCTTGCCGGTTTGCAGCCGTTTAATCTTCCTCCTCTCACTTTGGGCCGGTTTGGAGGTGGAGAAACTCCATTTCTGAGGTGGGAACTTTACAGGAGAAAGGAAACAGCTCACCCCCCCTTCCAGGAGCTCCTGAGGATCTTCTGAAATTCATAATTCAGCGTGCAGGTTAGGCGAGTTAGATGAATAAGGGAGATGATTTTTATTAAATTGCCTTCCCTCCAAAGAGAGGAAACTCAAAGGTCACATAGTTAGGGGTGGTAATAAAGATGATGGATTCTCGGGGCTGCGTCTGGGTTACCCCTCTCTCTGGTTGCGGGGCTTTGCTTTATTCACTGATGGGCCTTAAATCTAATCTGCGGCATGCAAATCCAGATCTCTGCCGAACGGGAAGTGACGGCCGTGAACGGGGACACACTGATGTATGCTGCCCTCTATGTGATATCTGGGAGAAAGTCCCATTTTTCCTTAGAGTTACTCCTTTTTTTTCCTAAAAGCAAAACTCTAAATCAAACAATTCAGACATTAATGTATTTTTATGTATTTTTTAATTCAATGTAATGTATTTTTCATTTATTAAAGCTCCACTGTGAAAATAGGAGACTCTAATGAGTCCACAAAACAGACAGAAAATGAAATTAAGTGACATTTTTAAGTGGTTAAGATTAGATGTTATACCAGACGAGCTCTTAAAGTTCATTAAAAGCCGAGTTTCCATTAAGAAAAGTTAAATGGACACAAAAAATGGAAAGAAAATGTTCTGCTAATCTGCATTTAAGATGTTTTCCCCTGTTTTGAAGAGTTCCCGATGTGCTTTGGTGGAGAATTAAAGCAACTTTTACAAACTGGGAGATTAAAACGAGATGAATCAGCATCTGTTTGTCATCTCAGTCAGTTAAGAATAATAAACTGAGCGGAAATTTCCCAGATATGATGCAACCCACATCAGCTTCCTTTTTCCTCATCAAAATGTGTTTCCACTGAATTCTAAATCCTAAATGCAAGCAGAAAACCATATTCAATGGCTTTAGTGGGGTCAAATTTTTGTATGGAGTTACGTTAGAGCTAAAATTTGTGAAATTACAGGCGTTAAAACCTAAAAAAAGGACATGTGAGGTGCTGAAATGGCCAATAGAGCAAAGGTCTCACAACTGTGAGCAGAATCTCTCAAACAGATGTGTTTGTGATGAGCTCATTCACTCAGTTAAAGCCGCAATACCACAATTATCCTAATTGCAGAGAAGGACGTGAGATTAATTCTATCCCCGTACAACAGCCTCTCCCTCTGCTCATTCTCCAACAAAGAGGCAGGAAAATGGAAAAAAAAACTAATTTCTAGCAATTCTAAAGGATTTGGGGATGTTTCTCTCTCAGCACGTGTGTGCTTTTCTGTCCAGTCATCGTCCTTTTGTTATGGAAATGGAGCCACGGTGAAATTAATTAGATGACTGCTTCCCTAGTTGCTGCCAACCTTTTTTTTTATTTTCATAGCAGGGCCATTATTTCATTAAAGGGCGATCATCCCGCTTACTTTTTCCCTGCCGTTCTCAGAAGTAATTACCTATATTTGCGTCTTTTGTGGAGAGCCTCTAGCTTCCAGGTGAGCCTCCTGATCCAGATGTGAAGAAGTCGTATTGATCCGGAGCTTTGCTACTTTAGAGCATTTGGGGGGTTCCTTTGAGGGAAAACTGAACAGCCTCTTTTGCCAAATAATGTCAGTAAACCTTTTAATTAAATTTGAAAATTAAAGTAAAGCAAGTAAAAATAAGCAAAACCTCGAAGACGTCCGTGATTTGGAAAGAGATCACAAACTGAGCAGGTGGAGGTGGATCCAAAATGAGATTTTCAAAAGATGAAGCAAGACAGGTAAAACGTTCAGGAGGCAGAAGAAAAGGGAGACCAGAAAGCTGATAATCCTGATGTTATATAATCCAGAGAATGAAGTATTTGTCCTCAATCATAAAAGTGATCATTGAGTGGAAGCTCTACACATCAGGCAAACTCCAGAACATTTTGGACGTTTGCGTTCTTTTGGTTTGGGTCATTTCAAGATCTGAGATGCAGATTCCTATAAGATCCCCCCGCCTCCTCTGTTTCTAATATCAGGGATTCTGTGCCAGATCCTGGTCCTCAAGTCTTCCTTCATCTTTTGGTCCTTAGCTTTTCTTATTTTTCATGTTTGGCTCTTCTTTTGTATCCAGCTCTCACCTTCTTTCTTACTCTTATTCTCATCCATGCGACCCCCACCAAGACCGAACGGGGAGCACTTTGTTGAACGTTCCTGTTCAGGGTGGAAACAGGGTGGAGTTTTCCCTTAATTTGACCCCACCTGATCCCAGATCGTGTCCCCCCCACCTCCAGAGAGACGGAGGCTCTGGGCCCTAACTCGCTTTGGGCTCTCCGGAGGAATCCATTTACCTCCTTCCTGCAATTATGGGGCCTTGTTTCCTCTCTTAATCCATCTGAGTGTTTGTTTGTGTTTGTTTCTGGGTGCAGAAACCCCTCCCTTGTAATAATTCCCTCATTACCGGCAGCTGAGGAGAAACGCTTCCCTTTCGAGAGGACGCCAAATGGAGTACCATTGAATGTAAAAAGTCTCAGATCCAAAAGACTTCAGAAACCATATGGATCAAATATGATACATTTGGCATTATAGGGTTAAAATAGCACTCATAGTTTAACTAACGTCTCTGTTTTCTAAAGGAGAAAGAAAAAGACTGGTTAAAGTAGCAGTGCCTGAGAAACCCTCCAAAAAGAAAATAGTTAAACCCATTATCCAAGCTCACATTTTGGTGGTAATGAGGAGCTTTTTGGCTCCAGTTTTCTAAAAGAGATGAGCGATATTCTGCGAGACGGCGGGAGATTTCTCTGTGTGATGAGCAGCTGCTCCTTTAGGGGTAAAATTGCCTCTGATTCTAGGTTCTCCAGTCTTTAAATGGACGTTATCACCACTGGCTCTATTTGCCACTCTGTGTGTGTGCAGTTCAACAGAATCCACGTTCGGAGGGGGAGGATGGCCTTCCTGTTTCAGTGTATTTACACAAAACTCAAAATTAGGCTGCTGTCATTTGGGTTTTTCTGTCATCTGTCTTTCATTTCTAGAAGAAACACTCAATAAATAAATGATGAACGTGTTTATTTCCAGATGTAAATGACGCCGCGGTCCATTAAGCCCTGAAGGAGAATGCCACAATATTGAGCAAATGCTCTTTAATTAAAGAAAAATACCACATCATGGATGGAAGTCATGTGACAAATGACATAAAAGTGTCTGTCCACGAATTAGCCGCATTTATATGAGCGATGCTCCAAGTTTTGAGTCAGTTTACGGCTGAGTTTCCTTTTCTTTGCGTGCACACAGACGCAGGACCTATGGGCTGGTAATGATGATAATGTCAATGTCACCAAAAAGTCCCATTCTCCCATTTAAAAACATATTTTTCATCTACTTTTGCTTTAAAACTGTGATTTTCTTTTCTATATTTGATATTTCCCAGAAGACAACATGCAGCTCTATTTCTTCTTTTAACACCCATAAAGACAGAAAGAATATTTTAATCTTTTAATTAAATCCATATATCCAATATAAAGCTTTCTCCACATAAAAAAAGGTTGTTGGGGCTTTTTTTCTGTCATGTGTCTGTTGATTTTTATGGAATTTCTGCTGATTGTCACAGCAAAGTGATCTTTTGTTCTGGGCCCAGACATCAGAGTGAACATTTCTAATAGAAGATCACGTGGTGTTCTATCAGCTTCTCCAGTTACTGGATAGAGGACTCATATATTTAAAAAAACAGGGCGAACAGACAGTTTTTCTTCAAAGCAAAGACATTTTGACACAAGAACCTAAGTGAAAAAGGACGTTTTTCATGGAAAAATCTTCAGATGAAGACGCTACAAACCGACCGATTTATTCCTCTGTCAGTCTGAGACCAAAAAGAAGAAGAACCTGTAACCAGACGATGTCACAGCTACGAGGAACTCAGTTCAGTTCAGTAGCTTTTATTTGTCCCAGTATGAGCAATGAGTTCACCTTTCACACACACATTCACACTTCACACATAAAAAAACACAAGAAACACACATAATATTTTTAAAAACGCATGACTATCTGCTTTTCCCACTAGAGTTTAGCAGCTGGACAGCAGAAGGAAGAAAGTAGTGTTTGTATCTATTGGTCTGAGCTGGTGGATATTCAAAACGGGAACCAGAGGGTAGAAACTGGGATTGGCTATGTAGGGGATGGGTGTTATTATCCAAGATGGACTCAGCCTTCCTAATTACCTGCTCTTCATACATTACAGTCATGTTTTGCTGTTGATCACTTACTTACTTACTTACTTACTTACTTACTTACTTACTTACTTACTTACTTACTTACCTACCTACCTACCTACCTACCTACCTACACTTACTTACTTACTTACTTACTTACTTACTTGCTTACTTACTTACTTACTTACTTACCTACCTACCTACCTACCTACCTACACCTACTTACTTACTTACTTACTTACTTACTTACTTACTTACTTACCTTCCTACCTACTTACCTACCTACCTACCTACCTACCTACCTACCTACCTACCTACCTACCTACCTACCTACCTACCTACCTACCTACCTACCTACACTTACTTACTTACTTACTTACTTACTTACTTACTTACTTACTTACTTACTTACTTACTTACTTACTTACTTACTTACTGCATACCTTCATAATCTTGGATATGGCGTTTTTATTTTTTACATTTGGAAGAGCATACCAGCAGATGACAGAGAAGGTAAGTATGGACTTTATAAAAGATATACAGAACATGGTAATCAGAGTTTCTCACTGATAGAGAAGAAACCTGTGATGGACTGGTGGACAAAACAGCCAGAGGTTGTTATCGACTCCCAGATGTTTGTGCTCATACTAATAGATGGCAGCTCATTCTAATGGAAGCGGGTCGTTTTCTGGTTCCCGGCCGTGGTATCGACATCTGTATCGTGATCACAGATGTGAAACGAGTGTGGTTGATGGTAACGAGGCCCCCTTTAGGCCAGCCATGCAAAAAAAACAGGCTGTCAAGGCCGATATTGCAGGATTGATTGTGTGTTTCCCAGAAATATTGCAGAATCGTGAGTAAAGCTGTGGGAAAACCGGAAAACTGCGATCTCATGATTGTTTGTTTAGCACATTTCATGCTTTTCTCTTCCTTCTAAAGAGACAATAAGACAAAATCAGAGAATTATAACAGCAATTGCTTTGATGAGGAGGATTTTTTATATATTCTTGTTTCACTGGCTTTTAAGAAAAGGGGCTGCATAGTTTTGTGCTGGTTTGCACCTCACAGGGAGAAGGTCTCGGGTTCGAATCCCACCCTGGAGCCTTTCTTTAAGGAGTTTGCATGTTTCATACAGGTCAGAAACATGCGTGTTCGGTTTATTTGTGACTCCCCAGATGCAGACAGCTGCTTCATGTGGGGAAGAAAGACTTTATAAACTATTCATAGTCTGAGAACATGTTACTTTTATTAATTTTTGAAAGAAACTGCCTGTTAAGTTTATATTTCATTCGCAATTTAGATCATTTTTCAAGCCAAAACCAAAACGTTTTCATCCCCAACGATAACCGAGTTACATACCACCAGGACTGGACAAAGGAGTGAAAAAAAACACATTGAGGGTCAAACTCAGTTTGGCATGTGAGAGTGTTTACATGTTTTTGAGGGAGTTTATCAGAGCTGTCACGCTGACTGAAGGTCGAATCGTTCAAATCGAGCTTGTTTTTGCACCACAAAATCAAACCAGCTGCGAAAAACCAAAGTTTCAAAAGCCATATAAACATGTCGGTTCAGCTAAAAATTCAAAATTGAGTAATCAATTTAAGCACAAAAATTAATTGTTTTGCATTCGTATTAACCCAGTGATGAGCTCTGGACATGTAAGTGGAGAGTTAATCGTATCTTAATGCAAAATTTAAGACTCAGCTGTAATTCTGCTCTCGTCCTTCTGTTTTCTTTGAACCAGAACGGAAACTGTGGAACAAAACGGCGATCTTCTGTCCACTGCCGACGCGTTGCCTGAACTTAGTTTGACCAACTGTTGCACAATGGAGACTGAGAGAGGATCATTTCGAAATCTTGTGTTATGAGTGTTATCACGCTCAAGTGGTTGTTGAATGTTCTTCTCTGGATGAGAAAAAGCAGCTGCTAGCTCCTGCTGACTCAGCTTTCTGGTAATTCTGCTTGTTTTGTATCATCATAAAGAGGATAGCTAGAATCAACGTAGTTTTTTTAAATCTTATCCAGAGAACTCGCAGTTTTAAGCGTTTTTTTTATTATTTTTTTTATTTTTTTAACAGAGGTCGCTGCCAGTGATATGCTTTTAATTGAACCTTTTTTACAAGTGCAACACACACGTCAGAGAGTGTGTGTGTGTGTGTGTGTCTGGGCCAGAGGTGCAGACAGGCAACAATCTGACAGCAATTAGCAGGATGACACTCCCACCTTCTCGTCGCTCCACAGGCGGCAAAAACGTACAAAAATAGAGGGAGCTAATTAAGCGTTGAACAGGCGGATAGATTGAATGAGATGGAAAATGAAGTGATGAGTGCGTGCACGAGTGGACGGGAGCACTGAGGGGGGCAGTTGGGCTGCAAATGTCTGTGTTATCAAAGCTATTTGGAGCTTGAGGTGTCCGGATCCACTATATCTGGACGTGTGGAACACCCCGAAAAGGCTTGGAGGTTCAGACCAAAGCTTGACTCCGTTTGCCTGCTGCTAAAGGCATGCAGATCACAGCCGGCTCATTCAATTATTTCAGGAATCACAAAGTTTGAACACCACTTTTTGGTCTTTTCACAGGGAGCTGTGGTGGCTCCATGCGTGGGGCACAGCGCCATCTGCTGGGGAGATGGTGTATCTGCAAACACGGATCAGATAACGAGTTCCTCAGGGCGGCATATATATATATATTTTTTTTTCAATACATTTTTTTTTGTATATTTTTATTTAATGCA
>CAJRST010022223.1:19822494-19833758 GCA_907169785.1 Menidia menidia
CATTTTTTTTTGTATATTTTTATTTAATGCACATATATATATTTTTTATATTATTTATTTTTTATATATTTTTTATTATATTATATATTTTATATTATATATATATTATAATATATTATATATATTTTTTTAATTATATTTTATTATATTTATATTTCATTATATTTTATTATATATTTTATCATATTTTATTTATTTATTTTATTCTATTATTTTTTACATATACTTTTTTTTGTTTTTTGTTAATGATCATCTTAACTGTTCAGGGTTTGTTTGGAAGAAGAAAAAAACATCAAATGGCATCTCTTTGTTTAGTTTGAAGACATTCAACTTGCCTGAGTTCCCTTTTCTTGGTTCCAGCTTCTAATTTCTACTGAACGCAGATGTTGGAGCTCGGCCGGGTACCTTGACCAGTCTATGACACACACAGAGTCGTGTGTGTGTGCTGAATGATGACCATCCATGTGGTTTCAGCAGAATTGAACTCCGTCACAACAGTCCTGTGTCCAGGTTTAGGTTTGTCCAGGTTTTCCCAAACCGTCCAATGATAAGCGAGCGGTCAGTTTGGGCTGTTTACCTGCAGAGGGGAGAAGTCTTGAGAGGAATTTAAAGCGACAGCTTCCAGTTTCTATCTCTGAGGTGGACTCCCTCACCGTGGAAACCAAAACACCCGGGATGCTCAGTCGCCATGACAACACCGAAACTGGACATACCTAAGTTTATGTCATCAGACACAAGTAACGAATGAAATCCCCCCCGGCCCAAAATATGGAAGTGAGTCCATTTTTCCATCTCTCCACGTGTATACACATACATACGTATAAGTGTATAATATATATGGATACAGATATGTTATTACATGTATTTGTATGGGATCCAGTTCCCCGGCAACATGCAAATGTAGCATTTATGAAGTTTCAGGTACAAATAATGAACATTTTCCTGTGTTTTATGGAGCCTTACTCATTGTAACCCCACCCCCTCCCTTCTCATTTCCTCTCCTCTCCTTCACACAGAACTATAATTACAGTGTCTCCTTTTTCCTATTAGCAGATAAGGCTTTTTAAAAATGCTTCTCTGGAGATCCTGTCCAAACTTAATTAACACCGGCTAAACAGTCTCCCCTCACCTTGTGTCTCCCGTCCAAAGCCCAGAGAACCGCTCTGGTTCTTATTAGACAATTGAAGAAAAAAGAAGCCCGCTGGGCTGTGGATAAGAACCAGAAAAACCAGACCCGACGGGGAGGCTGGACTCAGAAAAAAACTGAGCGGGAGCTTCGTTTCCGGACCTGTTGCTGTGCCCAGGATCTAATTCCACCGAGCCGTGTAAGCCGTAAAAATCGGGTCCTGATCTGCGGATAAGTAGCAGGCTCTTGATTCCCATTTGTTTGACTCAAACAGATTAGTCATTAATTACAGGCCAAACATCACCAAAAGAGGGACGGGGCCCAAACCCAGACACGGTGGACCCAGGAGGGACACTTTTGGGACAAATTCAGAGCTGTTTCTCAGGTCTGAATGCATCTGATGTCACAAAATACATTTAAATCACGCCCGGGGCACAGATTTCTTCATTTGTTTCTTTGAAAATCCAAAAATGGACACTAAAAATCCCATGAAAGAGCATAAATTGGAGCTTTTTCCCCCAGTTCTGATCTTTCCATGGGGCAAAAAAAGGCAGTGTTTCTCCAGCTATGATAAGACTGATGTCCAACATATACCTTTTTAATCCCATTTCTTTCCTTTTTGTTTTTTTTTCTGATTTAAAACCGAAACAGAAGCTGGAATAAACTCAGTTTAAAGCCATGACGTCACCACACCTGCCAGATTAACCCTTTAAAGCCATATCCAAGAATAAAGCAAACAGAAAATTACTTTTTTTTTTGTTTGAATTCCTTATTTGGCCTTTAAACAAAATCTGTAAAAAGAAAAAACAGAGATACATTTTTAATATTAATAATTTATTACTATGCGATAAGTCAAGATAATTTTTTTATGTATCTGATTTTGTACAATAGGATTTTGAGCAAAGTTTTTACCATTAAATTATGCAAAAAAAAACATTTCAGAAACCGTATGAATCAAATATGATACATTTGGCATTACAGGGTTAAAAGGTAATCTTTTATCTAGTTTGCTTCGAGACGGCAAACTTTAAACAAGCTGTTTGCACACTTTTTCAGTAAGATTAGGAAACTCTTGCTTATTATTCATGCCTTGTTTAATCCTCACCCCATTTGCAATTTGTGGTCTGCCCATGTCCTTTATTATGAACCCACTGTGCATATTTTGCCCACTAATGCTGTCCATTTGCGACGCAAACGACCATCGCATTGGAGGCTGAAATGCGTTTGTTGTTCTCCACCCGAACATGTGTGATGGCAATAAAGTCGAATCTAATCCAATCTAATCTAAATGCAAATTCTGATGAGTGTCTGGAAGGATTCAGACGATCGGTCAGAGGACTGGAACAACACAACGTGAGCTGTGCAGATCTCCCGTAACCATGGCGGGTTCATCCCACCCACAGACACAAAGATGAGCCCTTAAAACTTTAATAGTGAATACTATCTATATTATAGATTAATACTATTATATATTAATATTGTAACAGCGAAATCTCCCTCATTTAGCTGATCTTTCTTTAATAGACAGGTTTCCATGGACAAAGTTTAAAGAATGTTGAGGGTTTTTTTCTAAAAGTAAGCGTGACCAATGAGAAATTAGAGTTTCCAGCTTTTCTCTGGGAAGAAGAAAAGATCTGGTGAGAACTAGTTTTTGCTATCGAAGCGGAAGGAAAAGGCCAAAATAAACAGTTCTACTTTTATCCAGATCAGATCAATGATTTCAACATTTGAAGCAAATCAATTCAGTTATTACAATTCTTTTTTGAATAAATGTCATTTGAGTTTTATTTCTAAAAGTTGCTGATATTTTCATCAGTTAGCTTCAGACTCCAAAACATGTTCTTATAATCATGACAAATTATACTTGATCTGAAAATGATGAAGGGATGATAAGCATATGGGCTCATACATCAGGAAAAAAGCCTTTTCTCTTGATTAAAAGTGGCCTTTTAAAAGGTCAAAGGTCAAAAAGTTGCATCTCTGTGTATGACATGTGACTTTTTTTTGCTTTGAATTCCTTTTCAGGTAAGAATAAGATGCTGCAAACAAGATGAAAACAACTTCTTTTGATCTTTTCTAAGTGATTCATTTGGCTTGAAAAGTTTAAAATGACGGGGAAATTTAATTAACTTTAATTAGGCTGTAAAGAAAAGGAAAAAATCTGAAGGGAATCAAATTAAAATCATTCTCGGCCAGAGGATTAAAATAAACCCAGTCTGGACCCCCTCCAGAGGGGAAGCAAACACAAACTGGTTTTGTTTTTTTCCTTAAACAAAGCTGTCAAAAAGGACAATTCCCTAAAAAAAATGGACTTCACCGTGTGGTCAGAGCTGTGAGATGTCTCCCTCTAGTGGCCAAAGGGTGAATTATTCTGAAGGGCAAAAGAGGGAAAAAAAGGGACTCAGAGCACAAGTTTAGAATAGTCATTTATTGTTTAAAGTCACCAGAAATTCTCTGCATAACTACATCCAACAGCTTTCATAGTTTTGGCCTCGTCGAGCCCTGGGTGACGGCAGTGTGACATCATCATCATCGGCGCCGTGATGCGGCTCGAAACGGCGGAAAATCCAACCACGGCCCCCCTTTCCCGGAGCCCGTCGTGAACAAAAGCGGTTTAAGGGAGGCTACGACACGGATAAACCGGAGCGGCGTGACCTCTGACCTCTCGCACGCCCGATATTCAGAGCGAGGAAGAGGAGGGTGAGCCTGTCTGGGCTTTTTTTTGTGGGCTTCTGAAAACGCTGAAAAACAAAGACCAGCTGGGAGAGAGCGGTGCAAAGAAAACATGATCGTATTCTCTCTTTTCCTCACCACTAAATGGGTTTTTACTCTCAATTTTAGGCTCAAACTGACCGATATTAAGACTCAGATGTCTGAGCATTAACTCAACGTTGATGCGGGGAAGTTGTTTTGCTCGTATATTTTTATTTATATGGTTTGTCATCTACTGGGAAACAGTAATAACTTCAGAAGAGCTGAACAGTGAGAGAGTCTGGCTTTCAGAAGGAGACGAACCCCTCAGAGTAGGCCGGTAAAAAGCGTCAAAACCTTCTTCATCTCAGTCTAAACTTGTACTCCCAATGTGAGGTGATATATTAAGCTTTGATTTATGTCATTTTTCTTAAATAAAAGTGCTCTCCCGTCCCTATCTTCACGTTTCCAATCCCCACGTCCTCTTCGTTTCGCGCCTCGCTTTTGTCAAATCCGTCCTATTTGGTATCGTTTCGTTTTAACACATACTGTAGCTGACGTTTATATATGGCTATTTTCTCCTTTTTCCTAACAGCTAAACG
The DNA here is from genome assembly GCA_907169785.1 of Menidia menidia. Lineage (NCBI taxonomy): Eukaryota > Metazoa > Chordata > Actinopteri > Atheriniformes > Atherinopsidae > Menidia > Menidia menidia. Next base: position 19,826,914 of record CAJRST010022223.1, read on the forward strand.
AGAAGCCTTGGATACAGTGTGCTCACAGAATACCGCTCCTCCTCAGTAAAAATGAGGAGAAATCCATTTTTTTAGACGTTTTTCTGTTCTAAAAACGGCGTTAATTCCACTATTATTATGGCTATAAGCGCTGCTGAGACTTGAAGATTACTGGGAACATCCAACCCCCTGCTAACCTTCTTCTGTGTGTCTAATAGTTTGGGAGAGTCAAAGAGTCAAGAGAGTCAAAGAGTTTGCAAAAACAGTCCGACCGTTCGTAGTCATTAACACCGAAGAAACTAAGAAGAAAGAAGTGGCATCCGAACAATGTCGAGCAAAGTTTCCCTTCCCGTGCAACTTGCATAAATCTCTTCGTTAAATCATCTGCTATTTACAGTAATACACGCGGTTTCTCCACCCCCCCGGCGACGGTCAGGTGACCAGATATCGACCCCGTCCTCGTCGGGACTAAAAGAAAAGAAGCTAAATAAATCAGAGGTTCCTATACAGCAGAATACAGTAGACGACTTCCAAGTAAAACAGCTTTTTTTTTCTCTAAAAATACTGGTGTGTTTACGTGAGACCTGAGTGAAAGCAGAGCCCCCCCCCGACACACACACACACACACACACACACACACCTCCAGGGAGGACCTCAGCTCCTCTGCTTGACCCAGGTCTGCCTAATGACGACCAGACAGGAATGCCTTAATTAATCAGATGACGGACAGAACAAAGTGACTAAGTCTTGTTTTTTCTTCACTGAATCCCACGAAGGAAAAAAGTTTAAATGAAGTAATTCTTCTTTTAAAAGTATAGAAATGCCATCTTAACCACAGACAACTAAGCTGCTGATTTTTTTTGCCTCGAAAGAAAGTGAGTGACGGAGAGAAACTCCCACTACGTTGTTTTTTTTTTTTTTTCCATTTTTTTTCCAATCCATTGATAGTAATCAATGCACAGAAAGAAAAGACGAAAGCACACGAATATCCAAAAACTGAAAACTGAGACGGCTCGAGACGTGAAGTTTCCTTTTTTTTTGTTGTTGTCTTTTTTTCCTCAGTTTTTTTTTGTCTCACTCAAGATTAAAATACACAAATTTACCAGCTGGAGAAGGTTTAAATGGGAGTTTGGATTCATGGCTAGAAAGAAAAAGAAAAAGAAGAGCACAGTTTTCTATCGGTCCAGATTTCCGGTGGACCGAAGGGAAAGTCCAGGCTGGTCCGGTCCGGTCCAGGCTGCTGCTGGCCATGGCTGGGGGGTGGGGGGCCCATTATGTTCTGGGCAGATGGGAGTAGAGAGGCCGCCCCCCCCCCCCCCCCCCCCCATCATCGCGGCACAATGCTCCGATCAGCTCAGTTCAGCAGTGAGGAGCCTCTGGCTGTACAGTGGAGGTCACCAAAGGAAAGGCCCAGACCAGGATACAGAAGATAACAGGTCGATGATGGTTAAACGTCTCATCGGTGAGGAGACGGAGGAGGAGGAGCTGGGACCGGACGAGGGGGACGACGGGGCGGGGGGGTGGAGGGGTAGATGGGTGAAGCTGAGAGGACACAGAGACACCTGGGGAGAGAGAGAGAGCACCAGAGTGAGGAAGAGTCCAACTCCCACTTCCCCCTGATTCGATCTGGTCCCACTTCAATCTGGTCCCAATCTGGTTTTCACACCAAAATGCCACATCGGGGTCATAAATTTGAGCATTTTTGTACAGATTTCTGGTCTTTGCCCTGGTTTCGGCGGGTTCATACGACACATAGAAGCCCACAAACATTCACCAGACGTAGGGCGGCTTTGAGAAGATCTGATCAGCAGTTTTACCCCAGCAGAGGTTCCATAAAAGCCTCTGAGTCAAACCAGGCTGCTCTGTGAGGGCCCTTAACTCATTGGCTACCAAACGTCAATTCAAATACAACCGTTGACTGCCAAAGACGTCTATAGACGTCTTTTATCTTTTTAAACGAGAGTGGCTTGGGGGACGATCTGCTAAAGCTTGTCCGTAAATATCAGGCTTCTAGACAGAGTATGTAGGAGCAAATTGACCCTCTAGGGGGCAGTGCCACTTTTGATGGGAGATGAGCATAGACTGTAGGCAAATAAGAAAAAGCTAACGGTTCGCTATGCGAGAAATGGCGCCGGTGAGACGCAAGTCGAGGAAGAACGGGATAAGGTAGAAACATATTTTTTTTCCTGATGAAAGAAGAGAGTCTACTCTTTCTTTTGGTGTGTTCGGTGTTTACATAGTCATAGCACAAACTATTCTGTGGCTCTTGAAAAATCAGTCAAAATGCTCAAAAAACTCTGGCAGTATGGGACTCTGTTCTGAAAATGGCTGGCAATTGTGTCAATGAGTTAATAGGAAGGGAAAGCCTTTCTTTCCTTTGTGGGTCTTAAAGCCCTGTTACACGTGTGTGGGTAAATCTTTAACGCAAAGAGCGTCTTTATGTGTGAATATACTGAAAGCAAAGGCGCGTAAAAGCTGGACTGAGCTCTTTTTGACCAGCCCAGAGCCGGAGACGGGTCGACCCACCCTAGTGGACCGGCGTTTCCATGACGCCGACGCCGGGCCAACTTCAGCAGATGGTCTCCAGGTGGCGGGAGTTCTGCGGAGAGAAGAAGAAGAAGAGGAAGGTCGTCACTCACAGCTGGGGACAGGTTGAGACTGACACGATGGTCCTCAAACAGGACCCAGATGCGGAGATCGAGTTAACAAAAGGGTTTTATTAACTCAAAACGCACTCGCCACGAGCGGAAGCAAAGTACAAAATAAAGATCACTCAACGAGGACGGTTTCAGAAAAGTAACAAATCAGGATCACTTAAAATAAGAGGATAGCAAAAGCTCATAGACAAAGTAACAAAATAATACTCACGGGGAGTCAGGCAAAATTAGGAGGATCAAAAAACAAAATGGTTCTTTCGAGGAATAACGAGGTTTAAGGCGAGGAATAACTATGGATTTGGTTTAGCTCAGTAGGACGTGGGAAGAAACACACTGGCACTAGACAAAGGGGAAACGCTGACTTTTTAAAACATGAGGGGAAGGGAACCTAAGGGGAAAACAACAGGTGATCAGGAATACAACTGGACAGACGACACACAGGACGAGATGAGGGTTACTTATCAAAATAAAACAGGAAATGGCGAGGCCACGTGGAGACAGGAAAAAAAAACCCCAGCTGGATACCACCGTCACCCCTCTGTTAATTGAACTCCACTGGTTACCTCTGGCTGCCCGTATCAGATTCAAGTCCCTGATGCTAGCCTACAAAGTGCTTAAGGGTACGGCTCCCGTCTATTGAACCCTCTTGCAAAAGCTTATGTCACAACTGGATCACTCCGGTCATCAATGGACTGTGGTCTAGCAGAGCCTTCACCAGCTTAAGACAACCCAGACTGTTTGCAGGTGTCGTTCCAAGATGGTGGAACCACCTACCAAGCTACAAGAACAACAGAATCCCTGTCTGTCTTCAAGAAACTCTTGAAGACCCACCTTTTCAAGAGCATCTCCTATCCTAACCCTAACCCGTACCTCTACCCCCCACAGCTCCTTCTGTAGTCCCTCTACCTCTATCTCTTGAAGACCCACCTCTTCAAAGAGCATCTCATATCCTAATCCTAACCCGTACCTCTATCCCCCCTACAACTCCTTCTGTAGTCCCTCTATCTCTATCTCTATCTCACCACTGACTCTGATCAGTGTTTCTCCTCTGGATAGCTCATTGTCGTAGTGATGATAAATGTAATATTACATCTACTCTGTAAGTCGCTTTGGATAAAAGTGTCTGCCAAATGCAGAAACATAAACAATTGATACTAACTGATACTAATTGATACTAATTTATACTAATTGATCCTAACCCGTACCTCTATCCCCCCCACAGCTCCTTATGTGGTCCCTCTACCTCTATCTCTATCTCTAAAGCGTCTGCCAAATGCATACACATAAACACAAACATAAACCACCGCTGTGACGGCGGGGGCGGGGCTTGCGGGGGCGGGGCTTGTGGGGGCGGGGCTTGTGGGGGCGGGGCTTACGGGCGTGTCGCTCCACTGGCGGGGCAGGTCCTCGGGCTCGGGCGGGTAGGACATCCAGGACGGGCTGCGGTACGAGGACGGGGGGGACATGACGAAGTAGTCCGAGTAGCCCGGCCGGTTGGCCGAGATGGCGTAGACGGCTGTGATTGGGTTTCCTGTTGAATCAGAATCAGAATCAGAATCAGAATCAGAATCAGAAATACTTTAATAATCCCACAGGGAAATTATTTTTGTTACTGGCTCCATAAATAAAACAGCGGCATATACATATATACATGTCTGTACATATATACATACATATATATATATACAGGATTGTCTCAGAAAATTTGAATATTGTGATAAAGTTCTTTATTTTCTGTAATGCAATTACAAATCATGAAATGTCATACATTCTGGATTCATTACAAATCAACTGAAATATCACAAGCCTTTTATTGTTTTAATATAGCTGATTATGGCGTGCAGCTGAAGAAAACTCAAAAATCCGATATTCTAATATTTTGAGATAGAATATTTGGGTTTCTTAAGCTGTAAGCCATAATCAGCTATTTTTAATTGCATTACAGAAAATAAAAAACTTTATCACAATATTCTTATTTTCTGAGATAGTCCTGTATATACTAAATTCCTCATATGATATAGATAGATATGTACACAAATAAAAAAATAAAAACCTACCTGAGTAGGTGCTGACGGACTGGTCCACGGTGACGGCGGGGAAGGGCGTCCGGGACAGCGGCAGGTAGGGGCCGCCGTTGTGCTGCTGGGCCTGCAGCTCCGGGGCCTCGGACAGACGAGGCTTCAGGCTGACGTCGGGGACGGAGCTGTCGGGGGGGGGGGGGGAGGGGGGGGGACACACGCCAGCGTTAGGTCACCAGGGCAGCTCACACACATCAGCAGGGACTCAAATTGATTGGATCTGGCCTTTTGGGTTCCCCTGGATCTCATATCAAATGGATTTGGCCTGTGGGGTTCCCTTGAGTCTCAGATCCATTGGATCTGGTCTTTGGGGTTCCCCTGGGTCTCAGATCTAATGGATCTGGCCTGTGGGGTTCTATTGAGTCTCAGATCGAATGGATCTGGCCTGTGGGGTTCCCCTGGGTCTCAAAAGTCGAATGAATCTGGCCTGTGGGGTTCCCCTGGATCTCAGTACGAATGGATCTGGCCTGTGGGGTTCCCCTGGGTCGATCCTGGGGCCCCTAGTGTTCCATCGGCTCCCATTGGGCCGGCTAACATGCAGCCATCATGAGTCCTACCACAGCTATGCAGATGACATTCAGTTTACCAGCCGCTAACAGCAGGTTAGTATGCTACTGTGCAGCAGATAAGTTTGTTTTTGTTTTGTTTTGTTTTTCATTTTAAGTGAAGAAAAAAATAAGACGACGACAAACTTGGTAAAATAAGTTTTTCAAAAATCTACAAAACAGTCCAGAAATGTGACCCTATGAAGCACTCTAAATTGAACCGTTACGTACGTGGCTTCTGTTACCTGATAAAGAAAGTGCATCCTCTCATCTTCTGATGATTTACACTGTAAACTGAACTGAACAAACCAGAAAAACGACCGCTTAGCTCTGCTTACAGCAACACGGGAGGATGAACAATCAAGTCCAACCTAAAGGAGCGTTTTAGGAGGGGAGGAAGTAAATGATGAGGACAGTCCTGCTGTGGTCGTTCTACTGCCGTGCGCTGGTGACTGTGCACGTTACAGCACAGCAACAGACCCCGGGGCAGATGAGGTCACCTACAGATCACATGCGCCCAGCACAGTGCATAATAAGGAGGAATTAACCAGCTGCCCCCCCCCCCCCCTCCTCTCTGGGCCCAGATGCTCTGATGTGTGAAATCCGTCCACGTGGTCGTGCGTCTACAGAAAAACGTCTAAAAACAGCTACTGCGTTACGTAAACGAAGCCCCAAACGTGTGTCGGCTTCCTTTTTTTTTCTGGAAGGATCAGTTTCTCGGTTTGTCCTCCAGATGGCAAGCACGCCTCTCTCTGAGCGGCCCATCGCTGCGCAGAGCTAAAGTGCCCAGCAACACGCCGCGCACGGCAACAGCGGGGAGACCACGAGCGCGCTCAGTGTGCACGTGACTGACGCTTGCCTAACATACGGGCCCGGGAGAGAGAGAGAGCAGAGTCACTTCAGATGATGCTGATTAATATTCCCATGCTGCCTCTTCCCCACACCCTGCCTTCTCCCGGGCGCCGTTTCCACCTATCCGCTGCAGGCCCTGCCCCCCCTGCTGCGCCCTGATTGGTCGAGGAGTCGTCTCGGAACCCGTCCAAACGTGCACGTTTGAACATTTCCAGTAAGTTTGATCTCTGGGTTCATTTCCAGCTCAGTGGCGTTACGTGTGATGCTGTTAGCATTTGGCTATAATTACTCACTTTAGCAAAGTATGCTATCACATGATCTATGCTAATTACTGATTGTCGTATTCCTTATAGAACTATATTTTTGTGTTAATGTCTCTGGCTGTGACCACAGACTCTCTCCTCTCGGTTTTCCTTTCTCTCTTTTTCTTTTTCTGTTGCATTAGATCCACGTCTTTAGGTCAACACAAACACACACCATTTGTTAGCACATTCCTGTCATCTGCATGAATTAGGACCTGGCCTGTTTAGGCCCAGAGGTAACTAGCCAATAGGACTTGGTTGTGTCCAGTTCTGCTTGCGTGTGTGTGTGTGTGTGTGTGTGTGTGTGTGTGTGTGTGTGTGTGTGTGTGTGTGTGTGTGTGTGTGTGTGTGTGTGTGTGTGTGTGTTTTACCGTTGTAGGACGGTTCCAGGTGGTGGCCCTGGCCGGGAGGGGATTAACGGAGGGGGGGGGG
>CAJRST010022223.1:19889615-19910749 GCA_907169785.1 Menidia menidia
AAGGCTAACTGTGGGAGCTAAGGCTAACTGTGGGAGCTAAGGCTAACTGCGGTAGCTAAGGACGGCCATTTTTCACAGAAATACGCTAACCACACACTTTATGTTTACCAAAAGTAAAAATCAAACTCATCTGCTGTTCTGATTAAAGCTTTAGCTCCGTTTAGGCTATTTTCGGGCCTCTTGCAGGAGTTTTTTTCCTAACAAACCGAACAACACGCTTTATAACGTTTAGCTAAAACTCAGTGGATCAGAAGGGGGGCAGCAGACGTAGCCAGGCCAATAAGTCAAGATTTTTTTTCTTTTTATCAAGAGAGAAAACAGCTACCACCAACCATCCTGGACTGTTTTCTCCTTGTACTGCTTCTCCCCTTACGGCTTCTCAGACTGTCTCCTTCCCCTCTTAGTTTTGATATTTAATGAAAATATTCATACTTCTGCACAATGTTTTGTTTAAAGCTGCATGTCCCATTAATCTAACACACTTTAAGTTGGCACAAAACTCCAACAACCCGCCTAACGACCACTTACTTTACCACCCCCTGCCTCCCTGATTCCTCCTCTTTTGGCTTCACCCTTCAGGGATTCGTCTCAGTACCTTAAAGTCTTCTTTCACATCTCTAAAAAACCTCCCTCAACATGTCCAAACCCTCTCAGTGTGGCCTATTCACCTCTAACACAAACTCCTTCCTGTTGAAATCCACGACAGGGAAGGAGCTTTGACTTCCCTCTCATGAGAAGTAGGTCACACATATGCCAAGTCATGAATCATGCATCGCCCTGCAGTGGACTCTCCGCACTCAGTGTCGTCAAAGAAACCCGACGAGTTTCCGTGTTGTGCTCAGCCAGAGGCGCAAATCTGCACGCAGGCGGATTGAAAAACTCACAACTCTTACATAACGAGGACGCTGATTAAAGAAAACTGGTTCTTCAGTTAAACCTGCATCCACAACCAGCTGGGTTCAGGCGCATGTTTGTCTTATTTGTGTCTGGCTGATAGCTATTTATGTATATATTTATCTATATTCTGTGTGGAATTTTGTATATATGTATATATATATATATATATATATAGACATGTATATATGTATATGATGTTGTTTTATTTATGGAGCTCTGGGATTTTTAAAGTATTTCTGATTCTGATACGCTCCTCCACTGGAAGTCAAAGCTTCTTCCATCCTCTGTGTGAGGGTTCTCGTCTATTTTTTGCAATCTCAGCTAGCTTCAGGACATTTTCCTCCCTTCCTGATGCTGCACGGTTCACAGAAAACACACAGAGCGTGAGTATACACCCGGTGTCAGTCCTGGTTTATTCTTCTGTACAACATCTGGAGGCCTCACACCTTTATTTGAGTTCTATGGAGTTCGATGACTTTCAAAGGTTATTTGTGAGAGTATGCAAAATCGGAGGAGGCCACTAAAGTGTGTTTCCAGTATCTATTTTCTAAAGATTGTGCAGTTTCATCACTGTCATGTTAATTCTGAGAATAATAATGATCATTTAACAATGACAACTTCAATATAAAAAGCTATTTTCTTATTTTAAGGCTGTTTAAAAGCATCTAAGATGCCGACAAACGCTAAACGGGATGTCTAGTGATTATAGTTTTGACAGTTATCTAACTTGACATTTAACTAACAGATCCAGATGTTTTACTATGTGTATTGCATCCTCGAGTTTATTGGTATGCTTTGTAAAATAAAACTACATTGTGTAATTTCAACTATATTGGGACTATAGAATAAAAGGATACATTTGTGAATGAGTCTGGTTTTTTAACGACGGTGTGAATAAAGTCAGAACCTTTTTAACGATGTATTTCAGCTCTTAAATGCCAGTCTACCTCCACCAGAGTTAAACGGTTAATAAAACCAATTAGCTCTGTTAAATTTCCATTTAAAACTGTCTGTAAATGCAATCTAATTATCGGGCAGAGCCTCAGAGAAGACGGCTTCGCTCCCTGAATGGACTCTAATTGTTTGGCTGGACAACATTAAATGTGGTTGGGAGCATTTTGGCTGATTTTGCATGCAGACAATTAAAAAATAAAAAGGATTTCTTTGTTGCTCCAGTGCTAAAACAATGAGGAGAAATGGGATGGAAGAGCAGCCCAGCAGCTTAAAAAGGACATTATTTCATCACAGGGGACAGGAAAGTGGTTTGGATTGAAAGTAATGAATGATCATTGTTACAATTTTCATTAATTATTACAGGATTTTACATCATTTTGTTTCTAAAATACAGATAGGGCAAAGTTTTTGTTTTGTGCCTGAAACAAAGACCCAAAGTCCTTTTGCTGAAACTTCTCTCACAGAAAGTGTTTGAAAATTACTCAGAACAGTTTTTAGTGAATCAGATATGTGACAGAGCAGCACTTTTGATAAACAAAAAGATTCCTCTGATAGAGGCAGTTAAGCTCTAAAGGAGCACATTTATATAACACCACTAACATAATGCATTATTGCACCAGTTTACTATAAATACCACAAAGGACTACATCTGAAGCCATTCCATTAAAGCATCTGTACAAAGCTTTCAACTTCTGGCAATGGTCTTTTTGTCACGTCTGGGGGAATTTTGGTGTTTTTTTCCCCGTCTCTATGGTTGTCTTGTCATTTCCTCTTTTATTTTGAAAGGTACATCCCCTTGTTTCAGGTCTCTTGCACTCCCCTGTGTGTCACATGTCTGATTGTCTTCTCTGATCCCTGATTGAGTTCCCCTGGGGTTCCCTTCCCTTGTGTTTAAATAGTCTGACTCTCTCCTTGTCTGGGGCCAATGGGTAACCTCATAGTAATCCTTGTCTTTCTCCTTGAACCCCGTTTATGCCTCCTTTTGGAGGGAGTTTATTTTGGTACTTTTTCCACATTCTTGTTTATGCCTTGTAAGAGTGATTTTTATTTGATACTTTGTAACTTTTGCCGTCCTCTGTTTAGAGTGATTATTATTTAATACTTTGTTCACAGCTTTGTCTGCCTCGTTTTTGTATTTTTCCTCGTCCTCCACTCTTTGCGACTGCACTTTTGGTTCTATCAAAACCTTTTTGACAAGATCTCTGCATCTGAGTCCTGCCTGAAGTTACCATCCTGACACTTTTTTCATTATATGCATGTATTAGTTGCTGTGTTGCTGTGTAGGCTGCCTCTCTCTGCTCCCTCTGTCCTTCTCTCGCCCTCTCTCTCTCTCTCTCTCTCTCTCTCTTGCCCTCTCTTTCCCTCACCCCCAACTGGCTGAGGCAGATGGCCACCCACCCTGAGCCATGGTTCTGCTCCAGGTTTCTGCCTGTTAAAAGGAAGTTTTTCCTTTCCTGTGTCGCCTAGTGCTTGCTCATGGTGGGAATTGTTGGGTTTCTGTAGTTAACTTCAGAGTAGGGTCTGACCTGCTCTGTTTGGAAAGCGCTGTGAGACAACTGTTGTTGTGATGTGGCGCTATATAAATAAAATTGAATTGAAATTTAATTGAATTGAATAGTTCAGTAACACTTTAGGTTCTGATGGCCTGTGGAGTGTGACCAGTTCTGGTGTTAATGAGGAATCACCCTCCACATAAACGGTTTCCCGGTACTTACGCTCGGCGATGACCAGCGGCGGGTAGAACAGGAAGTACCCCACCAGCTCTGCGGTCAGCTGGTTCAGGAGCCCGCTGGAGATGGTCCCGTTCAGAACCGCGCCCTGGTTCTTCACCACGTACACCAGGCTGACCGAGGGGGAGCCCGGCTCCTGGGAAACGCTCTGGATCTAGGGGGGGGCAAAAAAATACAGAGGGCAGTTCAGACCACCTCCATTATTCACACACTCCTACAGTCATATCTCAGACTAAGACGTGCCGAATGTCTTAGACGTGCATAAAGGAGGAACCGAGGAGCTCCGGTCACTGCAAAATACATGACTGAACAAGGTTTTATTCTCTTTATAATGAAAAAGAAAAACGTGCGACGCTCGGAAAGTAACATAACTGGACGATGATACAAGATGCTAAGAATTACCACCACGCTCCTCCCGTGCATTCTCCCAGTTAATAATTCAGGGAGTGAATTATGAATGGAGCTTGTGTATAAGTCTGCTCACTGAGACCCTGTTTTACGATCGTGGCTTTGCGCACGCGGCGTAAATCCAGCCGTCGAGAGAGAATCTGGACAGTCTGACGGAATAGAGCGAAAATAGAGGGAGGATTTATGCATTAGAGCAGTGTTTTTCAACCTTTTTTTAAGCCAAGGTACAGTTTTTCATTGAAAAAATCTCGAGGCACACCAACCAAAAATGTCAAACAAATCTGCAGCTGCCTATTGTAACACTAAAATTATTCTTATTTTATTCTTATCTTACCTTAAGTGTCATGAATAGGAATCAAATAAACACAAAAATGTATTTTTATCATATTTTATATTTCTTCTTTCAAATTGCACGTAACATGTCCACTTCAATATACAAAACTATATACAAAATCTAGTCATAAGGAATTATTACATGATTACGCCACCAGTCACTCGAACAGCACAGACACTCAAAAATAGCATATTATTTGCAGATAATTAATTCCTTATCAAAAAAATTTTTTTAGACCAATTGGGTGAAATAGGATGATTTTCTACGGCACACCTGATGATAACTCGCGGCACACTAGTGTGCCGAGGCACAGTGGTTGAAAAACACTGGGTTAGAGCATAAAACGGCACTCAGTTCGGATGGGCTATAGCTCCAGATTTGAACCACTGCAGACACGTCCTCCTTTGAGTGGAAGTGGACACTAAAACTGCCCAGTTTTTGTTTCAAATTACCCCCCATGGAGCTTCAATATTCACATTAGCCTGCGTTAACTGGCGCATTACCTCCACAGAGAGCATGTTGTAGGTCTCCAGCACTTTGTCCTGAGCCTCGTCGTAGGCGTTCTCCAGCCTCTGCTCCAACATCTGGACGAAGCTGCAGGAGTAGATGTTGTCCGTCGGTCCCACGAACCTCAACACTGGGGGCCGGACACAGAAGACACGCCTCGTTTAACTCACAAAAGATTTAAAATGGGAGTAAATACCAGGTCACATGGCTCCTAAAGAGCATTTTTATTCCACACATTCAGAATTCCTGCAAACATCTGCCCTGTTAGTCACATTTGTATGCATAAACCAACATCCAAACAGTCATTATATGATTATTTTTACCATAAAAATGGCAGCACTGAGCTTTGAAAGACACAATAAGTGACCTACAATGTTGAAAATATTGATTTTAGTATTTTTCAGTCAGTCATAGCCTGTCTAAAACTGAAAGACACAGTCCCAGTGAGACATTAAACATGAGCATCAAGCTGTGATGAATCTCATGGGAAACCCTTATACTGTCTGTGAATAGCTGACTTATTTGATCAAAAGCAGCCGAGTCTGTGAATGGTGTCGGTGGTAAAAGGTTTTGGAGGGCCCAAATGTGGGATTCACCTGTAGAAAAAGATCATTTTTGAGCCGCTGGGTACAGCCTAACTAAGCAAAACAAGCTGTGAGAAAGAGGACCAAATGTTATTTTACGAGAATGCAAAGAGGCCGGAACAGAAAAACATCAATCTTAAGAATAGCAAAAGACCGAAAGTTAACCAGAGAAAAAACAAGCAAGGATGAGACGGACAGGAGCACACAAGCCTGGAAACCAAATAACAAAAAGAGTACAAAAGCTGATAGCCGGGATGGAAACAGACTGAGGACACAAAGTGAGGGTGGAGGAGACACCAATGAAGAAGAAGGTGAGCAAAAGCAACAGGAGACAAAAAAGTAAGAACACAGGAGCAAAGATAATAATAATACCAAAACTACAGGGAAGACTCAACGGTGAACAAATACAAAAGCACCAAAATCCCAAATTATTAAGATACTGACACAGCAGAGGGAGGAGCTGAGGACCAAACTGAGACGAACCAAGGCTGAAAATCCAACAAAATAATAATAAAAAAATAATAATAATTATAATATCAACAAAAAAGGGAAAAACATGGCTCTAAAAGTTATGGCCAGCAGTTTAAATCCCCTAACATACCCAAAAAAACCTCAATGTTTCTTTATTTGCACAGTTTTATTCATTCCATTTTTATTTAATTCATTTATGATGTTTTTATTTATTATGTATTTATGACTTTGTATGTTTTCTTATGTTTCAATGTTGTTTTAATGATCATCGTCTTTTTAAAGTGTCTTTGAGTGGCATGAAAGGCGCTTTTTGAAAATAAAATGAATTATTATTATTATCATTATTATTATTTATTTATTTATTTATTTATTTATTTATTTATTTATTTATTTATTTTATTTTTTTTTATTATCATTATTATTATTATTATTATTTGCCACTTTGGTTACATCTCATTCCGTTGTCTTCCATTTGAAAATCTGGATGAGAGATTTAGAAAAACCTGCAGGCGTCCGTTCTGTCTGGCTGTTTCTGGAACCTGAGAATAAGCTCTGGATGGATGTCGGTGTGACTGATAAACCCCAGCGGCGCGCCAGAGGAGGAGGATTATCGCCTCCACCCAGAGCAGCCAAAACCACCACTAGTCTGTTTGCCTCCCCTCAGGAAACAATATTCAGTCCACCGGCAGATTAAGGATGACGTTAAATAACGTCTCCTCTGTCCTTCTCTTCCAGGACTCCATCTCTTTCTCATCTGACAGCGTTCTGACCTGGTTTCTGAGCTTGTGTTTCCTTCTCTGACTGTTAACTTAAACGGAGGCGCGTTGGTTGGCGTCCAAAAGTCTGAAGAGACTTGCAGAGTCGCCTATTTCCGGGGAATGGAGATTCTCATCTGTCTTCCTCATCGTCCGGTCCAAATCGGACTAAACCTATGTTGATCAGACTTCTCCGCTTGATTTGGTGTCGGTTTTGTAGTTGTATGGCTTTTAACATCACATAAATAGCCAAACATAACGTTTCATATGCTGAGACTTTAACCCTATAATGCCAAATGTGTCATATTTTATAGATACGGTTTCTGAAGTCTTTTGGATCTGAGACTTTTTGCATCATTCAGTGGTAAAAGCTTTGCTCAAACCCCTGTTGGACACATTCAGATATACCTGATAACAGCCAGTAGAAGACTACACCAAAATATATCTTTGACTTATTGCACGCTAGTTTGATCAAAATAATTTAAGTTTTTTTTTCTTCTTATGTTGTTGAGGGGCCAAAGAAAGACTTCAGACTAAAAAAAATCCAATATTCTTCCTATTTTTCTTGGATCAGGCTTTAAAAGGTTAAAGAATTCAATTAATTACATTGATTTAATCCTTTTCTACTAACCCAAAACCTCTCAAATTTACACAGAGCCCAGTTAAATTTGTACATAAACGCATTTAAAATAACACACTTAGCATCCTGAAAGACATGGAGACATAAATAATTCGAATTTAATTCAGTTTTGTGAGATTATGCTAAATGTTTTAAAATTTCCGTTTCAAGAAATGTCCCTAAAGAAGATTCAAAGAGGCAGAGATGCAAAGAGGCGAGATCGCGTGTCTGCAGCTTGAAAAAGGGTCCGACTGATTTTTAAAAGATGCATCTGACAGAAGTGATGTGAGAGATGTGGAGAGAGATATATAAAACCTGTGAAAGAGGCTGAGACTCTGCGGTGCATCGATCTGTTTATCTGAAAATAAAGTCCTCCTTTTTTCACCGAGTCTGTGTCAGGTGGAGTCTTTTTCTGTGGCATCCCATCAAATATCCACTCAGCCAAGAATACAGAAGCTCTCAAAACCTTCTGTAAAAGACTTGATGTGTTTATAGTTTTGCATTTAAAGCCTGAGCCAAGAAAAAATCAAATATTTAGCCTTTATCAAAAGTGAGTAGTGTATATTTGCCATTTAATACCCAGCTAAATTACTTCTGTGGAGTCTTTGGCTGCAGGCTATATGGGAAATCAGACTGTTTTCAACAGGGTTTTGAGAAAAGTTTTTACCGTAAAGTCTTAAAAAGGCTCTCAATTATAAGCTGTATGTATAAAATATGACGCATTTGGCATTTGTCAAATACAATTACAATGACTGTTATTGTTATTGTTTCCTGAGTGTTTATAATGATGATATTTGGAGCTGATTAAATCGTTATGTGACCACAAATCTTTAGAGGAAAAACTGATATTTTCCCTGACTTTCTAACATTTGATCTCTTGAAACTGGACTCATAACCCAATAATGCTAAATGTATCATATTTGATTCACACGGTTGCCGAAGTCTTTTGGATCTGAGACTTTTTGCATCATTCAGTGGTAAAAGCTTTGCTCAAACCCCTGTTGTACACATTCAGATAAACCTGAAAACAGCCAGTAAAAGACCACACCGAAATATATTTTTGACCTATTGCACGCTAATTTGATCAAAATAATTTCTGTTTTTTTTTTCTTCATATGTTGTTGAGGGGCCAAAGAAAGACTTCAGACTAAAAAAAAATCCAATTTTCTTCCTATTTTTCTTGGATCAGGCTTTAAAGGGTTAACCTTAAAGGGCTAATTTTTCAGATTTTGACCGTTTTCTCAGCTCTTTTCTGGTGAAAGACAGAGGCGTGGCTCACCTGTCCTGAGCTGCAGGTGGATGCTGGGCGCCGGCGTCCAGGTTGCCACGGGCAACAGGAGGGCCCTGACCGGCGGCGCGTGCTGCCGGACGTCGGCCAGCAGCTTGTCGAAGCCGTAGAGGGTCAGCGACTCGACCACCATGGAGGACACGAACACGCTCTTCCCGCTGGTCACGTAGAAGCCAAGGGTCACGTTCTGCAGGCCGCAGTCCTCCCGCTCCACCTGCCACACGCATCATATTTTACACACACAGCTTCTAAAATATTTTAACCCTGTAATGCCAAATGCATCATATTTTACACAAACAGCTTCTTTTAACCCTGTAATGCTAAGTGTATCATATTTGATACACACAGTTTCTGAAATCCTTTAACCCTGTAATGCCAAATGTATCATATTTTACACACACAGCTTCTTTTAACCCTGTAATGCCAAATGTATCATATTTTACACACACAGCTTCTTTTAACCCTGTAATGCCAAATGCATCATATTTTACACACACAGCTTCTTTTAACCCTGTAATGCCAAATGCATCATATTTTACACACACAGCTTCCTTTAACCCTGTAATGCCAAATGTATCAAATGCAAATGTATGTATTTATTTATCATACATACGGTTTCTGAAATGTTTTGCCTTTGACACCTTTTGCATAATTTAATGGTAAAAACTTTGCTCAAAATCCTATTGTACACAATCAGATACACCTGATAACAGGGGGCAGAAGACTACACAAAAAATAATCTTGACCTATCGCATAGCAATAAATTATTAATATTAAACATTAATTTTTGTTTTTTCTTGTTACATATTTTGTTAAAAGGCCAAATAAAGACTTAAAACAGAAAACAGAAAAAAAAGAACACCTTTTGCTTAATTTAATAGTAAAAACTTTTCTCAAACAGGGGGACATTCATTCATATTCACTAAGGTTCAGCCCATCTTTACTTATGGAGCACTTTCCCCACAAATAAACACAAACACAAAGTGCTTTATACAGATTCAAAACAGGAAAAGAAATCCAGAAGGATCTAAATAAACCCCTGTCCCACATCCACTCCTCAGAACCAAGAACTTATGCACTCAGAATAATTGTATTTTACAGTAAAAATGCTGTTAAAAATGGAATAAAATGTGTGTGTGAAAATGTAATCAAATTAAATGAACCCTGTAATGCCAAATGTATCATATTTGATACATACGGTCCCGGACCCGGACCCGGACCAGGACCAGGACCAGGACCCGGACCTGGACCCGGACCCTGACCCGGGCTCCCTGATGCTAAAAAGGGCTGAAAAGTGAAAGTGAAAGAGACCCGACTCCTTCCTCCGTCTTTCATCTTTGCTTTCAAAAGAGCAGAAGAAGCAGAACATGAATATGTATGAACCGCGATTTAATTTAAATTCAAATCTGCCCCGGAGTGTGTGTGTTATAAGTTAAGCTCTCCGTACTCAGATCTGTGTCTCAGAAAGACAAACAGAGTCTGAAGGGCTCGTGTTTCCACCACACTGGGCTCCGGTCTGGTGCCACTGTGGATTTTTCCTCTCCTCGGCCATATTTTTCTGCTCCTAGCTAGCTTTTGCTCTCCAAAAAACACATCCCTCGAACTCAAACTGCATTTCAATACCTCTCCTCCTCTAATTCTCTTATCTGCTCTGACAAAAATCACAGAAAAAGTCCGTTTCCGAGACTTTTTCTGAAGGAATGAGAGCCAGTTTTTCTCCAGCAGCTCTTTTAGCTTTTAATTATTCTCCGTTTCTCGTTTTTTTTCATCCCCACATTCCACCTTTGGGTTTTGCATTTCATTAGGAAACACAAAAAAATAAAATGGAGCCTGTGGATCTTTCATTTAGAGTCTCAGCTCGAGTGGATTGGGTGCAGAATTAAATGTTGCATATTTCAGGCGAAAATCCAGCAGCTCCAAGAAAAGAAACAAACTAATCAAGTTATTTGACACACGGATGTTTCTATTGTTATGAATCCATTAGAGAATTGTACAGGAATCTGAACAAAAGGCAAAATTAACCTAAAATAACTAACTGAACAAAACCAAACAGCCCCTAAATCCCTTTTTTTATGAGAATTATGTTGATTGACACCTGTTTTATCTAAGGAGGACCCTTTGATTAATGAAGAAAAAATCAGTAAATCCACTAATCAATGAACTGATTAATGAACTACTTTTTCTTTTTTTAAGATATTTTTCTTATGTGATGGTGGAAAAACAAAAATATCAGGATACACACAATAAAAATGCATTAAATAAAAGAAACACAAATGATCAAATATTTCTATTAGGCACTTTTTAATTGTATTTTGGATGCCTCCTTTTTCCATAAGCTGCAGCTTTTGAGTAATTCTTCATCTTCTCTGCTATTTATAAACAGTACATGTTGGCATGATTTAATGATTTATGATGCCTTTGTCACAAACTTATTCCAGAGTCGTAATCCTGCTGGTGCACAAACACACATTCATACATGGTTAATGATCACAGGAACCATTAATATGTATCGTGTGATAAAAAGGTTCCCAAACTCTGTATTTTGTGCCTTCTGAATGCTAAAAAGCTCCATCCAGCCACGTGTAAACTGAATTCATCTGACTTCAGTTACTAAAAACAAAGAGGCCAGGCTGGTTTATTCTGATATAAAGTAAATAGTTCCGACATCGGCACGTTTTACGCACTCCGTGAACTCAGACTGAGTCGGTTTTATTACCTGCTGATGGATGTTTAGGTGGTTTGAAACCGTAAAAGTGTTTTAAATAAAGAAAGCGTCCCTCTGTTTGAGCGAACAAACGACGGCGTGTAATAAACCGGGATTCTAATTATCCGTATCGTGTACAAATGCTGATCGCGGAGGTCGAAACAGAACAATAAAACTGATTAAAATTCACCCCCCTCTCTGGAAACGCTGCCGGACTGGCTTGACCTTTGTTTTTGCATAACCGAACAGCAGATTTTGTTCCAAACAGGGCCGACCAGACCTGACCTGGCCCTCCGTGCGCCCCTTTGGCACCTGCTAAAGAAGGTAATCTGTAACATCAATTACGGTTTTACAACGGCGTTCGGCGAGGTGCTAATTAGCCCTTTAAAGCCTGATCCAAGAATAAAACAAAACAGAAAATTCCTTTTTTTTTCTGTTTTAAGTCTTTATTTGGCCTTTTAACAAAATATGTCAAAAGAAAAAACTAAAATAAATGTTTAATATTATTAATTTATTACTATGCGATAGGTCAAGATTGTTTTTTGTGTAGTCTTCTGGTATATCTGATTGTGTGCAATAGGATTTTGAGCAAAGTTTTTACCATTAAATAATGCAAAAGGTGTCAGACGCAAAACATTTCAGAAACCTTATGTATCAAATATGACACATTTGGCATTACAGGGTTTTACAGGCGTTTTGGGGGGGGTAACAGCTCACGCTAAGCCCTGTTTCCTGTCCCCCGAGGCCCCGGGGGCCATTTCAGAACTCCTGGTTTTATGTTGTCGTCTCCTGATTGTCAAATTACAGCCTGCGTTCTCAGATGGAGGAGCTGAAGGCTGAGAGTGTGAGTGTGTGAGTGTGTGTGTGTGTGTGAGTGTGAGTGTGAGTGTGAGTGTGTGTGTGTGTGTGTGTGACGCAGGGCTTTGGGGGGGAGATGAAAGTGGACTGGAGCTCAGAGACTCTGAGTCACTTCCCGTGAAAGGCTCACAAACAACTGGATAAAAATAGAAGAAAGGCTGGCGGGTGGAGGCAGACAGACAGAGAGATGAAGAGAGGCAGGTGGACGGACGGAGAGATGGAGAGACGGAGAGATGGAGAGATGGAGAGATGGAGAGATGGAGAGACAGAACCGGGCCGTCAACAGGAAATCAATCCACTTGGACCAAGGATGATGTCGCCTCTGGGTGATGGGGGGGGGAGAGGAAGGTAAATATTGAAAAACAGAAGGCTCAGAGGGATCGTATGATGGAGAGAGAGAGAGATTAAGACGAAACAGAAAAAAGATCTGTGGTTTGTGGAAAATGATTCACAAAAAAAAAAAAAATAAAAGAAAGGAAAATGACGACAAGCAGCTCTCTGAACCCTATAATGCCAAATGTATCATATTTGATACGTACGGTTTCTGAAATGTTTTGTGTCATACACCTTTTGTATAATTTAATAGTAAAAACTTTGCTCAAACAGGGGGACATTCATTCATATTCACTGAGGTTCAGTCCATCTTTACTTATGGAGCACTTTCCCTACAAATAAACACCAACACAAAGTGCTTTATACAGATTAAAAACAGGAAAAGAGATCCAGAAGGATCTAAATAAACCCCTGTCCCACATCCACTCCTCAGAACCATGAACTTATGCACTCAGAATAATTGTATTTTACAGTAAAAATGCTGTTTTTACCACAGAGTTAAAAATGGGATAAAATGTGTGTGTGAAAATGTAATAGGATCAAATTAAATTAACCCTGTAATGCCAAATGTATCATATCTGATACATACGGTTTCTGAAATGTTTTGTATCTGACACCTTGGTAAAATGGTAAAAGCTTTGCTCAAAATCGTATTGTACACAATCAGATACACCTGATAACAGGGGGCAGAAGACTACACCAAAAATAATCTTGACTTATCGCATAGTAATAAATTATTAATATAAAAAATGTATTTCTGTTTTTTTCTTCTTACATATTTTGTTAAAAGGGCAAATAAGGAATTCAAACCAAAAAAACAGTAATTTTCTGTTTTGTTTTATTCTTGGATCGGGCTTTAAAGGGTTAACTGCTCTGCTGTGGCCAAAAAGAAGAGAGAAGATTTCATTCTGGATGGTAATAAACTCCCAAAGCTAAAACCGTGTGACTTCTCAACAGGTCACACGTATTCACGCCCCCGTGGCGTCCGCGTTAGTCACCTGGCCCGGTTTGGCCCGGTTTGGCCTGTTTGCCTCTAGCTCCCATCATGAGTCTTTCAGAGGAGAATGAACAGGGGAAAGATCAGGGAGGAAAAATAACAGCAACAACGACGAGGAGACGATTGGGCTATGAGACCGGCTACGTTTGGAGCGTAAAGAGTAGATTAGATTAGATTAGATTAGATTAGATTAGATTAGATTAGATTAGATTACTTTGTGGATCCTACAG
The DNA here is from genome assembly GCA_907169785.1 of Menidia menidia. Taxonomy (NCBI): domain Eukaryota; kingdom Metazoa; phylum Chordata; class Actinopteri; order Atheriniformes; family Atherinopsidae; genus Menidia; species Menidia menidia. The sequence continues at coordinate 19,903,285 of CAJRST010022223.1, forward strand.
TGGGGAGATGCCTAGAAGCATAAATAGATACTGTAGATAGATAGATAGATAGATAGATAGATAGATAGATAGATAGATAGATAGATAGATAGATAGATAGATAGATAGATAGATAGATAGATAGATAGATAGATAGATAGATAGATAGATAGATAGATAAACACTGCTAGCCTAGCAGAAGCATAAATAAATAGATAAATAAAAATAAATAAATAAACAAACACTGCTACATGCCTAGCACAACCATAAATACATGGATAAATAAATGAATCAATCAGTCAATGAATAAATAAATAAATAAATAAATAAATAAATAAATAAATAAATAAATAAATAAATAAATAAGTATGTATGTATGTATGTAAAAAGTATTTACAGGGGGTGTTTTCAGTCTCTGTGACCAAAAGTGACATCTAAGACGAATAAGAAAAACAGCAAGCAACAGCAATTTTTCTAAGTGAGTGACAGAATGACACTGTTATAAATATGAAAAGAGAGGATAGACAGTTCAAAAGAAAATACTGATGACTTTCTCTGTCCCGTGCAATAATAAATCTGTCAAAAAGACACAGATTTCCTCTTTTTCTTTCGCCTGTTGCATGTTTTCAGTCTCCTCCACTTAAGGAAACAATTTCAAACTAATAATGGTGAGCGGGGCTATAAAGATAAAGAGGCCAGTGGCCACAGTAATGATTACCAACAACAACCTCTGCTCACTAAGTTTACACGCACTAACATCATTAACCTGCATCTCCAGCCTGTAAATGCCAGCTAAACGTTATTAACCTGCATATTTACACCACATTAACCCGCGTTAGCCAGTCACTGTTAGCCACTGTTAGCCTCTGACCACCATGTTTACAAGCTAATTACTGGTCTTTTACCATTCCCTTTCCCAGCTCAGACAGCTAGCTAAAATAATAATAATAAACTGTTGTTTTTCAGCTAGCTTTATCTCGACTTAATGGTTATGATGATTTAGTTATTAGTTATTAATCTCCTCTAACAAAAATCCACTTTCCCTGTACTGAAACCTGGACACTGGTTCTGCTTCCCTTAAGGTCTGGCCTCTTTTCTCCTCAGAAAACTCACATTTCTGCACCAGATGTGTGAAATGCTTCATGATTTATTCTGTCTAAAGTCCCATTTCTTGTCTTAAAAAGAGAGCGGCCTCAAATCTCGGAGCCACAGAAACCACGTTTTCAAAGCAGCAAAGTTGGACTCAACCCAAAGAGTCCTGCTTCCCCTTTAAGAAGAACAGAGGCGCCTCGGCGACCACTTCTCATCAAGCTACGGTTACCACGGCAACCCGTGTCACCGTCCTCCAGGATGAGGCTGAAATCGTGGACTCTGATGGTCTCTGTTGCCACCTCCTAATTACACCAGCCCCAGGAGCCCAGTGGAGCTGCTAAATGTTGGTTTCAGCTCGTTCCTGGTTAGATTATTGATTTAAATTCATTTGAATTTCCAAATGATGTGGTTATTATGAAACTAATTCCATATTTATTAATGCAACAACCAGCTGACATTGTGATGGTTCAATCTCCTTTAGATATAGTCTTTTAAATCTAAATCCAAATTTCAAAGTTCATTAACACACAAGAACCCACAGTCAGAGTTACAGTTACAACTTAAATTAAGAAATGTTACAATTAAATATAATAATAATAATAATAATAATAATAATAATAATAATAATAATAATAATAATAATAATAATAATAATGTTTTTTTTTCGTCTTTTTTTCTTGTTTGTTCGAAATGTTAGGAATGTAAGAAATGTTCAAATTAAATATAATAATAATACAAATAATAATAATAATAAAAAATATTAATAATAATAATAATAATAATAATAATAATAATGTTTTTCTCGTCTTTTTTTTCTTGTTTGTTCGAAATGTTAGGAATGTAAGAAATGTTACAATTAATAATACTAATAATAATAATAATATTTATTATTATTATTATTTTATTTTTTTTCCTCTTTATTTGTTGTTGTTTGTTTGTTTCCATAGTGTTTTGACTTAAATGCTTCTTCTTTCTTTATCTGTAACTTTTTAAAGCCTCCACATTCAGGATGTAAGACCTTGACCCATGGTCACTAGCCCCTAACAAACATCACTATTACATGATTATTGCCTTTGATTAAAGCCACAAGACTGTTCTTAATCCACCTACAGAACCTGTGGAGACCCTCAGAGGAAGGGTGAGTGACCCCACCTGTGCGTAGGCGTTGGAGTCGTTCAGGGCTCTCTGCAGGGCGTGGCTCAGGCCTTTGGAGAGGTTGTGTTTCAGGATCAGGTCCAGCCGGTTCCTACGCAGCTCAATGGACAAAACTGTGGAGGGAAAAACAAACCAGAGGAGCTGAGCGACACCGGATCCGGATCCCCGTTCGTCTTAAAATGTCTGTGTTTGCATCTTGTAAACAGCTAATTCTGCCAGTTCCCCATCGTCCCCGTTACAGCCAATCAGAGGCCGCCGTCTGCCGCCTCTTATCGGCATTAGTCGGTTTATTACAGCGTTTATGCACCGGGAGTCGGCGTGCTGTTGTGCCGGCTCCTAATTGGTCTGCGCTGGTGTACTTGGTCTCATAATATCTGTGTCTAAGCTCCTGATCTCCCAGTTTGTGTGTGAACCCAGAACAGGGAGTTTTCCAAAAGAAAGCATAAAGCCTGGGCTTCATATCTAACTCTATAAAGTCTGACCCAAGAAAAAGAATGGATACAAGTTAAGTTTTTTTGGGCCTTTAAACAAAATGTTTTAAAACATATATATATAGTTTTAGTGTTTTATACAGTTTTATACAGATTTCCAGGACACTTTTTCTATAATTAACTAAAAAGGTCAAGATAAAGAAAATATTCTTTTTTATAGTTTTGACTAAATGATGATGCAACAGGACTCTTAAATCTATGTATCAAATGTGAATTATACGGCATTCAGTTGATAAATGGGGCACAAACAAATAACAATTTAATCTGATTTCATTAATTAATATTTACTTTCTTTCTCAAAATAATCCCCACTTATTCAAATTTTTTTCCTGTTCCAAAAAGTCTTAAAATATAATGGATGTAAATAAAAGTCCAATAGCTGTTAATGAAAGTCTCATACCTGTCCATAAAGTCTCATACCTGTCCATAAAGTCTCATACCTGATTATAAAGTCTCATACCTCTCTATAAAGTCTCATACCTGATTATAAAGTCTCATACCTGATTATAAAGTCTCATACCTCTCTATAAAGTCTCATACCTGATTATAAAGTCTCATACCTCTCTATAAAGTCTCATACCTCTCTATAAGATCTCATACCTGATTATAAAGTCTCATACCTGATTATAAAGTCTCATACCTCTCTGTAAAGTCTCATACCTCTCTATAAGATCTCATACCTGATTATAAAGTCTCATACCTGATTATAAAGTCTCATACCTGATTATAAAGTCTCATACCTCTCTGTAAAGTCTTATTCCTGATTATAAAGTCTCATACCTCTCTATAAGATCTAATACCTCTCTATAGGATCTCATACCTGATTATAAAGTCTCATACCTCTCTATAAGACCTCATACCTGTCCATAAAGTCTCGTACCTGTTCTGACCCAGTACTTCTCCGTCACATTGCAGGGCAGTGGAGCTTCCTCTGCGGCGGTGGTGGACGGAGGCAGGGTGGTGTGGACCAGGACGGGCACGGTGGTGGCCGCATCCTCTGTGGTGGTGGTGGAAGTGGTGGTAGTGGGAGCAACTGTGGTGGTTGTAGATGCTATGGTGGTTGTGGTGGGAGCTGGAGTGGTGGTAGTGGTGGTGGTAGTCGGGGGGTCAGTAGTGGTGGTGGTTGGGGGTTCAGTGGTAGTAGTGGTTGGGGGGACAGTGGTAATGGTGGTAGTCACCATGGTGATGGGCTGGGTGGTGGTCATGGTGGTGGTTTTGGGGCTGGTTGCGGTCACTTTGGGGCTGGTGCTCTGCCGTGTGGTGGGGGCAGCCGTTGTCTCTGGGGGGGGTGTGTCCTGCCTCCCTGTGGGCGGAGCCTCAGCCGCCCCCTCGGCTGTTGTCACGGCAACACCGGCTGTGGAGGCAGTTGTCCGGTCGTCTGTGGTCGTCTGAAGGCCCGGGTGGGTCACAGAGTCCCGGGTGGCGTTGGGGGAACCCGGGGAGGATTCCAACGGTGGCGGCGGCGGCGTGCTGGAAATACGTAAGTCCGACGGAGACGTTTCCACGGCGACGGCGGGCGTGGTCGTGCGCCGCGTGGGGCTCCTGGGCCGCGCGGGCATGGTGGTGTTCCACTGGTGGGTGGAGAAGGGGCTGGTGATGTTGGCGGGCAGCGTGAAGTCGTGGTCGCCCACCGTGGACAGGAGGGATTCTGGGACGGTGGGCAGGTCCCAGGCCGGGAGGCTGCTCACCGAGTCGTCTGAAACGAGATAAACACCACAAATCAGACCAAACGTTTCCTAATTCATTTATTTATTCATTCGTTTATTTGATAGGGACAAGTATGTTTCATGAAACATGTCACACACTGCAACATTTTAGCTAAGGCTAATTCTTAATGCCGGTCCCAAGTTAGGTTTTTACACAAAACACAGTGACTGTACACAAAAGAACAAATCACACACTAAAACATCATAAATACGAAATCAGGACAGTTAGATTATTAATGTCCACATGTCTGACCTCTCAATAAAAAGTCTTTAGGTTTATGTTTAAAAAGGACCCAGTTTGACTCTCCCTTCAGTTCTGCAGGTAATGTATTCCATGTTTTGGTGCCTTGTACAATGAAAGCTGATTGCCCGAAGGAAGTCCAATGACCAACCAATGAGTATCAAACCATTTAGAATCAAAAGTGAGGGATCAAATCTGGGCTGCGGCTCTTTATGACATCATAAGGGTTTAAAAAGTTGTAAATTTGACACATTTTTTTCTGTGATTCAACAGATTCAATTATATTAAATAATCATTTGAATGGGCAGAGAGGCAGGATATATCAATTCATTAAAGACCATTTTGAAATAGTGTGATTTGGAGGTTTTCAGTATTATCGGTCGTATTAGTTTAATCACGTTTTTTGTCAAGAATCCAATTTCCTATTAATTTCCGATTGATTTAATCTGACATTTAACAGCAGGCTCTCGTCTGGAGAAGCCCCCATTTCTTAGTCCCCCAGACACAAACTGCTGTGTTGAACATGAATTGTTAAAATCTTCATAATGCTTTTATTAAATATAAATAAACATTTACCCACTGAAGCTGCACTTTGCCCTAAATGAACTGGTCTCTGGACAGCACAGTGCATCTTTGATGCCTTTGGGGAAGTCGCCCAGGTGCGTCAAGATATCAGAAAGTCATTAGCATGCGCATCTGTCAGGTTAATGAAAAACCTGGCTTTAGTTTTCTCATTTTATATGAACAAGAAAAGAACTATAAGAGGATTTCCACCGGCTGGAAAAGATGAGGAGCTGAGCTTCTTTCACAATTTAGACACGCTAACCAGGGAGGAATTAAAACGTCAGGGGGTTGTGTAATGGATCTACTTTCTGATTTAAAACACCCGTGTAGGAGAAGTGTGCATTAAATTAAAGGAAGGTCATCAATCCTGTTCCTGCTGACGTCCATTTTTGATACTATCTTCGCTGTGGTCGCCAACAATGGACTTTGTGAAGGAAAATGATGTGAACGCGTGGAACAAGGGACCCTGAGCAACAGGAAATTAGTTTTTGATCACCCTCATTTATGGATAAATTACCTTTCTGATGGTTCTACTGAGACGGTGGTGCGACGGGAATGGAGGACACATGGAGGTGGTGAAATGGGAAAGGATGGAGACAACAGAGATGATGATGACGATGACAAAATGATGAGGGTGATGGAGTGATGACAGTAATGGCTGTTTAAGAGGCCCAGCCATGCTGAAAATGACATTTTGTTGACAATGTTTAAGGCTGATGAAAAAGACCATTACAAACAATTTCCCTGCATGAAGTTGGTGTGTTTCTAATCTACCATAACAACTGTTAGTTAACATGGACTGTATCTGTGTTTCTATCTCTCCCTGGCCAGCAATAGGAAGAGTAACGTTGACTCATTGGTGCCTGTTTGTAAGAAAAATCAAACATACACACATGCTGGCTTTGGTCCAGAATGGTTAAGAACCCAATAAAACACCTCCAGTTTCACAGGATCATCATTCAAAAACTGCCTTGAGCTTAACGAGTCTGAACAAACAGAAACTGAAGGCCACCAGCAGCTGCTGTTTCAGAATAAAAACACTTAAATACTTCTACACGGTGGGCTAAAGGTTTTAAGATGCTAGTCTTATTGAGAAACTGACCATTTTCTGTGTCAGATCAGCATTTAAGAGGTCAGAAACCTCGAGAAAATAAACCAATAAACAGCCACAGAGCACAGAAATGCTGCTATATGAGACCGATCGTTAGATTTTTATATTTATCACAATATAATGTCACATTTTATCCTGCTTGAGAAAATAGTCATTTTTTAGTTTGGAAAAAGTTTAGAAAATTGTTTGGAAAAATGACCAATTCAAGAAGGTTGCCAAATTTGAGAAGGCCAAGTTCAAGTCGTGCTCATTGGATAATTTTATTTCTGAGAAAATAATTATAAAAGGCTTGCAAATGAGTACCCAAGTTTCTTCATTTATCTATTATAAAGTGCTGGATAATGGACAGTCAAATTTCTCAGATTTGTAGAATTAAGTGTATAAGAAACCCATAGTTAGCATTAGCTCGCTAGCCAGCTAGCTTTAGTAGCCAAGCAGCAAGGATGCTTATTTCCTCAAAAAATCATCTCTAAAAAAGGTTTTCTGCTTAAAATGAGAATCCTCATTTCCTCCTTCCACAAATTTTCAGGTTTATTTGAAACAATAATTTCTTACAGTTCACTTTTTGTCGAGTTTTAGCTTAAATTTTTAATCTAACATCATTTTTTTAATCTGATGCAGCTTTTACAGCTTAGCCCAGTATGTGAACCCTTTCTTCTTCATGTAAAAACTTGTTTTGTTCTTACATGTGTTTTTTAGGATCACAAATAACTTTAATATGCTTGGTGACCCACATAAAACTGCTAATATACAGCTAATTAACAGCTAATATGCCTCCTTAAGGTTCCATTGTTCATAAAAACAACATTTTCTGCTGCTTTTTTTTATGTTTCTGAAACCAAGCAGCATCCCTCAGCCTGTGCTGACACCAACACAGCCTCCATTTCACGGTTAATCCTACATTTGTGTTCTGTGGGGCGGCCTGGCAGCTGTGCAGTGCCTCATTAAGGCTGTTCAGAGCCGACCACCGCTAACTGAGGAGGAACAAGGCTGTTCAGAGCTAACTGAGGAAGCTGTGGAAAGCCTCACGCTGGAACAAAGAGCATCTCCTATCCTAACCCTAACCCGTACCTCTACCCCCCCCCACAACTCCTTCTGTAGTCCCTCTACCTCTATCTCTATCTCA
>CAJRST010022223.1:19940198-19953932 GCA_907169785.1 Menidia menidia
CTGGACATGTTTCCGATTGGCTCCTCCCCCTTCCTTCTTCCCTCCATCTCTCACTCACAGCTCTGGGAGTTGGGCCCAATCTGTCCAACTGCCTCCCTGCTTGGAACTGATGTGTCACTTGGCCCTGAAGGCAACAATTTGTCTTTGAATGTGTCTTTTCCCACCTGAGGAGGCTTTTCCGGCCTTTAGGGAGCTCCATTCACGACCAGTGTTCTCCTAAACTGTTAAAGAAGTGGCTTTTTAGAATAATTTTCAGCCATTTTAGGTCAAATGATCAAAGCCTTTTGTTTCTGAAGCTGATTAAATCTCCACTTAGAGCTGTATTTTGCCATTTTTTTCAATTCAGCAGAGTAATATTTGGCTTCCGGTTCCCTTCTGATTCGCACAGATTGTTAACCCTTTAAAGCCCAATCCAAGAAAAATAGGGAGAATATTTGTTATTGTCTGAAGTCTTTATTTGAACCTTCACAAAATATATGAGAAAAAACAGAAATTATTTTTGAATATTCGTCATGTATTACCTTCTGCTAAGTCAAAATGATTGTGCATCTGTTATTAGCTATACCGGATTGTGTACAACAAAGTTTTGAACAAATATTTTACCATGAAAGGATGCAAAAGGTCTCAGATGTTAAATCTTTCAGAAATCCTATGCATCAAATATGATACATATGGCATTATAGGGTTAATTAAGATGTGCAGAAACTTTGGATTTATAGTTCGACGTTAAATAAGAGAGATGTGCTGAAGATCTCTAAAGATGGCGGGAAATGGGAGGCTGTTCTCGTGGCATTTTAACAACTGAACCAGAAAGCAAGTGAGCCAGATGTTCAACATCTGGGGCCCAGAGATGCTCCGTCTAATACAACACTTTTAATCTCTTACTTTACTTTACCTTTATAATCTCTTACTTTACCTCTCTATCTGCACAGGCTTTTCTCACTGGACAAAATACCTCCTTCTGTTTCCTGTAAATAGAGCTTGTTTGGCATAAAATCTTTCAAATAACTGGAAATAGTTGGATTCCTATGCGGCCAAGGATGGATAATTATCTTTTGAAACTCACGAACGGATCATTAAACACCAGCCCTTTTGGACGGTTTCAAAGAGCTGACCTCAAAGTTTCACTCAGACTGATTTAAATCGGAAAGACAGATCACGGACAGCTAACCACGGATTTAGAAGAAATACAAGGGAACGACACAAGAGGGTTATTAAACACACCCAAATGACATTTTTCACAGCGCAAAAAAAAGACTTCTCCGTCTCCATGGAGACTCTTTGAAATCATTTCCTTCCCGTCCAAAAGAATATAATGAAATAAAAACACCTTATTAAAAGGAAAGAGTCGAGCAGCTCAGAAATGAAGATGTTTACTATGATTTAGAATTAGAACAAATAAACAAGTTAATAGAGTTAATAGTAGTGATAATCAGAATATAATAAAAATATTTGTTGTCGTGTCTATTGTTCTCTAAAACAGAATCTAATAACAATAGAAAATAGAATAGAGAAAACTTATTCATCCACAATGGAAGAAAATGAAATAGTCAAGTAGCTAGAAAATGAAAATATTTACAATGATTTAATATCTAATCCGAATAAATAGATGAATGAAAAGACAAATGAAAAGGCTACATTAAATTTGAACAATAATCAGAGTCTAATAAAAAGCCTCATGGTTGTGTTTATTGCTTTTCTAAACAGAATAGAATAAGAATAGTGTCAGGAGCATAAATATGGATAAAAAAATGAATTTATCCTCAGCTCTTTTAAAATTTTATATTGTCCTGGAAACTCTGCAGCTGACCTTAAAGCCCCCAAAGCCCCGTTAATCAGAAAGTGTGCTTCCTGGCTCAGAAATGCCAGAAAAGCTCCTGATGACAAAGGTAATTACTCCCCCAGGACCAATCAGAGCCCCCCCCCCTCGGTTATGACCCTCATGCACACTCTGAAGGTTTTTAATTTTCCCTTTTTTTTTGTAGCCCCAAGAAAAAAACATTTACATGAAATATTCATAGCCGAGCATAATCAGACGTGCTGTTGCAGACCCAGTTTAGGTGTTGGGAGGCTGTGAGCGCTCAGTAACCCAGATTACACTCAAACGCACCGCTGTGCTACCCGGGTCCGGATAGTTAGCATCACAGAGCGGATAGTTAGCAACACAGAGCGGATAGTTAGCATCACAGAGCGGATAGTTAGCATCACAGAGCGGATAGTTAGCATCAGTCTGGATAATGAGGACCAAAGTCTGAGTTCTGAGAGACTCAGAGTGAAGCCGTGCGAACCAGAGAGGCCTGAGCTCAGTCTGCACCTCAGATAATACTAATAATGGTAATAATAATAATAATAATAATAATAATAATAATACTGGTATAAAAAATAAATAAATAAAATATTAATATAATAATAATGATAATACTACTACTAGTACTACTACTACTACTACTACCACTACTACTACTACTACTACTACTAATAATAATAATAATAATAAAAAGATAAAAATAAAATAACATAATAAATAAAATAACATAATAATAATAATAATAATATAAAAGATAAATAAATCCAATGATAATGATAATGATGGTGATAATAATAATAATGATAATAACAATAATAATAATAATATAAAATAAAATAACATAAAAAAATAAAATGAAAAAATAAAAATAAAATAAAAGTATAAGCCGGTGGTGTGGTGGCCAATCGTTTATTTGGAGGTCATAAAGGGACCATCCTCCACCTTCAGCCCGCTATCACCCGGACACACAGCAGGCGGTGGGGACGACATAGTCTGGGCTTTTTGGGTCAATCTCACTGTTTAATTTTGTTTCTTCTTATCCTTTGAACCAAAGACTTTGAAAAGAAATGTTCTGACGACTTTGCATTTGATGGCCACAAGTACAAGAAATCCGTCTACCGCTTAGGACGGGGAACAAAAACACTGGAATAAGTATGAGCCACACAAAGGCCGTGGATTTTACGAGGATCAAAAATACGTATCAAGCAACAGTGCTTCTGTCCTGAGGAAGAGGGCTTCAGAAGGTTCTGGGTTGAAGTCCCGGGGGAACCAGGACCTCTCTGGGTGGAGTCTGCATGTTCTCCTGTGTCTGTGGGTTCTCTCCGGGTTCTCCGGCTTCCTCCCACCGTCCAAAAACCTGCATGTTAGGTTGTTGGACTCCAAACTGCCCTTAGTGTGAGTGTTAGTGGTTGTTGGTCCTTGTGTGTCTCTGTGTGTCCCTGTGATGGACTGGGGACCGTCCAGGGTGACCCCGCCTCTCCCCATTGGCTACTGGGATAGGCTCCACCCCCCTGGACCCCATTAGGGAATAAGGGGTAACGATAATGGATGGATGGATAAGCTAAAAGCTCAAAACTAGCCAAAAGAAAGTGCAAACGGAAGTTCTGAACTCCTTAAATGAGAAAACAGATTCAGGTTCACGTGGTGCAAAACAATCAACGGTTCGCACAAAACATTTTCAAACTATTTTAAGAAAAGCTTCGGTCGTCAAACGGGCGCCTGCATGATTTCATAACCCCATTTCACTTTAATTAGATCATAATTTAACTGCTTATCTGATGCAGTTCGAGCCCCCGAGGCCGCGCCCCACATGTAGAAGTGCCTCTTTGCTTTGAATAATTTGTTTCTGATGTACTTTTTATATAAAAGATTCAGACGACATGATTAGGAATTCATTAAATGACATCCGTACTTCATCGCTCACGGAGACGGAGCCGGGATGAGGCAGTCGTTACTCCCCGCTGTACGGGTGAAATGTCTGGTTTGTTAAATCCAGATTTGGGCTCCAGCTGCAGATTTTGGATTTATGTTCGTTGTGTAGTTTTGTGGCTTCTCGGTTTCTTTTTGTTTCTAGTGAGCTCCGCTTCCTTTCGGCTGATCCCCCTGGTTAAGCGGCTGTTTGCCAGATGCTAAAAAAAAAAACTGGAAACAGGCAGACAGTTACATAATTGGAAACAAGCAGAAAGTTAAATGAGTGGAAACAGGCAGAAAGTTACAACATTAATGGAAACAGGCAGAAATTTACGGAATTGAAACAGGCAGAAAGTTAAATGATTGGAAATAGGGAAAAAGTTACAACATCACTGGAAACAGTCAGAAAGTTACAACATTCCTGAAAACAGGCAGAAAGTTACAACACCTCTGGAAATAGGCAGAAAGTTACATGATTGGATACAGTCAGAAAGTTACATTTCTGGAAACAGGCAGAAAGTTACATTACTGGAAACAAGCAGAAAGGGACATTATTGGAAACAGGCAGAAAGATACAACATCACTGGAAACAAGGCAGAAAGTGACATTTCTGGAAACAGGCAGAAAGTTACAACATCACTGGAAACAGTCAGAAAGTTACAATATTAATGGAAACAGGCAAAAATGTACGTAATTGAAACATGCAGAAAGTTGCAACATCACTGGAAACAGGCAGAAAGTTACAACATCACTGGAAACAGGCAAAAATTTACTGAATTGGACACAGGCTAAAAGTTGCAACATCACTGGAAACTCAGGCCCATTGAAGCAAACAAACAAAGGCAGGTCCTCTGCTGGGACCGGGCTAAGTTCTGCCTCGGGTCCTCAGATTTACGGGTCTACAGCAGCCAATCGGCTCCCAGGTCCTCCAAACGCGCCTCTCACATCTTTCCTGTCATTTTTACGGGCTTCCTGTTTGTTTCGGAGCGGCCCGTAAAACCTCAGCGCCGGCCGTAGATTCATCAACACCCAAACAAACCCAAACAAAGCTCCTCCTTTAAACCCGGGGAATGATGTAATAGCTTTTGTTTTTTTTCCCCCCCCTCCTCCCGGGAGTCAAAGCCTCTGGAGTCCAGCGTGAGTCTGGGTTGAAAATAGCCGGAGAGGCACTCAGCTTAGCCAGAACCGTAATCCAGAACAGTTTAAAGAGCCTCGGGTTTATTATTAGAAAAGCCTCCGTCTGAACCTGCAGGAACAATGAAATGAATATTGAAGATGGATTCCATTATTTAAGGCCAAGTAGTGGCCATTTTAAAAGCCATTACACACAGCAAAGTACAGTTAAATTAACATCATTATATCTTCCTTCTACTTTATCGCTTTGGAGAAAATAGATGATATCTTCATCTTAAATCCTTTTTTCAGTCTCCCAGTTATTATAATGGCCAATTGTTACTCACACTCTCTATGGAGGATTCATATTAACACGCAGTGTGTGTATTTTTGTGCGTGGGTAGTGCTTTAGAGTATATATAGTACAATAGACAATCAGTTGAGGATTAATTTCACAATTTTCAGCAGGATTATGAGGTAAATTTCCATGATGAAAAGAGGATGATGCTCAGGCTAGTTGTTGGTGAATGATGAGGGCCTTTGAGGGCCGGTTTGAGAAGGTGGATTGCAGATGGAAGTGCTTCACATGGTAAAATAATAACTCACAGTAACTCAAGTGGAAGCTGTGATGGAGCCGAGCCAATTGGCTGAAAGTGGACACAAATAGTAGCTGATGTGCACACAAAAGGGGTAAAATCATTACTTCTACAGGCAGAAAACATTTTTAAAAAATAGTTTGATGTCTGAAACGGTGATTTACCGAAAAAATAGGATTAAGTTGCATTCTTCTGCACCACACCGACGGCTTTTTACTTATTTCAGGATTTATTTGAGTCCAATTAACTAAATAAATACTAAAATAACAAAGAATCAACTTATTCGTGGTCTGAAAACCTTGAATAATTTGCATGATAACATAAAAAGTCACACAACTTTCTGATAATCTCTCTAACTGGTAACTCCAGCTTTTGACAAAAATCGTTTTAAAATGAAAAATCACCGTGTTGTTCAAGGACCAGAACCAGAAACATTTTCACCAATAGTCATAATGAAAAAGGTCGCCATGGAAACGGGCTTCAGAATGCATTTGAATAAATATGTGGAATGAAAAAAGGAGAATTTCTGGGCGTCTCCTATTTCTTTAGTATTTTTTTTATGCTCTAGTTAGATGTCCATGATCTCTCTCTCTCTGATTAAAAATCAGTTCAACTAAAACTTTAAGGTCAGCTCTTTACATTTGAGATTAATTATCTGTTCTGTGTGTGTTCAGAAAGGAGACAAACATCTTATTTTACTCAAACTCTCTTTATTAGACCTTCTTCTACTTTAAAAAGCTAAAATTTCCTCTCACACCACTGATCAGGACTCTGAGTCTGCAGCTTTCCTTTCCAGACACCAGCTACAAACAAGGTGCTTATGTTTTTTTCTGCGTCTGTGGTTTGAAGAGCATCTCTCGTCCTATGAACACGAAAAAAAAAAAAAAAGCGAGACGAGAGTGTCGTGAAATATTGAACAAAGCTTGCTATAAAAACACCTCAAACCTCTCAGACTGAGCGAGCCCAGACCGTAAATCCAGAAAACCTTCCTCCCTTTATGTGAGTCTCCACTCAGCTCTCTGGATGCTGCTTTCAGGTATGAAATTGGTCGAGAAAACTGCTTGTTTTTGGCAGGTTTTGGCATAAAATGATTTTGGATGATTTTAACCCTATAATACCAAATGTATCATTCCTTTTGAAACACACGTAGAACAGATAATTAATCTCAAATGTAAAGAGCTGACCTTAAAGTTTGAATTTAACCCTTTAAAGCCTGATCCCAGAATAAAACAAAACAGAAAATGACTTTTTTTTGTGTTAGAATTCCTTATTTGGCCTTTTACCAAAATATGTGAAAACAAAAAACAGAAATTAATTTTTTATATTAATAATTTATTACTATGCGATAAGTCAAGATTCTTTTTTGTGTATTCTTCTGCCCCCTGTTATCAGGTGTATCTGATTGTGTATAATAGGATTTTGAGCAAAGTTTTTACCATTAAATTATGCAAAAGGTGTCAGACGCAAAACATTTCAGAAACCGTATGTATCAAATATGATACATTTGGCATTATAAGGTTAACTGATTTCAATCAGATAGAGAGATCATGGAAGCCTAACTGGAGCAAAAAGAATTCAAAAGAAATAGGGGACGCCTAGAAATTCTCTTTTTTTATGGGGGAAATAAGTATTTGACCCCTTGCTGATTTTGCAGGTTTGCCCACTTACAAAGAATGCTTATTTTTCCTCATCAGATGGTTATCAATTTTTATAAATTCATATGATGTGATTTTCTGGAATTTTCTTTGGGATTCTGTCTTTCACTGTTAGAATGTACATATGATTAAAGTTATAGATCGTTGCATTCTTTGCAAGTGGGCAAACCTGCAGAATCAGCAAGGGGTCAAATACTTATTTCCCCCACGGTACATTTAATTTAGAGGCTCTGAGCTTGGGCTCAGTGTTGGAGACGATGTTTTCGTGTCAGGCCCCTTCCTGTCGGTGGGTTTTTTGGGAGGACCGTCTCTGTCATCTCCCATCTGAGTCTACTCTCTAAAGAGCCGTGCGAAGCCTGTTTGTTTACACGGATTTCCGGAGGTGTGCAGATTCGTTCGAGCGTCACGTTTTCAAACCCGACGGCGACTCGGAGCGGTTCCGCTTTGGTTTCCGTGGAGATTTCGTCACCTGTTGCCGTGAAAGACAAAACGAATTACAATCGGTTGTCCCGACGCGCCGCTACCGCCAAGAGTCTAATCAAACCAGTCGTGTTTCTCATACAATTAGGGACGCCATGTAACATTTAAATGGGAATCAAATCAGAAAACGGCTGATTGAAGCCATGAACCGGTCAGTTACGACTGTTTGTGGGTCCAACCAGGGGAAGAGGTTCATCTCATTAAAGGCCCTTTTCAGCTTTGGACCTGTTATGGCAAAATGTATTTGAATGAATGAGGCAAAGTTTCTTGACAATTAGAGAAGATCGATCTTGTCCAATAAAGGTGTTTTATTCGAAGGCAACAGCGTTCGAAGACGCAGATCACAGAGTAAACGTCCCCTTATATTACTTAGTATGGATAAAGGAAAGGAAAAGGCCACTGTGTTTCTTATCAACAACAAACAAAGAGATTCTGATTTAGTCCTCAGTCCTCAAGGAAGTCCCATGGAGAATCTCCAAAAGGAAAAAAGCTATGCTTATTATCAGGAGAAAGGAAAGGGCCCCCAAGTGGATTGATCAATCCACATCTTCTCATGAATCTTCTCATGAATCTTCCCATTATTCTTCTCATGAATCTTCTCATGAATCTTCCCATTATTCTTCTCATGAATCTTCTCATGAATCTTCTCAGGAGATGAGTGAGGATGGCACAAAGGGCAAGTCATTCAATTTCTATGATAAACACAGGAATAGGAGAGTCATCCTTGATGGGAATAAGGAAATTGTTGCATTTTCTACTGGTGCTAAAACCACAGTCGCCAGACATGCAAGACGACTCTCCCTAAAGTAACTTACAACCAGGTATCCTTAACAAAGAACCAAAAGAGATAAAATCTCCAGGACAGACCCCTCGATGAGAAAGAGCACCGTGAGGATCCAGATGTCCACATCTGGTCAGAGGAGAAAGATGTCTGGAAGCTAGCGGGTGTCAGCCATTCCCAGCTTGGATCCTGTGAGCCAAACTCAGGATTCAGACTTTAACCCTTTAATGCCTGATCCAAGAAATATAGGAAAAATATTGGATTTTTTTAGTCTGAAGTCTTTCTTTGGCCCCTCAAGAACATATGAAAAAAAAAACGTAAATAATTTTGATCAAATTAGCGTGCAATAAGTCAAAAATATATTTTGGTGTAGTCTTCTACTGGCTGTTATCAGGTATATCTGAATGTGTACAACAGGGGTTTGAGCAAAGCTTTTACCACTGAATGATGCAAAAAGTCTCAGATCCAAAAGACTTCAGAAACCGTAGGAAACAAATATGATACATGTGGCATTATAGGGTTAAGCTGATCTGTCACTGTGTAGTTTAGAGCTGAAGAAGCCTTTAAGATGAGAGGAGAAATAAGGAGGAGTCCAGCTGCCTTTGGCCAGAATAAAACATATAAAACATGACACGAGACCGGCTCAGCTTCGACAAAGTTTTCACCAAAGAAAACAAAACTGGTGCTGCTTATTATGCTAATTCATTCCGGTTTGCTTCTCAGTGATCCCTCCATTAATTCTTCCCACGCTGTGCATCATAGTTTTTTTTGGGAGTCTTTGGTAGAAAGAAAATCCAGATGTTGTCTCCAGATTTGGCCCTAAATCTCAGTTTTGGTCATCTTTAGTGTGCGACAGACATTTTCTATTTTATTTTCTTCTTATTCTTTTCTCGTTTGAATGATGATTTCTGTTATTTAAGGTGTGTTTTACTGCAGAAACACAGTTTCATGCTAATCGAGAAGAAGTCGCCTTCTTTTTCTTACTACTCTACAAGCTATTTTGCACATTTTGGTTGCTCTTAAAAAAGAAAACCCGACCAGATGGCCGTTTGTTGGTTCGTTTTGTTCCTTTGAGGAACAAAATGATATCCAGCCTCTCTCTTTGGTGCTTTATTAGCTGTAATGTTCCATGTAAACCAGAGCCCCCATTTCTGGACACCTCACACTGGTAAAGTCGTACTTGGCTGAGTCAAATATTAATGTTCTCCCACAAACCCAACGGCTCAATCCGACAAAAGCAGGTCAGGAGATGAAGGGGTTTATTCAGATTTTGTCCTCGGCGAATGGCAAAAAGGATTTCAGCACAGCTGCTGTTGCTGAGAAGTAATAAAAACAGCGCCAAGCGATTCCCTTCACAGAGGAGACAGGAATGAATACAAACCCCGTCCCGAACCCTCAGGCGGCTCCGCTGTCGGAAGAGAAAATGATTCAGGGGTGGAAACGCTCGTTTTGGCTTCTGAAAACACGACAGATGTGGAAGAAAAACCGATCGGATTTACAGAAAAGCAGAGCAAAAGGCACAAAAAGCCAAAGAACTGAACTGAAGGAACAACAGGACCTGAATAACATGAGAACCCAACGAGGAAAAAGGTTCTGGCTGAGGAACGGACTGAGGAAGAGCAGGGAGGTTAACCCTGTAATGCCAAATGTATCATATTTGATACACACGGTTTCTGAAATGTTTTGCGTCTGACACCTTTTGCATAATTTAATGGTAAAAACTTTGCTCAAAATCCTATTTTACACATTCAGATATACGTACCTGTTAACAGGGGGCAGAAAACTACACAACAAATAATCTTGACTTATCGCATAGTAATAAATTATTAATATTAAAAATGTATTTCTGTTTTTTCTTTTTACATATTTTGTTAAAAGGCCAAATAAGGAATTCAAACAAAAAAAAAGTAATTTTCTGTTTTGTTTTAGTCTTGGATCAGGCTTTAAAGGGTTAAACACAGAGAAGTGATTAATGATTAACCAGAACCCTAATTAACATTAAAACTGAAAGAACAAGAAGATGGAAAACTAAGAAAAGCAAACGAAAAGGGAAAACGTGCACAAACCAAACCAGGATTGAGGCTTCTCCACATGAGAAGGAACGATGGGCTCCTGATTCCGGATCTGAGCTGAGTTCACACGCACTCGGCTAAATTTAGCTTTGCTGGAACGACCTTTCGCGGTGCGCTTTAGGCTTGTTGTGACATTTCCGACCTGACCGCTCGCTCTCTGAGCGGCCGCACGCTTTAGCAAACACGCCAACATTTGCTTTGTGTTAGAGGTGAAGCCCCGAAGTTGTCGGCGTTTCAAAAAGTCTGGGGACCTTTCAAATGCTTTGTGTCTACGTTTGATTTAACCCTATAAAGCCAAATGTATCATATTTTATACATACGGTTTCTGAAATGTTTTGCGTCTGACTCCTTTTGCATAATTTAATGGTAAAAATTTTGCTCAAAATCCTATTGTACACAATCAGATACACCTGATAACAGGGGGCAGAAGACTACACAACAAATAATCTTGACTTGTCGCATAGTAATAAATTATTAATATTAAATATGTATTTCAGTTTTTTCTTTTTACATATTTTGTTAAAAGGCCAAATAAAGACTTCAAACAAAAAAAAAGTAATTTTCTGTTTTGTTTTATTCTTGGATCCTGCTTTAAAGGGTTAACAGAAGATCCTGAAGATGTCCTATTTTAATCTATCTGTAGTATTTATTTGTAAATCCAAAATCTTTATCTGGGAAAGATTTTTCTGTTTTGGTCTATTTCTTTCCTTTAAAAAAACTTTTTTTGTGTTGAATTGTTGTGTTGTATTGTTTTCTTGTTTATTATCTGTCCTTTTTTTTAATGATACAATTGTGGTGCCGAGTGTTTTTACACCAAATGCTGGTGTTGTATTACACATAAATCAATAAAAAAAAAAATCCATCCATCCATTTTCTAAACCACTTATTCCCAGATGGGGCGACTGGAGCCTTTCCCAGTAGTCGATGGGTGGGAGGCGGGGCCACGCAGAGACACACAAGGACCAACAACCACACACACTCACACTAAGGGCAGTTTGGAGTCCAACCAACCTAACATGCAGGTTTTTGGACGGTGGGAGGAAGCCGTGTAGACACAGGGACATAATACAGAAAACTCCTGGTTCCTCCGGGATTTGAACCCAGGACCTGCTTCCTCCCGAGCCGAATGCAGAATGGTTTTAACACCAACAGAGAAACACATTAAACTCTCCCTGGGAGGCGGCAAACCGGGGCCAGATGCATGATGGGAAGCAAAGCAGCACAGGGGCAGTCTGCCAGGCGGCCGAAGCCGACCAATACACGTTTTTCTGATGAAAAACCGACCTTTTCAACCCTTCAGTGCCACATGCATCATCTGTGAGACACACGGTCTCTGAACTCTTTTGCTTCTGAGAGCTTTTGCATCATTTAATGGTAAAAACTTAAGAAATGACCCCTGTCTATTGGATCATATTTTTTTGAAAGGCCCAAAAAAAAGACTTCAGACTTATATAAAAGAAAAATTATTTTTCTCTTGGATCAGGCTTTGGAGGATTGAACTATTTTCCTCCATCTTCGTGCTCACAGGCTCCTTAAATGTGATCTAAACCAGGGGTTTTCCAGGCCAAAGACCCCCAAACTGATGGAGCGGGGACCCCCTGATTATATATATTATATGAAATTGTGGTCTTATAGTGTGTAAATGTACCTTGTTATTGGGGATTCAATACTAAGATCCTCAAATAGTACACAGGTTCGTATCTTCCTGTTTTTATTGTAAACATCTGGTTCTGGTTCCTGGTTGGTGGGACAGGTGTTGTGAACGAAACGGTGCACAGCTTGAAAGAGTTCCTGTGTGTGGTTGAATGTGAGACATCTTCTACCTCCATTTATCTGTTTACTACCATCTGTTGAATTCATGTTCATGTGGATTTTAAGACATTTCAATTAGTTGGAAAAATTGCAGTAGGGGAATATAAAAAAAAAAAAAGTCTAATCAACCAAAAATTTGGCGACCCCCATGCATTGGCTCCAGGACCCCATAAGGGCCGCGGACCCCCTGTTGAAGACCTCCGATCTAAAGGAAAAGAAGAATAATTAATAGTTTTTTTAGCTGTGAATCTCAGATTTGATGTGAGATAACAGAAGAGGACTGCAGATTAAGGCTGTGGAAACTGGGATGCAAATCACCATTTCAACACATTTTTCATTTGTTCCTCATTTGGACTCCGTCTCCTCGCCGCTCTGAACTTTTGAGCCCAGTAATCCAGTTTGACATGAGCCGATGTGGAGCAGTCCAGCTGTCGAAGCTGTTTTTAAAATGCTTTTGATCCAAATCTAAAGACCAAGAGTCTCAGAAAACTTGACGTTGAACAAAAGATTAGACCTTTAAATTAATCTGTGCTCTTAGTATGAATTTAAGAAAGCCATCGGACCTGTTAGACCAAGTTACTGATTTTAGAAAATTAAGAAAAAGTGGTCAAATTGTATAAATAAACACCTTTCCAGAGTCCAGTGGCTCTGTGGGTATGAATCAGCTAAAGCTCCGTCTCTAAATTTATTTATTTATTTTTTACCATTAATTAAATTGGGCTCTTCAAAGATACAGTCCAATTCAAGCCCATTACAAGGTTTGAGAGGCTGGAGCACAGGCTGCCTGCCTTAAAACTGCATTATCACGTTTATGCATCTGGATTTAACAAAAGCCTCAGCTCCCCTGAGGAGATGTTACATCGGTACGGAGTGAGTTCTCAGTAAATCCTTTTAAAATCTTTGGTTTTAAAGGTTTAGGAACTACTCGGAAGTTTTGTATTGGGGTAATTGACAAAAAAGGGGCGAAAAAAAGAAGCTCCCATGAAAGAAAAGCAGGAAGCTGCTGGTTATGATGAGTTTTAGATGAAAAAAAATGTTTCCACATGATGGGCCGGTGTGTTTTTACAAAACACACCCACATGCTAACGCGCTAACATGCTAACACACTAACACGCGGTTTCAAATCCCACACAAAAAAGGGGTGAGACAAAGAAGCTCCCATGAAAGAAGAGCAGTAAGCTGCTGGTTATGATGAGTTTTAGTTGGAAAAGATCGTTTCCACATGATGCTAACGCGCTAACATGCTAACACGCGGTTTCAAATCACACACAAAAAAGGGGTGAGACAAAGAAAATCCCATGAAAGAAGAGCAGGAAGCTGCTGGTTATGATGAGTTTTAGATGGAAAAGATTGTTTCCACATGATGCTAACGCGCTAACATGCTAACACGCGGTTTCAAATCACACGTGTGTGTAAATCAGTGATTTTTTGGGTTCTTGCCGCCGGTTTTTGCCGTTCCTGTTATCTCCTTTGGTCTTCCTGTTTGAGCTCCTGATGTTTGAGTCCC
>CAJRST010022223.1:19963384-19986384 GCA_907169785.1 Menidia menidia
AGAGATACAGAGAGAGAGAGACATAGAGAGAGAGAGAGAGAGAGAGATAGACAGAAACAGAGACATAGAGAGAGAGAGAGAGAGAGAGAGAGAGACACACATAGAGAGAGAACTGACCGTTTCTCTGGAGGCGCTCCTCTGTCCCCTGAGTGTTGTTGTTGCTCTGAACTCTCATTGGAGGAACTATCATGGTCCGGACGCCCCGCGGACTCCTGCCCCGGTCCGTGGGGGGGGGCGGGGAGCGGCGCCACCACGGCGGCCAGGGGCGGGCGGTTGTCGTTGCCGCGGTAACGGTAGGCGCCGTGGCCACCGCGCGGCGGCGACGCCCCCTCGGACGCCGGGGAGCCCTCCACCGTGTCGCAGCCGCTCTCAGGCCCCTCGTCCTCAGACATGCTGGAAGGGACAGGAGGGGCAGGATGTTACTGATGTTTCGTTGCAAAAAATTCAGTGCAATTCAGTGCAATATATATATGTATTAGGGATGGGACGGTTTCTGAAAACCGTCCGTATCGTTCGGTTCGACTGTCTCGGTTCAATTGTCTCGGTTCGATTCGCGTGTGTTGCGTTCGGTTCATGCTGCTCCTTTTTCTCAGAGGGAAGCGTGTTCACTCCAGAGCAGAAGGTGGCGCTACTGCGCCCAAAGCCTAATATGTATAAATATAATTCTTTACGCTTAGCGCTTAGTTATAGAATAGAATACAATACATATTTATTGTGCATGGTATAAGGTCTTAGCTGTTACTCTGGTAGCCAAGTAATCAACATTTCGTTGTCAACTTCACCTCGTGTTTTTGTGCAATGACAATAAAGGAGGTCTAAGTCTAAGTCTAAGTCTAAGTCTAAGTCTAAGTCTAACCTGTTGGGCCGCTTGCAGGGCGACGCGGAGGGGCTGGACTGCAGCGAGTTGGAGGCGAAGGAGCTGGTGCTCAGGCTGCTGTCGGGGCTGCTGAGGGAGCAGACTCTCCCCATGGAGACGCTGGCGTCCCCACAGGCCTCGCACACACACTCATCTTTGCACCTGCGGGCAGGTACGGCTCGTTAGCATCGGACAGAGATGTGTAAAGTACTGTAT
Organism: Menidia menidia; assembly: GCA_907169785.1. Classification (NCBI taxonomy): domain Eukaryota; kingdom Metazoa; phylum Chordata; class Actinopteri; order Atheriniformes; family Atherinopsidae; genus Menidia; species Menidia menidia. The sequence continues at coordinate 19,964,457 of CAJRST010022223.1, forward strand.
AAAAAAATTGAGTTGAGTAAAAGTTGGAGTGTTCTTTCAACACCACTCTTAAGTGGAAGTACGTAAGTACTCCATTTTTTTTGTACTTAAGAATTGCAAGTAGAAGTATTTAAAAAATTGCTACTCAAATATCGAAAGTACAAGTACTGTGTAAATTAAAAAAAGGTCGTCAAAAGTTTGATAGATATTGTTTGTATTATTTCAAACGTGTGAAAGGCCATACAGGTGTTTACAAAAACAGAAAACTACATCTGCATTAGCAATCAACAGCACCTCATCTGCCTTTATTTATTATTCCAGTGTCAAAATCCTGAGCTGACCCTTTATGCTAGCATGTAGCATACAGCTAGCCAGCTAGGTTAGCTTTAGCTAACGTTAACTGCTACATCCTGAGTGAACAGGAAGAACTGAACTAGCGCTTACTTACTAGCTTATATGTCATTGTATTTTTTAACTAACCATGATAAGCTTCTTCAGATTAGATGGGGTATTTTTGAAGGCCATGATATCGCAATATTTCGGGAGGCATTTTTTATAGGCTATGCTTAATCGCTTAAATCGCCCAATGGTGAGCCTTATTCACATTTAATACGTTTACATATCAGTAACGAGTAACGATTCAGCCCGTGAAAAATAGATCGGAGTAAAAGTATTGAAATAATCAAAAATATGTAGTGGAATAATAGTAAAAGTAGGGGGAAAAAGATATACTCCAATAAAGTACAGATACTGCATTTTGGTATTTAAGTACAGTACTTCAGTAGTTCTACTGCTTCTTCTGATACTCACCGGGCGGCGTGGCAGCCCGGGGGGGGGCGCCTCCCCCTCCTCCCCCCCCTCCTCCTCTTCCTCGCTCAGGTCGCTGCGGATGCTGATGACGCTGGCGGCCGGACTGGGAGAGTCCGCCATGAGCAGCGCCACGTCCCGCTGGCGGGGGGCCGCCGGTGCTCTGGTGGCGCCCGGCGCCGCCCCCTTAAAGCAGCTCACTTCCTCTTCGGCGCCGTCCTCTTCCTCGTCCGGGTGTCGGGCCTCTGGGGGCTGAGGGCCCGCCGGGGGGGCCTCCCTCTGGGGGGGCGCCCGCCCCGCCACCGCCTGGCCGACAGCGTCCACCATTTTGGGCGTCCGGCAGGTTGCTACGTGGACGTTGTTGGGATGGGCCAGATTCCTTTTGACAGGATAAACCACATGTCAGACATTAAAAAACAGCCTCTCTTAACGGAGACATATTATACCCTATTTCAACAAGTTAAACTAGTTCCCTGGTGTCCTAATGTAATGTCTGCGACTAGCTTTGGTCAAAATCCCATCAGGATGAAGCCCAATAGCAGTTCAGTCCCCCTGCCTAACCCTAACCCTAACCCAAAACAGCCCCGTTCAGAGCGCTCGCTTTGGAGTGCCTGTCTCTTTAAATGCAAACGAGACACAGGCAATCCACCCACTTCTTCTGGGAGGTGTGCCCACGTCGGCACGCTAACGCTACCATGCTAACGCCACCATGCTAACGCTACCAGGCTAACACTACCAGGCTAACACTACCATGCTAACGCTACCATGCTAACGCTACCATGCTAACGCTCGCGCTACCACGATGTCTCCACAGATAGGGGAGTAGGCTGAGGGGGGGGGCAACATGCAGGTGAAAGGCTGGAATATTATAATGAGCTAGAGCTAATGACGTCAGAAACTACCCACTCCTGAAACCTCCTGATTTATCTCCTGGATTCAGACTGAGGCATTTTTTTTCACACTTTGCCTGCTGATAGGCCATCCACAGTCCCAAATGTACATAATCAAATGATTAAAAACTTGGTTTTGCATTATATGTCCCCTTTAACACTTTTCTGAGTCCCATTGATCCTACAGGCCTTCTGGGTATTTACTACCTTAGCTTGTGACAGGCGTAGGAAAGATAAAAGAACATGACATCCAGTCTTAGAGCCTTGTTATTTCTGCTGCTTATGTTATTGCCGGGGCTTCTGACGGGATTTGAGCATTGTTGTTTTAGGGGTTTTTTTCTTTTTAGTTTTGGTGTGTTTGTTTGTTGTATTTGTTTGTTTATTGTATCTTTGTTTCCGTTTGTTTTTTCTTCTGTAGCAAAAGTTTTCAGTTTGTTTTTGTATTAATACTAAGAATAATGCTTATGTTCCCAGATTTCTATGCTGCACAACATTTAAATCCCTTTTCATTTATTGAAAATTCAATTTAAAAATAAAAGATAAAAACAGCTTCAGGGCGGCTTTATGATGTAAACCATGACCTCACCTGTTGTGGCCGTGTCTGTTCCTCTTGTTGGCCGGCTGGGGCCACACAACGTGAGCTATGCCGATGTTGATTGGCTGATGGGCAGAGAGCGCTGGCATCTGATTGGTCAGAAGCGGCTGCTGCATCACTGTGTTATAGTGGCTGCTGTGTGAACGCACCTTCCTGTGAACGGGTGAAACGGTTCAGAACAATAAAATTTTACCCCTTTTTGGGGTTGACATGAATATATTCCTAGCTGTGGTCTAATAAAAGTAAAGGGAGCAGTTACAAGTGGGTAAAATGTCTCTGAACTAACATTAAAACCACCGCTTTATATAACAGATCCTTTCGGTAGAAAAATCCCCACTAAATAGAGAGAAAAAAAAAACCTCAACAGCTCCTCTTTCAAACGGGGATTTTCCGAGAATTGAAGTTCTGGATGACTCATAACTGGGTGACTCACCCCCAGTCGCCGATCCTCTGTGGGCCCGCTGCGGTGTCATTGGTCAGGGAGCTGGGGGGGGGGGGGGGGGGGTGCGAGGGAGGAGGACCCACCGGAGTCATCTGTTGCCAGGCTGCCGGGACCAGGATCTGCTGGCCTCGCCCGGACCAGGCCTGCTGCGGAAGCACAGCGGAGATAATCAGGGATAATGAGCCACCGTCTATTGATCCGCGGCGCTCTGATCCCCTTTGGGGGCCACAGATCAGCACCTGGTGACGGATTTAAAGCGCACGGCGTCTGTGGGGGGGGACTAAAGAGGGCCAAATGTTTTCAATCCGAGTCAGGGCTTCATAAAAACGGCCCGAGGGACGAACTGAGCTGCAGGAGGAGAGCAGGGAACAGATCAAACCCCCGGAAAACGCAGTCCTGAATAGGGATGGGGATCGAAACCCGGTTCTATCAAGGACCCGGTTCCACTTTTTTCAAAACCCGAAAATCAATAACGTTTGGGCTTATCGATACCACTATCGAGTCTGGTCGTTTTTTTATTATTACAATAGTAATTGTGAAATCCGTGTTGTAATCGACAGCATACAAGCTAGTTAGCTTGAAAAGTAAATAAAGTTTCAGACCTGATGATGTGTTCAGATTGGCTCAGTAAAACGACAATTAGGTTATCATGATGCGTTCAAGTGTAACGTTAAGAAAAGGGAAATTGAGTTTTTGGCGAGAAACATGAGTAATACAGTTGTATATTGCTCTAATTATTTTAGAATATATAATTAAACTACTGATGCCAACATTTATTAAAAATTACGTTTAATTTAAAATACAATTATTTATTTGTTAAATATTCTCGCATCGTCTTTCCACCAAATAACAGAAAAGTATCGATAGTGGTATCGATAAAGACTAGGATCGATAAGGAGCATCGATAAAGGTATCGATATCAATAAATATTAACGATCCCCATCCCTGGTCCTGAAGCCTCACAGATCGATGACGGGCACAAACGAGGAGTGAGAGGACGGGTGTGGTCTGACTCATACGGAGCCGTAGGGGCAGTTTAGCGTGGCTGCCGGTTACCGTTGGTTACGGCCGGTGAGAGACGTCAGCACGATGACGTCTGTTGTGTTCAGTGCAAACAGGGACGGAGGACGGGAAGATGAGTCTTACCTGAGCTATCACACCAGGCCTCACTGGCAGGGGCTGGATGGGAGGGGCCTGAGTTACCATGGGGACAGAGTATGTCGCTGGTTGGTTGAGGTTACCTTTGGAGAGGGAGAGAAATTCATTTTTTAAAAATGAGTAATTTGGTTTATCAAATGTCATCTTGGGGAAGCTAAGCACCAAACATAATGACTAGTCCTTTTTTTTTTTTAAATAAAGGAGAAAACAGCATGGTGGTGGCAGTACCTTGCATTGTGGGGGGGCAAAGAATAAGAGCAGGGGGAAAGGAGTCACTGCACCCAAACTGCCCGTTTCCCGTCAGGGCGATCCCGGGATGCAGCACCGAGGGAGCCGACTGGGTGATCGACTGTGTGGAGGACAAGAGGAGTTAGACAAACCAGATGGGGGGGAGAGGAATAACCAGTGCACACATTTATTTACAAGCTGAGCCCAGTAAGGCAACAAAGTTTCTCAAAGCCAGAACATGAGAGACACGCACATTTGGACCTGAGGCGCTTCACACACACAGTTTATTATCATTAAGACAGCCCAGATTTAAATGAAGCTCATCTCATTAATACTTTATCCATTTTTCATTACTTCTAATCAAAGCAAAGGACTTTGTTTCCCACAGCATTCAAGCAAGAGTTTGATTAATTGCTTTAACTGAACCTTTTGCTTTTACTTTGGCTAATTAAACCCTTTTATATTGGATGTAAGGTACTTTTTCCTGTATGATAAAACTGCTTATCAGACACTTTGAGCAAAGAATGAGAAAAATACATCAACTAAATGTTCAATAAGGTATCAATCGACTCAGGCAATTTTTATGTTTAAGCTAAAGGAAGTTTTTAAATCAATTCAATATATTTCTATTTGAAGATAAGACATTATCTACGTTGATAGAGTTCATGTTATGTTTGTATCAGAGCCTGGCCACAGGTCTCAGCCTGATAAAAAAACATGCTGCAGCGCTTAGTTGAAACCCAAAGATGAAGAGGAGCTTGTGGGTAAAAAGAGCCACAAGAACTAGTGTCAGACTCAAACCAGCAGATGAGCAACAGAGTTTCTGTATAAAAACACGGTCACAGTGATCCTCAGAATCAAGCTGAAGAGGTCCTCCAGCTGGAAGGGGACCGGCCTTCCCAAACCCAGTAGACATTAAGCTGCCTTTAAGATTTCCTTTATCATTTAAAAAAATCAATTAATTAATTTTTTTTTTTAAATGAGGGGGTACTCATATGCGATTTGAGGACCATTTTTAAAAATGTTTACATTTGTGTGTGTATATAAATTTGTAAAAAATTGTAAAAAAATATATATATATATATAACTAAACAAAAAAAGGTCCTCAAGTGTGATTTTAGGACCTTTTTTTACAAATTTATATATATATGTATATATATATACATATGCATTTAGCAGATGCTTTAATGAGTATCTTGGTAATTCAAGAGTTCATGTAGGAATCGAACCCCCGGTCCAGACATCCGCAGACGGACGTCTGCAGCCCTGCGGCCTCTGACCTGCGTGTGCACGGGGATGCTGCTGTAGCCCAGAGGGAGGCCGGAGGAGGCCGGGGGGGCGAGGGGGGCTCTGGGGAAATGAATGGTGTTCTGGTTGAGGGCATCGAAGACGGCGTTGCTGGGCCGGCTGTGGCACATGTCCATGATCCGGAAAGAGGACTGCACACTGTAGAGGGGGAAACGGAGCAGTGAGTAGGGATGGGGATCGTTAATATTTATTGATATCGATACCTTTATCGATATTCCTTATCGATCCGAGTCTTTATCGATACCACTATCGATACTTTTCGTTTATTTGGTGGAAAGACGATGCGACAATATTTAGCAAATAAATAATTGTATTTTAAATTAAATGTAATTTTTAATTAATGTTGGCATCAGTAGTTTAATTATACATTCTAAAATTATTAGAGCAATAAACAACTGTATTACTCATGTTTCTCGCCAAAAACTCAATTTCCCTTTTCTTTACGTTACACTTGAACGCATCGTGATAACCTAATTGCCGTTTTACTGAGCCAATCTGAACACATCATCACGCCGCACGTCTGAAACTTCATTCACTTTTCAAGCTAACTAGCTTGTATGCTGCCGATTACAACACGGATTTCACAATTACTATTGCAATAATAAGAAAAACCACCAGACTCGATAGTGGTATTGATAAGCCCAAACGTCATTAATTTTCGGGTTTTGAAAAAAGTGGAACCGGGTCCTTGATAGAACCGGGTTCCGATCCCTATCCCTAGCAGTGAGAAGCAGGTTTTGTTTCTTTTAGAGGAAAGGATAACGGGCAGAGAGACTGACTGGCTGCTGTGGGGGTGGTCCAGCAGGTGAGTCATGGTGAGGAAGGGGTGACTCAGCACGGCGGAGGGGACGGTCCTGTCCTCGGCGTCGATCATCAGCATGCTGCGCAGCAGGGACACAAACTCCCTCCGGTCGGCCTTATCCGCCTGCATGTCGCCCCCGTCGGGGCTCAGCACCAGGTTGACCTGACGGAGATGAACAAGGGAGGAACAACGTGAGGGAAGACTGACTCCGGCTAAGCAGGAAACCCTCTCCAAAGCAGCCGAATGCTGGAAGCCTGTCGGACATTTGACCAGACTTACATGCGCTATGTCGTCCAGACAGCTGAAGATGTACTTCCTGGCCTCTTTGGATTTCAGCCCCGTCTCTTTCTCGTGCTCCTCAGTCGTCTGGGGGAGTAATAGAAAGGTCAATAATCTCCAGAATGCGTATTCAATTTATAAAGAAAGACTAATTCTATCTTTGAACGACAGGTTTTATTTAGCGGGTCTAAGGAAAAATGCAAGAGCTCTCAGATTAATACTAAATAATACTAAGATTAACACTAATTCAGTTGATTAGCAGCATCTGACTGCTACTTATTCCATTCATTCCAAAAGGGAAAAGCAACAGTGCGTTTTTATATTAAATATAGTCCAACTTTTTTCTTTTTAAGCAAAGTCCTGATGTATAATATGTTGGAAATAAGTATTAGTTTTATTTGGATGCTCATTCTGCCTCTGAACCAGCACCGTGAGCGAGACTCGTGCGAGTTTGATTTGTTTCAACGATGCAGTAAAAGGTCAAAATATTCAAAATATTAGATAAAGTCAGCAAATGCATCTGGCTGCCTCCATGCAAATCTACAGCCAAACAGCTCCAATTAGGCTTTTACCGGGAAAGGTCGGGCAGATAAACAGTCCCCAGCATTCGTCTGAACGCATTTAGCAGCCGCTCAGCAGGTAGCCCAGACACAGGCTCACATTTCCACCAGCTCTGGGGGCCGTGCCGGCTTTGTCCCGGTTTGAAAAAGCTTAAGCAGCTGTTTCCTTTTGGGGCGAGAGCTGCCACTTAACCCCCAGAATTCCTGATAAATATCTGCAGCTATTAAAAAAGTCCCCAGCGGCCTAAATGTGTGCGCTTTGCTTATTTATTTATTTGAATAGGGACAAAGCACATTAATGAACATCAGTGAAAAACAAATGTAAATATGCCGGATTGTAGCTGCAAAGCTAATTTTCATCCGTAGTCCCTAGGCAGGCAAAGGCATAAAAAATAACACATAATAAACAATATAAGCATCACAATTAAAAGTTTAGATTTTAGTGGTCACATGACTGGCTTGCTTTCATCCAAAGTTTAAGTTGATCTCTAAAGCTGGTCAGTGTGGGGCTCTCCCGTATGTGTTCCAGATGTTAGCGGCTCTCATGCTTTGTGGGCCTACGAGCGTCTCTCTGTGGGATGTGGATGCGGTTACTTTTAGTCTCCAGGAGGCGTAGGGAGAGTCGGACTCTTTGGTGAAGAAGCGGGAGGTCTTGGTCCCCTTGGTGAGCAGCTGCTCAGCTGGCAGCCCCTGGGTCTGAGAGATGTACCGGATCTGGGAGGAAAAGAGCAGAAAGGGGAGGGCGATCGTCAGACCCGTCGGGATCCCAAATGAATACGTTTCCGAGGGATTCGAGCAGGAAACAAACCTGCAAAAGGCAAGTCGTGACACTGTCTACGGCAGCGGGGCTTGTGTTACAGTTTCTGCAGGAATTCAGCCCGATGTTCCAGTTCTGACAGGACGGGTCTGATTATGCTTTTGACTGTTTAAATCCAGGCTAAAAACACTTCTGTTTAACTCTTCATCAGGAAATTTAATGTATTGTCTGCACCCTTCACTTTTCATCTGTCTTATTTTTCATTATTTTTCTTTTCTTGTTTTTCTGTTTTTAAATGGTCTGTGAAGCACTTTGAATTGTCTTGTACACAAAATAAACTTGCCTTGCCTTTTCTGCATCAGCTTTAACGCATGCAGGAATCTTTCAAACGCTTTCTCTTCTGGAAAACCGCAAACAACGAGCTCCAGATGACAGATGAAGAAAACCCGGCAGGTAGCAACCGAAAGTTAGCTCAGGCTATGAGCCGATTTACAGATCCTCCCAAAAAAAACTACATAACCAACAGCGTGAGTCACCGGCCCTGAGAGCTGCTGCCAGCTCTGACAGGACTCAGAGAAATCTGACATACCAGGTGATATGAAGTCAGGATTAATGAGAACTCAAACTTATTCTAAAAAAACAAAAAAATCCATACTATTCATCTTTTGACTGGAGTCACCTTTTTGATCAGTAGATCCATATAAGTGAGCACAGGCATGTTTACTTTTCACAAAAAAAAATGGAAAAAAGATGTCAAAGGGAAAGGGGGAGCTGAATTTCACTGAGGAATAAACAAAAGAATCCATGACAGGTTTTCACCAAAAGTTTGTGGTCTGCTCCCTGCTGGGGTTCCACTGAATCACCGACCAGAAAAACCTATTTTCAATCTTGTTTTATTTTATTTGCTTTTCTAGTTTGCCTGTTCTTAAGTCAAAGCAACAGAAACCTAGGTTTTGGATTCACTTTTGATTAGCAGGCACAACTTGTTTTTTTTTACCTCTTTTTCTTATTAGTAAAAAGACTTTTTAATAGATGAATTTCCACGCTAACAATGAAGGCGCCATTTTTAACACACGGCCGTACTTTGTGTGGGTCCACGCTCTGGCTGAAAGAACTGTACTGAATAGAGCGTAATTCACAGATTCTGGCAGATTAAAACATCAAAATGGAGGACTGGCATCATTCCTTGCAGGGCCAAACCTGCCAGCGGATCAAAACCGGTGCGATGGCAGGCGTTCATGCTGGAACCTGCGTGGGGAAACATTTTTTTCCTCCCTACGCCTTTGTGAGGTGAGGCATCTGTTCATCTCTTAGGCCGATTCCCAGAATCCCCCCCCGGCCTGTTTGCCACCCCTCTGGGTGTCACTGAGCTGCAGGTATGTCCTGACCGAAGGGAAAGTGGTGGCGCTGGGTTTCAGGGCCCGCACGTGCGCGCATGACTGTGCACATGTCTGCCGGCGGGCTTACGTTTATAAATACGTTTTGCTGTGTAGAGTGGAACGGCGGAGGGCCTTGGCATGGGACCGCGGGCTTTTGGGGGCTCGCTGTGCTTGTGTGGGTGAGTGTCCTGGCATGGCCCCCCCCTGACAAAACAGAGACCCCCCCACCCCCACTAACACCACCCCCCCTCCCCCTCTGCGACTGATGACCACTCAAACTGCGAGTTCCTGTGAGGGGAATTACAGGAAAAGCTCTTCCTGTGAAAGGAACAGGATCTCTGCTTCCCACATATGGTTTGACAAAAAAGAAAAAAAAGTAAATATTAAAGGTGGGATAGTATCAATACAAACTGATGCCGTTTTAGAAAGGCTTTTTTGATTGTTCTATGCTTGAAGAGCGGCTGAACTAGCAGACGTTTACATGACCTTTCACCTCTGAGGCCTTCTGTGTTTTTTCTTTTAAATAAACGGACCATAAAGTGTCTGCAAGTTGGAGATTTAGCCCATTTGTCAAGATTACTTACATTCTTTAGATATGTGGCATTTATATTCCTTACAGAAAGTTTGGGGTATTTGGCAAAAAGTACTGAAACACTGAACAGTTGCACAAGTGCATTCAAAAGTTTAGAGAAGGTCACATTAAGTTCACCTGTAATTTTTTTTATTTATTTCTCCCGAAAGCCAAATAATCCCTAACTTTTGTGTGTAGTTTATTTGCAATACATGTAAAATGGTGCTAAAATCATTTAAATGGACAAAAATGATGTCTCCCATGAGGGTCAAATTACAAAAAGGTACAATTATTGTCTTTTTAATATTGAATTAAAATAGAAGTTAGAACTCAGGTCATCGCTGTAGTTACACATGATGGAAAAATAAAATATTTTATTCCAATTAGTGTTTTATTCCCCCCTGAATCTTTACTCGTTTGGCTGAAAGCACGATGAGCTCGGGTCCATTCTTCAGAGTTGTCTTTGGTCACAAACACGACGCTCTGGTGCTGGTCTGTGAACGTGGCGTGGACCTTTTCCCATGCTCCGTCCGCCTCCCTTTCCCGGAGACTCCACTGAAGAGTCCCAGTTGTGTAGTTCAGACCACACAACCATGTGGGAAGATAATCAAACACGGCCAAACACAATTTCCTGACTCACTCGTCCCCGGTGCGAGTATTAGCTGAATATTGTGCTGGATTTGGCGGATTCCAGGCAGGCCGGTGAAAACAAACAGCCCGTTTTTTTAGCGGGTGTGACGCGTAGGGATGGGGATCGAAATCCGGTTCTATCAAGGACCCGGTTCCACTTTTTTCGTGTTGTAATCGGCAGCATACAAGCTAGTTAGCTTGAAAAGTCAATAAAGTTTCAGACGTGCTGCGTGATGATGTGTTCAGATTGGCTCGGTAAAACGACAATTAGGTTATCATGATGCGTTCAAGTGTAACGTAAAGAAAAGGGAAATTGAGTTTTTGGCGAGAAACATGAGTAATACAGTTGTATATTGCTCTAATAATTTTAGAATATATAATTAAACTACTGATGCCAACATTTATTAAAAATTACATTTAATTTAAAATACAATTATTTATTTGCTAAATATTGTCGCATCGTCTTTCCACCAAGTAACAGAAAAGTATCGATAGTGGTATCGATAAAGACTCGGATCGTTAAGGAGCATCGATTAAGGTATCGATATCAATAAATATTAACGATCCGCATCCCTGGTGACGCGGCAGTTTGGGGGAAACGTTACCTGGTCGTACTCCAGGGCTCCGGGGTAGAGGGGCCAGCCCAGGAAGAGCTCAGCGATCACACAGCCCAGCGACCACATGTCGATGGCCTCGCAAAACGGCAGGCCCAAAATAATCTCAGGAGCCCTGCGGAGAGGAAAGAAGAGAGGCAGGAAAAGTGGTCACTGACACGGCGAATACACAGATTCACTGGAGTAACACGGTTTGGTCCGATGCACGGAGGTCAACGAGGTTAAAGAGAACATTTGCGGGTCAATAAAACTAAAAAGTCAATTCTATTGGCAGAAAACAACCACATGTCAACAAAACCCAGCCTGTGAACCACTTCTCTCTACTTTCAGGACCTCCACCATGACTTACTATGAGATATTTTTAGGGAAATTCTTGACCACCTCTGATAAAATGGTCACAAAATAAAGTGACCATGCCATTAACCCTGTAATGCCAAATGTATCATATTTGATACATACGGTTTCTGAAATGTTTTGCGTCAGACACCTTTTGCATAATTTAATGGTAAAACCTTTTCTCAAAATCCTATTGTACACAATCAGATACACCTGATAACAGGGGGCAGAAGACTACACGAAAAATAATCTTGATTTATCGCATAGTAATAAATTATTAATATTAAAAGTTAGTTAAAAGGCCAAGTAAGGAATTCAAACAAAAAAAAGTAATTTTCTGTTTTGTTTTATTCTTGGATCAGGCTTTAAAGGGTTAAATTCACTGTAAAAACTATTTTATCAGAAAAACCAATGAACTCTAACTGCTTTCATCAAATTTTCGGTTCGAATAGAGGCGTTTGGTCGATGTTAACGCCATACGTCACTTCTTTTAATGACTTTAAAGACCGGGCCGGTAATTGCGATTACATCATCAGCGGGATATTCTGCTTTTTGCGACTGGGACCAGTGATCCTCCAGGAGGAGAGCGAGCTGATGCAGGGAAACAAAGGGCCATCGGAGCAGCAGCCGAGCAACGGCGCCACAAATAGCAGCCGCCGCTGTGACGGCCACGGGGGTGGGGAGGGGGGGGAACAACTGTTGCCAGGCAACAACTGGACGCAAGACCACATCGAAACGGCATTACGGGGTGAAGAATGAGGCCATCAGTCAGCGCTCAGCTTTACACCGCCGGTGCTTCTGCCCCAGCCTAAAGGAAATTACACTCCGCCGTTTCCTATTGCTCCGTCAAGAGGAAGAAGTCAAGTTATGCAACACCGAAAGCAGCCTGAGGGGGACAGCGGCAGACTTTCACACAACAACACTCAAGCATGTCGAGACACCGGCTGCGGTTTTCCTGGGAAAAAAAAGAGAAAGAACGGGACACAAATTGAATTAAGTTTCAACTAAGAAGGGAAATTATTGGTTTGTTCGTATGAATTCCCCCAGGAGGACGACACATACGGCAGCTAAGGCCAAAGTCTGTGGCTGTTCCAGCTCATCAAAGAGCAGAAAAGAGGCTAAAAACTGCTGTAAAGAGCGAACTGAAACCGAGGAGAGGCTGCCGCTCTACTCCCCTCAGGCCTCACACACCCAGAGCTGCCGCTTGCCCGAGGCCTGAACCAAACGCAAAGAAATAAAACATGTGAATGGTGCGAGGAAATGGGATTAAAACAGGAAGGACCATAGTTGCACAAGCGGAGCTGCAGCCTGACTTTGCACCAGGTGGTCGCACAACACCGCCCGGACCCACACGAACACTAAATTTAGAACCACAAAATTATAGAGATTTAGTAGCTCTAAAATGTGAGTTTTGGATATACAAGGCAACAGATTGAGCTCAACTTTGAGCAGCATTTAGTCCCGCCTGGATGCACCGAACTGTAAACAGGTTATATCCACACTAAATCAGGGGTCAGTGTCATGGTCACTTCTACATAAATCATAAATAAAATGAACCAGACTGAGGTGTGTGCTGCAAACAGGGCAAGAAAGGTGAGACCACCACTAATAAACAGATCATCAAAAAAGATTAGAGACTAAACTTTGGAACCACGATGAGGCGCTCTGAACACAAAGAAGCGTCCCACAGGAAGTTGACGAAGGGCCCGGTCTGCAGGAGGAGGGAGAACGGGCACCTGCTGCCTGCCTGCCGGGGACAGAACGGCTGAGCGCACACTTCCAGTAGTGGCGGGGCGTTCATGCAAATCCGAGATTCTGAACACGATGTGACAAACTCTGCGCGGGACGCGAAAGCTGATCCAGGACGATCACGTATCAAACGAGTCCGGCGGCATTACTGCAGCTTAATGCGGCAAGCAAAGAGCTAATGTCCCCTCAAAGAGCAGAAACTTATTAAACAAGTCAAACTACTGGGGCAAATGTGTACAAAAGAAATAAATAAATAAAAGACAACTCCAACTAACAACCAGCAGCAGTTTAAGAAAAGCAACTTAGAGCTTCAACTTCACTGAAAACCTTTAAATAAACGGATTTAAGTGGACAGATTCATTGAGAAAATCCAGTCTTGATTAAATTCAGGTGATACTGAACACTATATGAGACCTATGAAAGAAAAATATGTATACGGCAGCTTTATTATACATGCAATAACAAAAAACGTCCTTACTTTCAGTACAAGCGGCTGATAATGGCAGATCATTTTATTAAATTTGTTCTTTCGTCACAAAACACATTTAGGATTTGACCAAATTCTTCTGAGCTGGAAACTAGATAAAAATCTGACCTGGAAAATCCACTGCAAATGCAACTGATTGCCGGACTGGTGCTATTCATTTTAACCCTGACATCATACTAACGCTCCTAAAGAGCCCTGCTAGCTTGACTTATCGGCCCGAGACTTAAAAAGCGCTGACAACTGTGGCCTAAAAGGGGAAGAAAAACCAACTGCTTTCAGAGCAAATGGCGCACAGACTCAGCCTGAAATGTTGCAGACCTGGGACGCGTCCTCCCATTTCTAAACTGACCTTTCCAAAAGCATTTTTATTCTTTTTTTTTTCTTCCTGGCATTCATCTGCAGGTAAACCACTTTGAGGAGGTTTAGTGGCCCTAACGTTGGAGTTTTGGATATATAAGGCAACAGATTTAGCTCAACTTTGAGCAGCTTTGTGGTCATTTATCTACACTAAATCAGAGGTCAGTGTCATGGTCACTTCTACATAAATCTTAAATAAAATTAACCAGACTGAGGTGTGTGCTGCAAATGGGGCCAGAAAGGTGAGACCACCACTAATAAATAAATCATCCAAAGAGATTAGAGACTAAACTTTGGAACCACGATGAGGAGCTCTGAACACAAAGAAGCGTCGCACAGGAAGTGGACGAACGCCTCTCCATTTCACCCCCCCACAGACCCACCAACCACACCAGCCATAAAGCAACAAGCATGTCCACTCTGGCTGTTCAAACTAAAACCAACCCTGTTGAAATCAATACGGTCTTCATTAGGGGACCATCATGTGTCAGCCGATGGGACCGAGCTTCAAAGGAGAAAGCACAAAAAAAAAGAAAAAGAATTGAAGGAAACAACGCAGCTTCCCTAAATCTTCCAAATCTCTAAGCCTGCAGAGACGATAACCGTCTCTCCTCCACCTGATCTGCTCAGCTAAATTATTCACGTTGCCCAGCGCTCCATTTTCACTGTGGGTAGTTTTACGTCACCCCGCCACGGCCCTGCTGTGTCATGCAGCCATGGCAACCGCACATTAGTGCACGAGGAGCCCTGAAAAGCTTCTCCCACAGAGTCGGGCCTCAAACGCAGCAGCTACCGATTCAACAAATTGGCCTTAAAGCGATTAAGAACTCATAAAAGTCCCTTTAAAATCAAGTCCAGATTGAGATTTTCATGTGAGGATTAACAGAAGCTTCTTTGTCCCGATAAAAAGGGACAAAATGTGAGTGTAATTTTCTCCAATTTGGGAATAATTGGGAATATATGCCGCACAAAGTATAAACATATGGTTGTCCCAATAAAGGGACGAGGAGAAACATAAATAGATAAACAAATGATCCATTTAGAAGAGCCTGCGTAGGTATTGGAGACGTCTTTGGAGATGTGGATTTGTGCTCATCGGCTACCAAAAATGCAGCTGTTAAAAAACCTGGAGCACATCTGAACGCAACAGTCACACAAGTAAATTATCTTTTTTCTGTGTAGTTTATGTTTTCAAGACCGTGTGTGGGAAACCAGGAAGGACCTGTACCCTCCTAAAAAACCTGATCGTCTGGATGTTATCGGGAAGGACTTTCCCGAAAAAACCCCATTTAACTGACAGCCTCTGCAAAACATGCTCAGTTATTTTCTTTATTTCTTCCACTAATTGGAAGCTGTCGTCTAAAGCTTTTGTTACACAGTGAGACTTTATGCTGACGCGTGTGGAAATGGGCCGTATTCTGGAAGAATATCTAATCCGTCTGATGTTGTCAAAGAGTCGGAGCCAAATGAGTTTGTGAGTGAGGAGCTTCAGTGAATAATGGAACACTAAAAACAAACAAAAAAACAAACCGGTCGGCTGAGGAAACCGAGCCTGAAAATCAGAGGGAATCAATAGTGTTGTTCAATATGGAAACAGACTCATCTGCATAACAGCTGGATCTGCTCGGTGGAGTTCAGTCTGGAGGAAAATCTTCTCGTGTGTGACTCCTCATCCCATAAAGAGTGAACCTATGCGATTTAAAATGAATTTTCAAACACTACTAAAGCTCAGCTCTTAGTGTAAACAAAACCAGTGTAGCAACACAACTACTAATCCAAATGTTCACAATATTGTTTGTGTTTATCAGCACACAGACCCCAAAACACCACCAGATTCATCTGAATTTTACTTTACAACTTCTATCATGGACTCCTCACACTCCAAAAACAACCATGTACTTTGTACTAAATTTACATTGTGTCACAGATTTGAACTCATTTAAAAAACAAAAACGACCAGGAACGCTTGATTTTGGAAAGTTCTGGGGAAACCCCAGACCTGTTTGAGAGAGAAATAACCTCCTGTTATCAGCTGTGAGGCCTGCAAATGTTGGCCTTTCTCTGAGGAAACAAAAACAAAAAAACAAACAAATGAAGTGATGAGAAAACCTCTGTCCTGGAAGGTTTGTATGACAAACATGGAAGATGGACTGCGCAGCTCGGAGTGGATGTAGATATTTATGTAACGAGGCCCTGACAGCGCACGCTTCTCCGACTCAACCAGCTACTGAAATCTAAACAATCAGACACACACCGAGCCGTGAGGGGGGGCAGGTCTGTGAGGCCTGAGGGAGGTAAAAGGCCCGAGGACCAAGAGGTGTTTGCAGCTCTGAACCTCTGGGAACGGGGCCCCTCCTTTGGGGAGAGACGAACACACCCAGACGCACACAAGAATGTCTGCCCGTTTTTTTCCGGGATCCAAATGTGGGTTTCCATACGCCGCATTCTTGGTGGCTTTTTGTGTCCGGAGTGACTCCCAGAAGCCACTGCAGGCCCACTTGTGCCTGCCCAGGCCCCGTGCGATCGAGCGCTCTTTGAGCGGGTCAAACGCGGAGCAAACCTCTCATGTTATGCAACAGCTGTGGCTCCACGGAGGGAGGCGGTCCAGAGATGCTTCTGCTAGAATGTGTATGTCTCACATGACTCCTATACGTTCTCCCTTTAGTCGAATTGGAAGCTGAAAATGCCAAAAACCAATAAGTGTGTGGCTTTAAAAGGGAAAGATGCTTCTGCTAGAATGTGTAGGTCTCACATGACTCCTATACGTTCTCCCTTTAGTCGAATGGGAAGCTGAAAACGTCCAAAACCAACGTGTGTGTGTGTGTGTGTGTGTGTGTGTGTGGCTTTAAAAGGGATAAGGGTGGACCTGTGGAGGCGTTCTGTTCCGGTGCTGTTAAACGTGACCTGCTGGGCGTGCGCTCCTCCAGGCAGCGTGCACCGCGGTTGCGCAATGTTTGCAGACTTGCCTAATCGACCTGCTGGCTGAAACCTGCCGGCTGATTAACGGCGGCCCGCTCGCCGTCACGCGCTCGGAGACGCTGGAATGAGATCTTTGGAGGTTTTCCTGCCGATTCCCACACGTCCCGGTTGAGCCGCGGCTGGATTTTTAACGCGTTCCAAGTTCGTTCAGTCCGGGATTTCTTTTTAATTAAAGCCGTCCCTTCAAGTGTTGTGCGTCACAATGGGAACTTAGGGGCTTATAGCTTAAGCAAGTTAATGAATTTCTTTTGCACAACAGTGTTTTGTGAAGATCGCAACCCGGCTTCAAGAGCACAGTCTACCCTCTTGCTCTGGCCTTGGAGACGTGCCAAGTATTTCGTGACGCGGTTCTTCATGAGCGTTTTGGTTCCTGTCCGGGTTACAGAGCGAGCCAGTTGGGGGGTGGGGATGAGCGGCAGTGGGGGGGAACTCCCTGTGCGGGTCGACCTGACCGCCTCTCGCTGGAGGCACGGGGCCCTGTGGGAAGCGCACACACAGACAAACAGGCCCAGCCCACGGGGGTGACTCACACCACTACGCCGGCATACGATGATTACACACTTACACACTACACAACAGTTCACTCCGACATCTATGAACTTCCTAAAAATAATCTCCCCTGTGAACAAACACTCTCCGGACACTGTGTACCGTTTGACAGCCAGCTGCGTTTCGGCTGACAGTTTCCCCATAAAAGAAAAAGTGTATTTGACGATCAAATGTAATCTGGAGTAATTAAAATGTAATTAAAGCTACATTTTCAGTCGTTAGGCGCAGTCAAACTGATGCCGGTGTGTTTGTGTGAGTACAAATCCTTCCATATTTAAGATTCACAACTTTAACCCTATAATGCCAAATGTATCATATTTGATACGGTTTCTGAAGTCTTTTGGATCTGAGACTTTTTGCATCATTCAGTGGTAAAAGCTTTGCTCAAATCCCTGTTGTACATATTCAGATATACCTGATAACAGCCAGTAGAAGACCAAAAATATTTTTGACTTATTGCACGCTAATTTGATCTGTTTTGATTTGTTTTTTTTTCTTCATATGTTGTTGAGGGGCCAAAGAAAGACTTCAGACAAAAAAAAAACAAATATTCTTCCTATTTTTCTTGGATCAGGCTTTAAAGGGTTAATAACGGCTCTCACAGATAACAGGAACCGATCCAAACCCCCAAAATCTGCAATTTCTCCTTCAACCAGAAAGAAAAAAACTATTTGAAACGAGCGAAGATTTAAGAAGTGGCCTCATTAATGGACACGGCATTGAAATGGCTACAGAACATGTCGGTAACAGAGGGGCGCACACCAGTGTGGACCAGCCCAACCCCCCCCCCAGGGCCTTAGGGAGGCAGCATGGGGAGGAACCGCTCCCCCGTAGGATCTGGGCTGCAGGTACGTGGAGCAGACGGCCTTGGAGACGTGGCTGGCCGAGCCGAAGTCGATGACTTTGACTCTGTAGGGCTGCCGGGACGGGTCCACCAGCATGATGTTCTCCGGCTTCAGGTCGGCGTGGATCAGACCCAGAGACTTCAGCTTCTTCAGGGCCGTGGCCACCTGGGAGAGAGGAGTCAGCTCAGAGGGGCCTCTCCCCTCTAGGGCAGAAACTGGGGAACGGGCGCCTGGTTACCTGCTGGAGGACCGGCCGGATGATCTTGAGCGGCAGCGGGCTGAACTTGTTCTGTTTGAGGAAGTCGTAGAGGTTCTGCTCCAGCATCTCGAACACCAGGCAGGTGTGGCTGCGGTGCTGGAAGCACTCCAGGGCGCGCACCACGTTGTGCTCGTCCGCGTTCTCGCTGCTCAGCCGCGCCAGGATCTCCACCTGAAAGGCCGGGAACAGCTCGCCGTTAACACCAGACTAGGGATGTCCCGATACAGCTTTTTGCTTATCCAATCTGATCCCGGCCTATCAGAGCCTGTATTAAAGTTTAGCCTACCTACTCAGCTGTCAGACTCATCTTGAACAGGGATTTACTCTTATAACAACTTAATGGTTAGGAAATAGACCTGTGGGTTGGAAGATGCTAATGCTAATGCTCGTTTGGGATCGGACTTTTAAAAAAAAACTGGATCTGGATTTCCTCCTGCCGGCCGATACGCATTTTTTTGCCAATATTGGCGGCCGGTCCGATCAAGATATCGTATCGGGACAAGCCTACACCAGACTACAGATGTCCCGATCCAGCTTTTTGCTTATCCAATCCGATCCCGGCATATCAGAGCATGTGTTAAAGTTTAGCCTACGTACTTAGCTGTCAGACTCATGTTGAACAGGGATTTACTCTGATAACAACTTAATGGTTAGGACACAGACCTGTGGGTTAGGAGATGCTAATGCTAATGCTCGTGTGGGATTGGACTTTTAAAAAAAAAAAACTGAATCGGGAATCTGGATTGGCATTTTCTCCTGTTTTTTTTCGAACATATCGGCGGCCGATCGGATCGGGACAAGCCTACACCAAACTACTGGATGGTGGAAAAAGCGGAGGCTCACCTCGATCTGTCCCTGGCGCGCGTACGACGGGTGGTTCTTGAGGATTTTGACGGCCACCACTTCGTTGGTTCCCCTCTTCCAGCACTTGACCACCTGGCCGAACGTGCCCCGCCCCAGGAACTCCAGGACCTCGTAGCTGCTCTTCAGGGAGCACAGCACCTCGTGCTGGACCAGCTGATAGTCGCCGTCCGCCGACCCGGTCCTGGTCACCGCCGCCCCGGCTAAAACCTCCGTGCTGCCCTCCGGCCTAATCTCCGCCCCCCCGAGGGCGGCCCCGGCACTGTTCCCGGCGCTGCTCTGCAGCATGGCCGCCGGGGCGGGGAGCGAGGGCAGAGCGGACGCCTCCTCCACTATCTGCATGGCTCTGGCGCGGCTGCTCTCCCGCTCACATCTCTGGCCGCCGCCGGCGTCCAAAAGCCCGATGCGTCCTCCTCCTCCTCCACTAGGCGCCACCCTCCGGTCTCTGGCCTCGTCCTTCTCCTAGGGTTGTCAAAAGTATGGATACTTAAAAAAGTATTGATACTGAAATGTTGTATCCGGATACGATACTCATTTTCAAATGTATCGATACCACCGCCCCCCTTCTCTCAGATTTATTTATGTATTTATTTACGTTGTTGATGATCATTAACTCATTGGCTGCCAAAGACGTCTATAGACGTCTATAGACGTCTTTTATGTTTTTCAACGCGAGTGGCTGGGGGACGATCGGCTAAAGTTTTTCCGTAAATATCGGCTTCTAGACAGAGTATGCAGTAACAAATTGACCCTCTAGGTGGCAGTGCCACTTTTGATGGGAGATGAGCATAGACTGTAGGCAAATAAGAAAAAGCTAACGGTTCGCTATGAGAGAACATGTCGCCGGTGAGACGCAAGTCGAGGAAGAACGGAATAAGGTAGAAACAATTTTTTTTCCTGATGAAAGAAGAGAGTCTACTATTTCTTTTGGTGTATTCGGCGTTTACATAGTCATAGCACAAACTATTCTGTGGATCTTGAAAAATCAGTCAAAATGCTAAAAAAACTGGCAGTATGGGACTCTGTTCTGAAAATGGCTGGCAGTCAATGAGTTAACAAGACGTTAGCCTTGAACTGCTAGCTGCGGCTAATGGCTAATAACAACACGCCAACAGTAATCAACTACGTATCCAACTCCGCCCACATCCAATCGGCCATTTTGATTAGGTCACCAATAGGAAGATCCCAGGCAAGAAAATCCTAATTGCCTCATGGGAATATAGACATTAATTTGAAAATAGTGAAATTAATCTTTCAAAGCACTTAAATAAACTCTATCCATAATATCATGTTAAAATAGTGCATGTTAAATAGCTTTGTACAATAAGTCCAAACAAGTTTAACCCAAAAAATATTTATTTCTCACAATTATGAAGGGTGGAGGGTTAGGGTTAGGATGAGGGTCATTAATACGGGCCACCAGTCACGATAACATCAGTAAAAAAAATGAAGGCACTAACCTGTCAAAATATAGTTAAATTTTCAATTCAATTCAATTTTATTTATATAGCGCCACATCACAACAACAGTTGTCTCACAGCGCTTTCCAAACAGAGCAGGTCAGACCCTACTCTGAAGTACTCTGGGGTCTTTGTTTTTATCCTTGTGGTATCGAAAATGGTATCGAGTATTTTCCTGAGTATCGGTATCGAGTAAAAAAATGTTAGTATCGTGACAGCCCTACCTTCTCCGCTCCGGCGCCTCCTCCCGACGGAGGTCCGCTACGGTCCGTCCCCGGGTCGGCTTCCTGGGCAGCCCTGCTCTGGAGGTCCGGACCCTCGGCTGGACCGAGGCTCTCCCAGAGCCCCCACTGCTCGGTCCGGGCGAGCTGCGGCCCCCGGTGGAGCGAAGAGGAGGAGGAGGAGGAAGAGGAGGAGGAGGGGAGGACGTTGTTGGGGTACGCGATGCCGTAGTTGACTCCGATCACATAGGTCTTGGCCGGGGGGCGCTGCTGAAAGGCTCTGCTGGTGGAGCTGCTGCTGCTGGTTCCTAAGGCACTGGTCTGGGCTGAGTGCAGGTGTGATGGGTAGACCAAGACTTGTGAGGCCATACCTTCAACAACAACAACAAAGAGAAACATTCACTAGATATATTATACCCTATTTCAACAAGTTAAGCTACTGTAGTTCCCTGGTCGGTGACAAGCTTTGGTCAAAATCCCATAAGGATGAAGCCCAATAGCAGTTCAGTCCCACTGCCTAACCCTAAACCTAACCCTAACCCAAAACAGCCCCGTTCAGAGCGCTCGCTTTGGAGTGCCTGTCTCTTTAAATGCAAATGAGACACAGGCAATCCACCCACTTCTTCCGGGAGGTGTGGCCACGTCGGCACGCTAACACTACCATGCTAACGCTACCATGCTAACGCTACCATGCTAACGCTGACGCTGCCAGGACGTCTCCACAGATAGTGGAGTAAGCTGAGGGGGGGGGGCAACATGCAGGTGAAAGGCTGGAATATTATAATGAGCTAGAGCTAATGACGTCAGAAACTACCCACTCCTGAAA
>CAJRST010022223.1:20139918-20153643 GCA_907169785.1 Menidia menidia
TGTGCTTGTTAAAAGGGTTTTTAAATATTTTTGGTCAACCAAAAACAATGAAGAATTTCTTCAAAAAGGCAACCAAAAGGCCTTTTCCTCCTCATTCGGACAGTCTCTGGACGCGACTGCTCCCAGCCGCTACGTCTCCAGGCCGTCTACGCTCTGTGCTGCCGTCCTGGACGGAGGCTTTACGGGGGAGGAGGCTGGACCGGCCTCTTTAAGAGCTGGGGCTTCTAGACAGTTGTCTTCTAGACAGTTGACTTCTGGAGCGGCCTCTTTTGGACCTCCATCTTTTGGAGCTGGGTCTTCTGGACCTGACTCTTCTGGACAGGCGTCTTCTGGACCTCCGTGTTCTTGATCTGTTTCTTCTGGACCAGCCTCTTGTGGACCTCCCTCTTTTGGAGCTGGGTCTTCTGGACCTCTGTGTTCTTGACCTGGGTCTTCTGGACCTCCCTCTTGTGGACTTCCCTCTTCTGGACCTCTGTCTTCTGGAGCTGGGTCTTTTGGACAGGGGTCTTTTGGACAGGTGTCTCCTGGACCTGCTTTTGCTGGACCTCCATCTTCTTGACCTGGGTCTTCTGGACAGGCGTCCTCTGGACATCCCTCTTGTGGACTTGCCTCTTCTGGACAGGCTTCTTCTGGATCCGTTTCTTCTGGAGCTGGGTCTTCTGGACCTGCCTTTTCCGGACCTTCCTCTTGTTGACCTCCCTCTTCTGGACCTGCGTCTTTTGGACAGGCATCTTCTAGACAGTTGTCTTCTGGACCTCTGTCTTCTTGACCTGGGTTTTCTGGACCTGCTTTTGCTGGACCTACATCTTCTGGACAGGCGTCTTGTGGACCTCCCTCTTCTGGGGCTGGGTCTTCTAGAGCTGGGTCCTCTGGACCTCCCTCTTCTGGACCTCCCTCTTCTGGACCTGGGTCTTCTGGACAGGCGTCTTCTAGACAGCAGTCTTCTGGAGCTGTGACTTCTGGAGCTGGGTCTTCTGGACCTCCGTCTTCTGGACAGTAGTCTTCTGGATCTGTTTCTTCTGGAGCTGGGTCTTCTGGACCTGCTTTTGCTGGACCTACATCTTCTGGACAGGCGTCTTCTAGACAGTTGTCTTCTGGAGCTGTGACTTCTGGACCTACATCTTCTGGACTTCCCTCTTCTGGACCTCCCTCTTGTGGAGCTGGGTCTTCTGATCCTCCCTCTTCTTTCCCGCCTCCCAACCGGGCCGCCTCCCTCTCAGAGGACTCCTGGCTCTCTGTCCTTCCAGGCGAGGCCCTCCGATCGGGGGCGTTGGCTGACTCTCCGGGGGGACGTCCGTGAGGACCTCCCGGGGCTCCTTTATGGGCCTCGGTCGAGCCTTTAGCCTGTGAGAACGCGTGTAAACACGTGGAAAACGAACCGAGGTCTGACCGGCCAGCAGGATGGGTCTGCTGAGAAACCTCAACTGGGTCGATGTGGGGGTCGGCTCTTTGGGGAAAATGTTCTTTGGAGTTGGGAGTGTTGGGTTCAGGCTCCTCCGGTGTTAGGAGGCCGGAGTCCAGGGTGTGCCAGCGCCCGAGGGGCCTCTCCCTCAGCCGAGGCCGGAAATCGGGGCTCCCGCCGGGGCTGCAGACCTCCACCGTCTCCCCCCTCCTTAGCCGCCTCCGGTCCGCACTCATCTGCAAAAACACATCCGCGTCCAGTCAGAGAACCGAATTAAAGTTGTCGTGTGCCAAATAATGTGGAGGATAGGGTTGTCAAAGTTATCGATACTCGAAAAAGTATCGATACTAAAATATTGTATCCGGATACGATACTCATTTTCAAAAGTGTCGATACCACCGAACCCTTATCTCGGATATATTTATGTATTTATTTACGTTGTTTATGATCACTACCAAGACGTTAGCCTTGCTAGCTGCGGCTAATGGCTAATAATAACATGCTACCATTAATCAAGTACTGTACATATCCAACTCCGCCCACATCCAAGTGTGGATTTTATTAGGTCACCAATAGGAAGATCCCAGGCAAGAAAATCCTAATTGCTTCATGGCAATATAGACATTAATTTAAAAATAGTTAAATTAATCTTTCAAACACTTAATTAAACTCTATACATAATATTATGTTAAAATAGTGGATGTTAAATAGGTTTGTAGTCCAAACAAGTTTAACCAAAAAATATTTATTTCTCACCATTATGAAGGCTGGAGGGTTAGGGTTAGGGTCATTAATGTGGGCCACCAGTCACGATAACATCAGTAATACGTTTGAAACCAAAGACACTAACCTGTCAAAATTCAGTTAAATTTGGGGGTCTTTGTTTTTATCCTTGTGGTATCGAAAATGGTATCGAGTATCGAGTATTTTCCTGAGTATCGGTATCGAGTTGAAAATTTTAGTATCGTGACAACCCTAGTCAGAGAACCGAATTAAAGTTGTCGTGTGCCAAATAATGTGGAAGAGCGTCCTATCCCAGCCCCGTCCTGGAGTCCACCCCCACAGAAAGTGGTGAGGACCCCAGGAAGACTAGTGGTCATTTATTTGGCAGCTAATGGGGATCCTAATAAAACTAAACTAAACTAAAAGCTGGAGCCTGGTTCAATTAGCATGAAAACTGCACAAAAACAAGCAAAACGTCTCCAAACAAAAGTTTGGTGTCGAGACGCATCGATTACTCGAGAATAAATAAAGCCGTGCATAATACTAAAAGTCTAAGTTTCTGAATGAGTCCGTGGTTTGCAGCTAGGAGGCAACGACTCTGTTTTTACAGCCACAGAATAAAGCCATTAAACAAGTTAGCATAGAGAAACGGATGACGAAGACTATGGTGGAGGCAGAGCTATATCCATTATGAGCCACTTGGGTTTGTTTAGTCCAAACTAAAATACTGGCGGTAGCAGGTCGTTTCTTCATTCTTTTCATTCTCCATTCGCTTGTAGCTGAGACTGGATTAGCGAGTTTCTGTTGGTCTTAGTGGCCCCAGACGGGTGATAGATGTCAGTAATTATTAAACACTACTCCTTTAAATCTGATCGGATCTGATTCTACTACATCTGTTTCCTGTAAAATATAAAAATAGGTATCCTCACTTCCTCTGGAAATAACAGAACTGGTTTAAACAGCCTTCATCCACCGAAGGATTACCTTAGACTTTGGATTTGAATGGAACTCGTACTTATCGTAAAGAAGTGATACACTTTCTTGAATGGAGATTCCTTAAAGGGGACATATTATGCAAAACCAAGTTTTGTGGAGGGCCTATCAGCAGGCAAAGTGTGAAAAATATTAATTTTTGTGGGCCGCCTCAGTCTGAATCCAGGAGATAAATCAGGAGGTTTCAGGAGTAGTTTCTGACGTCATTAACTCTAGCTCATTATAATATTCCAGCCTTTCACCTGCATGTTGCCCCCCCCCTCAGCTTACTCCCCTATCTGTGGCAGACGTCGTGATAGCGTGAGCGTTAGCATGGTAGCGTTAGCATGGTAGCGTTAGCATGGTAGCGTTAGCATGGTAGCGTTAGCATGGTAGCGTTAGCGTGCCGACGTGGGCACACCTCCCTGAAGAAGTGGGTGGATTGGCTGTGTCTCATTTGCATTTAAAGAGACAGGCACTCCAAAGCGAGCGCTCTGAACGGGGCTGTTTTGGGTTAGGGTTAGGGTTAGGCAGGGGGACTGAACTGCTATTGGGCTTCATCCTGATGGGATTTTGACCAAAGCTTGTCACAGACATTACATTAGGACACCAGGGAACTAGTTTAACTTGTTGAAATAGGGTATAATATGCCTCCTTTAACAACAATTGACAGTACTAGCCCTTCATTCATCTAAAACCTGAATGTAAAGATGTGTAACGGTGTGAGGAGTTTATCTGAGTGAGCACCGGGGAGCTGCTGCTGGACGGGGATCCGGTCGAGCCTTTCCTCCTCTGCTGCATCCTGAAACAGACCACAAGCAAAACCTCCGGTCAGCCTCATCTCCTTTCCTTTAGCTTTGGTCTGACCGATGGGGGAGCTGGGTCTGAGCCCACCTGCTGATGGACTGGGCCAGCTTCTGCCTCCTGCTGCTGGAGCTCTCCTGCAGCCTCAAACGCTGCACGAAGGAGTGAGCTGCACAAAGAAAAAAGGTGCATGTCATTACGCCAGCAGGACTTCCACAGACTGAGACACAAGATCCAGGACAAATAGGACGTTTTTAACTCATTGACTGCCAGCCATTTTCAGAACAGAGAGTCCCATACTGCCAGAGTTTTTGGAGCATTTTGACTGATTTTTCAAGAGCCACAGAATAGTTTGTGCTATGACTATGTAAACACCGAACACACCAAAAGAAAGAGTAGACTCTCTTCTTTCATCAGGAAAAAAAAATTAGTTTCTACCTTATTCCGTTCTTCCTCAACTTGCGTCTCACCGGCGACATGTTCTCTCATAGAACCGTTCCCTTTTTCTTATTTGCCTACAGTCTATGCTCATCTCCCATCAAAAGTGGCACTGCCCCCTAGAGGGTCAATTTGTTACTACATACTCTGTCTAGAAACCTGATATTTACGGAAAAGCTTTAGCAGATCGTCCCCCAGCCACTCTCATTGAAAAACATAAAAGACGTCTTTGGCAGTCAATGAGTTAAAAAAACAAAAAACTGGTGCTTTTGTGCTACCCAGCGCTCCTTTGGGCACAGAGAGGAGCTTGATTGGCTCGGCGTCGGGGGAGAGTCCGGACGCCTTCTGGAGAGCTCTCAGGATTTCAGTGTTCTGCAGAAGAAAAGAAGAAAGATTTACTGTATTTTCCACACTATAAGGCACCTAAGAGCCTTCACCTTAACCTTCCGTCCGTAAATATCAGGCTTCTAGACAGAGTATGTAGTAACGAATTGACCCTCTAGGGGGCAGTGCCACTTTTGATGGGAGATGAGCATAGACTGTAGGCAAATAAGAAAAACGTAACGGTTCTATGAGAGAACATGTCGCCGGTGAGACGCACGTCGAGGAAGAACGGAATAAGGTAGAAACACTTTTTTTTTACTGATGAAAGAAGAGAGTCTACTCTTTGTTTTGGTGTATTCGGCGTTTACATAGTCATAGCACAAACTATTCTGTGGCTCTTGAAAAATCAGTCAAAATGCTCAAAAAACTCTGATGGCTGGCAGTCAATGCGTTAAAGGGCTCCGTCCGGCTGGTTTAATTAAAGGAGCCTGATCCTGTTTACAGATAAAACAAACTGAACTTCTCTGAGCCGACACCGAACTTTTAATCAGATCCGGAGACGCTCGGAGCCGGATCCGCTGCTCCGATCGGCTCTATCGATCACCGGATATCCAACTCCTCCCACATCCAAGTCGGCCATTTTGATTAGGTCATGTGAATAGCAGCTTTCTCAGGTTTAAACAAAACTTTACTGTCTATACGAAATCAGAAGACAAATGATGACCTGACACTAACCCTGACCCTAACCCTAACCCTAACCCTGACTCTAATCCTATCCCTAACCCTAACCCTGACCCTAACCCTGACTCTAATCCTATCCCTAACCCTAACCCTAACCCTGACTCAAATCCTGACCCTGACTCCAATCCTAACCCTAACCCTAACCCTGACCCTAAACCTAACCATAATCCTAACCCTGAGTTAATACGTATTTGTCAACTGGGTTACACTTGTAAAAAAAAAAAAGCAGCTAAATGTTTTGACTCTTTAAAGTTAACTTCAGAGTAGGGTCTCACCTGACTCTGTTTGGAAAGCACTGTGAGACAAATGTTGTTGTGATGTGGCGCTATATAAATAAAATTGAACTGAATTGATTGAACCTTTCCTCCCAGCTCGTAGGTGCAGTCCAGCGGCGTCGTCTATACATAATATTATGTTAAAATAGTGGATGTTAAATAGGTTTGTACAATAGGTCCAAACAAATTTAACCAAAAATGTTTTATTTGTCACAATTATGAAGGGTTTGGGTTAGGGTCAGGGTTAGGAATACGTTTAGTGTCAGAGATAGGGTTAGAGTTTGGTTTAGGGTCAGGGATAGGTTTAGGGTTAAGTTTAGGTTTAAGGTTATGGTCAGGGTCAGGGTTAGGGTCACGGATAAGGTTAGGGTTTGGTTTGGGGTTGGGGTTAAGTTTAGGGTCAGGGTTAGGTTTAGGGTTAAGTTTAGGGTTAGGGTCAGGATCAGGGTCAGGGTTAGGACATCGTTCTTCTTCCGATTTCATATAGACAGCAAACTTTCGTTTCCACCTCAGAAAGCTGCTAGTCACATGACCTAATCAAAACGGCCGACTTGGATGTGGGAGGAGTCGGATATCCATCCTCGGCCTCCCACAGGCTCCTCCCCCCGGCTCCCGCGTGCCCCCCCAGTGGACGCACCCTCAGGGAATTGTTGGGTTTCTGTAATTAACTCATTGGCTGCCAAAGACGTCTATAGCACCATATCATTGGGAATTATTGGGTTTCTGTAGTTAACTTCAGAGTAGGGTCTGACCTGCTTCTGTTTGGAAAGCACTGTGAGACAACTGTTGTTGTGATGTGGCGCTATATAAATAAAATTGAATTTAATTGACTTGAACCTTTCCTCCCAGCTCGTAGGCGCAGTCCAGCGGCGTCCTCTGGCGGCGGTTGCGGAGGCCCGGCGAGGCTCCGCCCCTCAGCAGCAGCTCCACCAGCGGCTGATGGCCGCCGCGCACAGCCTCGTGCAGCGCCGTGTTTCCCTGCAGGTTTGCCACGTTCACCAGGGCGTGGCTCTGCACACACAGCCCAAAGCTGACTACCACGGTGGGGAAAAGCAAGGTTTCCGGGCCTCCGAACCCCCGAAAGTTTACCTGCAAAAGCGTGGTCGCCGTCTCCAGGTTCCCACGGAGACACGCGTGGATCAGAGGCGTGTTTCCGTAGTTATCCTTCTTATTCAGTTTGCCGTTACACTCCAGTAGAAGCCTCACCACCTGGACAAAACACACCAAAAAAACAATGCTTTGTCAGTGTTTTTTTATATATATTTCAGCAGTATTAGAGGAACAAGTGATGGAAAAACAACAAATTAGAGTTCAGACGTCTATCAAATACTACGTTATCTTGCACTTTTGAAATAAATCCACCCACTTCTTCCGGGAGGTGTGCCAACGTTGGCACACTAACGCTACCACGCTAACGCTCACGCTACCATGACATCTGCCACAGATAGGGGAGTAAGCTGAGGGGGGGGGCAACATGCAGGTGAAAGGCTGGAATATTATAATGAGCTAGAGCTAATGACGTCAGAAACTACCCACTCCTGAAACCTCCTGATTTATCTCCTGGATTCAGACTGAGTCTTTCTTTTTTTTCACACTTTCACACCTCCAAAGTCCCAAATGTACATAATCAAATGGTTAAAAACTTGGTTTTGCATAATATGTCCCCTTTAACACATGCTCTGATAGGCTGCTATCGGATCGGAAGTGAAGAAACCTGGATCGGGACTTCCCTAATATGTTGCTTTTCTAAAACCGCCAGAACAAACTGTACCCCGTCTAATGTTTGGTGTCTCAGTTCGTGCTCCCTCCCGCGTCCCTCACCTGGACGTGGCTGTTCTGGCTGGCCAGGTGCAGCGGCGTGGCGTTCTGATTGGTGCGTGCGTTGACGTTGGCGCCATGGCGACTGAGCAGCGCGGCCAGCGGGGCGTGGCCGTGCAGCGCCGCCACGTGGAGCGGCGTGAAGCCGTCCGCGTTAGAGCTGTTCACGCCCAGGGCTCCGGCCTGCTGCACGGAAAGCTGCAGGAAGGGGGGGGTGAAAAGTATACAGTGAAAAGTATAGAGTGGGTTGTCTCTCTTTCCTTTTTTTTCTCTCCTTTCTTCCTGTTTTAGGAATCTCTTTCTTTTTTCCCCTGTCCTGTCCCCCGGTCATGGTTGGCTTTAGCCATATTACTTCAGAAGTATACAGTGGGTTGTCTCTCTTTCCTTTTTTTTTTCTCTCCTTTCTCCCTGTTTTAGGAAACTTTCTTTTTTCCCCTGTCCTATCCCCCGGTCATGGTTGGCATTAGCCATATTACTTATGTAACAAAAATAAATCCTAAATGTATAATGAAGCAGTTTGGGATGATCAAGGGAGGGTTCTCACCCTGACAGGCCTCCCTTGGCAAAGCAAAAGTGCCGGGCACAGCACTATGGCACTCAGATTACAATTCTGTTGCTATAATGCCAAACACGACAAGGAAAAAAAATAAATAAATAAAAAAAGTATACAGTACGACGAATTCCCCGTGTGACCGACAGCTGTTGAGCTCATATGAACTAATAAGTCAAATCTAGCTACAAAATTAAAAGAAAAAAAAGGCTACATTTTCACTTTGATGGTGTAGTTTCTGAAGCTCACAGTAAAGCCCAGACTGTTTTCTGCTCTTAGAGCATAAACATTTGAGAAAACACATTCCTAAAGTAGAGTGTAGGGAGGATGCTCAAGGAAATACAGTGGGGGAAATAAGTATTTGACCCCTTGCTGATTTTGCAGGTTTGCCCACTTACAAAGAATGCAACGATCTATAACTTTAATCATATGTACATTCAGTGAAAGACAGAATCCCAAAGAAAATTCCGGAAAATCACATCATATGAATTTATAAAAATTGATTACCATCTGATGAGGAAAAATAAGCATTCTTTGTAAGTGGGCAAACCTGCAAAATCAGCAAGGGGTCAAATACTTATTTCCCCCACTGTAGATACTCGAAAAAGTATCTCAGATGTATTTATGTATTTATTTACGTTGTTTATGATCATTAACAAGACGTTAGCCTTGCTAGCTGCGGCTAATGGCTAATAATAACATGCTAATCAAGTACATATCCAACTCCGCCCACATCCAAGTCGGCCATTTTGATTAGGTCACCAATAGGAAGATCCCAGGCAAAAAAATCCTAATTGCTTCATGGCAATATAGACATTAATTTAAAAATAGTTAAATGAATCTTTCAAACACTTAATTAAACTCTATACATATTATGTTAAAATAGTGTATATTATATCGGTTTGTACAATAAGTCCAAACAAGTTTAACCAAAAAATACCTTCTGAGTGGGAGCGCAGGTCGGACATTGGCACAGCGGGTGGCAGAGCAGAGGCTCCGCCCCCAACTCCCCTTCATCCTCCTCTTCCTCCTCGTCCATCCACTCCAACAGATAGCGCACCTGGGACACACACACACACACACACACACACACATATGTGTTTTCATTATATATAAGGACGTAAGACGGAAATAGGCCAAATGGGGACATGCCTTTCCAAAATCCCAGTTTCCTATCCATGCATTCAGGAAAGCATTCCTCTATTGAGATGCTCTCGTGCATCATCATATATGCATTTAAATCTATTATAAGACACACACACATACACACACATTTGAAAGATTGAGTTTTCAAATTTTCCCACTAGGTGTCACACACACACGCAGAACTTTAGATTCAGCAGAAGAATTAAATCACAAAAAAGTTTTTCACCACCAGAGAGAGAACCGAGGGCTCCAACCTACTTTTTCTGACATTTTAAGTGAACGAGAAGTAAATGTACTTAAGATTTAATTATTTTTTTTCCAGGTTGGCCTGATAAATACAATGAAGAATACACAAACACTGAACTAAAAATGAAAGCTTGAGGTTGTGGCTGATTCATTACACACACTCTTTCTCTCACACACACACACACACACACACACACACACACACACACACGCACACACACACACACACACTCACCATCTCGGTGTCGTCGTCGGCAACAGCGCGCAGCAGCTTCTCCACCTGTCAGACCAACACAGCCGTCAGCAGTTTGTTAGAAACAGCTTCAATTAAACGGCACAACGCCTCCACAAGGGTTTCGATCCAAAATGGAAAAACAGATTGAATGCTTTACATATTTCATAATTTAACACAGCAGAACCTCTACATACGATCGCCTAAACATACGAATTTTCCAACATACGAAGTGAAATTTGATCATATATTTGACTCGACACCCTAAGTAAATTTCCAACATACATATGACGTCGAAGTCATAGGAAAATGTATACAAAATATAAAAATTTAATAAAATAAAAAAGCCAAGTTAGTTCAAAGTTCATGTAGTGAAAGTTTAAGTTAGGGTACATCCTGTATCTCAGTCTCTGCCTGCCAATAAAAACCCTTTTTATTGATTATTTATTTCTAATTTCTAATTTATTTAACTAATTTAAATATAATTATTAATAAATAATATAATTTATATTATTACTATTATTAATTAATTTATTCATATTATTTATTATTTATATTATTTAGAATTTATTTATTAATAAAGATTTATTCAATTCTTTTACATTTGTTTTATTGCTATGTGTAATTATCTGCAGTATTTATCAGTATTTCACTCTGTGGATTTTCTGATTTTAAGAAGCGTGCTATGAACTGTATACTGATTTAAGCAGATTTTACTTGAGAATCGCTGTTTTCTGTTTTTCATTTAAACTTTAGACACTGTCATAAACTTTTTGGAATGCAAGTCGGATAAAAACAGCATTTAGCATTTAGCTAGCTGCTGGTGGAGACGTTCCTGTGTTGTATTTCCTATCAGACGTCCTTTCGTTCTGCCTGACGTGAGAGCAGATACATTTTGCCGGCTTTTCGGAGCGTTTTTTTTTTGCAGCTGCTCACCTCTCTGTGTCGAACCCGCTCCGTCTCTGGTTTGGGCTCGGAGCTGAGAGAGGAGGTGCTGGAGACGGAGGAGCGCCGGCTGCTGCAGTCTGAGGCCAGAGGAGAACAACTGGGAGACTGTAGGGGTAGGGGTGGGGGGGGGGGGGAAGAATAGGTCAGATTTATTAATTCATGCTAGGACTGGGTTACACAGCAACTAGCCTCAACGAGACTCTAAATTAACATTTTTTACTACTTCTGTACTCATTAAAAAAAAGTCTTTGACACTAAGGGGTAACGATCATGTCAATACAATAGTTATCAGTTATCAGAAGGAAACATTTTTAGGCTCTAATTTCAAGGCCAAATAACCCAATTCATTAAACATTCTGCTGTATCTGAGTCTGACACTTTAAACTGGAATATCTGGTAATAATCATTGGGAAAGGAAGGACTATTAACCCTTTAAAGCCTGATCCAAGAATAAAACAAAACAGAAAATGACTTTTTTTTTGTTTGAATTCCTTATTTGGCCTTTTAACAAAATATGTAAGAAAAAAATAAGAAAAAACAGAAATACATTTTTAATGTTAATAATTTATTATTATGTGATAAGTCAAGATTATTTTTTGTGTAGTCTTCTGCCCCCTGTTATCAGGTGTATCTGATTGTGTAAAATAGGATTTTGAGCAAAGTTTTTACCATTAAATTATGCAAAAGGTGTCAGACGCAAAACATTTCAGAAACCGTATGAATCAAACATGATACATTTGGCATTACAGGGTTAAGCCCTATATGGAAATGCATTCCTATACCAGCAGCTAAGAGTTTATTTATTACTATTCTGATCTCATCTGTGGACATCCACAGCTAATATCATCAGACCACAGGATGATCACATGAATGGCTCTTCAAATTAAAATTCTGTGCAAATTAAAACCCATCACACGTCAGAGAAGTGTGACACAAACTTCATCAGAGTAATTCTCCAGGCTTTTTGAAGCTCTTTGGATGTGGTCTGCCTTTTGTTTTCCGTTCTGCCTCAACAAGGCTCACACTCATGTTCCCATCTCACTCGTTTCTTTTTACAGTCAGCCTTCAAAGGAGACCATCTCTGACTCATGTTAGAAAGATATTAGCAATTTTTGGGATTCCTCCGGTCTTGTCTCATTTATTTAAGTTTAAAAAGAAAAACTATTCACCAGTTACAGATAGTTTTTGTTTATAAACGCTTGCAATTTCATATTTGGTTGGAAACTCCCGTTTACTTACATTCGTAAGAGCATTCTTGTACTTTATATAGATTAATGCTTACTTATGGTAAATATTTTTAGTGGATCACCTTGTTTAAGAAAATGGCTACACCACCCATTAGTGTCTTTTAAAAAGAATCTGAGCAAATGCGAGACAGTCTATTGAAAGTTTTTGTAGACACAACCCCACTCACAGGCCGCCTTTTCCTTTTTTTTTTCTTTCTTTAATTTCATTTTAATTTTTAATTTTTTTCTTCATTTTAATTGATTTCTTTATTTTTAAAATTAAAAAAATATTTTATTTAATTTTTTCTTACCCAAGGCCCCCTTTTTCTGCCTGAAAGATTAATAGGTCACAGTTAAGTAGCTCAATAAAAAAAAAAAAAAAAAATTCCACTAAAAAGGCAAAGCTACAAGAACTAAACTAAAAATGAAAAGAACAGCAGAAAATATGCAAATAAAAAAAAAACTCAGGGCTTCAGAAAGATTGGAGAACTATTTCTAAAGTAAGTTTACTTTAGTCCACTGACGCAGGTCAAACACAGCCTGTGTTTTTATCATCATGGGATAGTTTGCTTTTCTGAGATGATATGAAATAATCTTTAGGTCACGTGTATTCAGTACTTGTCAGTTCATAGTTGAAAAAAACTTGAACTCACGTCGGTCCCAAAGAGTTGATGGCCGTTCTGAGTCGTCTGCAACAACGTGAGAATCTTTTAGAGAAAAAACATCATGTTACTTTTATACAAAACAAAAAATTAAATCCGCCGGTTGTAAGATTTTTTTGACAAATGAGCTTCAACAATTGAGTTTCTGAACATTTATTATTCTATGAAATTGTGCTGATGTGCTGCTTGAAAAATATTCATTTAAAAAAATATATATTAGTATATTATTTTGAGGGCTTTATCAAAATAAATTAAGAAACTATAATATAATTTATTATACTAAATAAATTACACATTTATAAAATGATAAAATAAATTATCTGAGGGCTGTGCAAACACATAATTTACTTTCTATTCTGTTATTTTGTGCCATTTGCCTGAATTAATGGACGGCTCTGTTTTCTACACTGAACAAATTACTATGCAAAAGAAAAATGTTCAAACACGAAAGGCACAAAAATATAAAAATTTGTGCAGTTTGTAATATTTGTATTACATGTGTTCACACAGCTGGTATAAGTGCACGGCTTTTCACTAATTATTGTGCAACTTGTGTTTTACACATTTGTAAGAACTTTTTGGTGAGATATTTTCAACAAAATTTGAAAAATCTCCTCCCAAGTTCTACCTGTTATGACCTGGATGTGGTATAGTTCAAGCCTCTGATATCAGAGGTGGTTTTTTTACCATCAAACAGGGGAAAAGAACAGAGACGGTTTTGGCTGTTTTTTTTTTTAATTTGATGTCATGTGTCCTCCAAAAGCCACCTGTGTTATAGTTTTAAGGAACACTAAAACAATGGCCAGACTCAGTGTGTGTGCCATTAAATTATATAGAGTTGACTGACATCACGGTCTCTTCATTCCACCTTTATGAGAAAAATCCGATCCATTTCATTCATTGATTTCAGGTTTACGGCTCCCTGACGGTCTTTAGAGCCGTTTATCTCATTTCCTTTGCTGCTGACCTTAGAGTTGAGAGCACAGTGCAGCGGGGACTCTTTGCTCCTGTTGAGCAGGTGGGTGGCGGCTCCGTTCTCCAGCAGCACCGTGATGATTCCCTCGTAGCCCCAGCGGGCCGCCATGTGCAGGGCCGTGTCCCCTTTGTCGTTCTGCAGGTCCAGGCGGCAGGTCTGCACGTCGTAGTACACCAGGGCCTTCACGCACTGTCCGGGAGAGGCAGAATAATGTCAAATATCAGCCTAGAAAACATAAAAAA
>CAJRST010022223.1:20199425-20212594 GCA_907169785.1 Menidia menidia
TTTGAGCAAAGTTTTTACCATCAAATGATGCATTTAATGTATCAAATATGATACATATGGGATTATAAGGTTAAAGTAATGTGTTCGAACCTCTGACTCCAGCTCCGTCAGATTTCCAACCACATCTCTGCAGTCTGTGACCAGATCCTCCAGATGATCCTGCAGACACTCCAGCTCCTGCCCGGCCTCCGTTTTCTCGCTGCACCATTTCCCCAAGTCGGTCATACAGCGCCTCTGCAGCTCAGGGTCCAGCTTCACGTCCAGCGCCCTCTGGTGGAGGATCCTCTGGACCTCCACTTTACAGTCCCGGGAGAGCTGGAGGGGGGGGGTGAGTACCAGTTTTAAATGTTAGAATCAATTGACCAAATTCTTAAAAAGATATAAACAAATGATCAATTGGCTCATTTTTAAGAAGTCACATCAAAATCTAAATTGAGACAGAGTGAAACTGGGCTGTTTACCTCCTTTGGATTGGATATGTTCTACAGACTTATTCACAAAAAAGAAGTATAATGATAGAAACAACAGGGAGGCACAAGATTAAACAACTTTAAATGGCAGCTGTCGGACGTTTCATTGTTGATTTTTTTCAAAAACTCAATTTGCGAGTTGATTAATCCGAGCAATTGTTTGATTTTTCACATCACAGTTCAGGAGCTCACGTCAATAATTAAACCAACATGCACTGAAACTTGTAAACAATCGTCAACCATAAATCACCATTGCAGGCAGAAATTACTATCATCTGGTTGGCAACAAGACGTACTCACAGTCTGGCTGTCTGCTTCAAACGCCAACTGGGAAGCTATGAGAATATCCTCAGGTCAATCAGAGTCCATTATACTTTTCCTTTCCTCTATATAAACACATTGCTCTAAGTTATGCAACACTACATGGACATTGACGCTGTGTGATTCAACTTTTTTTTTTTATATGAAAAAGAATCTAGTGAGTCAATAATTAATTTACTTAAATTTGCTGTTAGCTGTTATTGGTGCTCAGATTTGGAGCAAAAATAAAGACTCCTCAGTGAACAATGCCAGCAGGTGTAGACAAGAAATGTTGGTTAGGGGCTTATCCGTGGAAAGGGGCCAAGAAATGAGACAAAGACAATTTGGCAACATCAGCAGATGCTGTATTTTCTGTATTTTGAGTGGGTTCTCTGACTGACTTAGATATGACGGTGAAATCCGGTTAAGTTTAAGTCACGTGTAGTGTGAATGACTCCTGTATAAGTCGGATCAGAGGGGGGGCCTGTGGGGACAGACTTACCCTCCGGCCCTGCTCCACAGAGCGGTAGGCGTGGCGATAGAGACAGGAGAAAATGGCCCCCGGGGGCATCATCTCGCTGGTTTCGTTCCAGCCGTGGGTGTGGCAGAGCCGGGCGGCGTCGCCCTGACATTTCTTATACAGGATCGGGTCCAGCCTTAGAAACAGGACGGGCAATCGTTTAGTTATGAACTCATCCAAACCACGTGAAGAGCTTGGCTGATATTCTAAACTGAATCTATGCCAGGAGCCCCTTTTTCCCAGTTAGATGACGTAAACACACACACGTGGGGTACACACTCAGGAGCAAAAAGCAAACCTATGAAAGTCGGAATTTAATAGACGCTAAGGGTTTGTCAAAAGTATCGATACTCAAAAAAATATTGATACTAAAACGTTGTATCCGGATACGATATTTATTTTCTCTGATTGATTTATTTACTTATTTATTTAGGTTGTTTATGATCATTAACGTGATGTTAGCCTTGAATTGCTAGCTGCGGCTAATGGCTAATAATAACACGCCAACATTAACCAAGTCTGCAGGAAGCCAAGGATGGATATCAAACTCCGCCCACACCCAAGTCGGCCATTTTGATTAGGTCACCAATAGGAAAATCCCAGGCAAGAAAATCCTAATTGCTTCATGGCAATATACACATTAATTCAAAAGTAGTGAAATTAATATCGCAAACACTTAATTAAACTTTATACATAATATTATGTTAAAATAGTGTATGTTAAATAGGTTTGTACAATCAGTCCAAACAAACTGAAACAAAAAATATTTATTTCTCACAATAATGAAGTGTGGAGGGTTAGGGTTAGGGTCATTAATGTGGGCCACCATAACATCACTAATAGGTCAGTTTGAAACCCAAGACACTAACTTGTCAAAATTCAGTTACATTTTGGGGTCTTTTTTTTATCCTTGTGGTATCGAAAATGGTATCGAGTATCAAAGATTTATCGAGTATCGAGTATCGAGTTGAAAATGTTAGTATCGTGACAACCCTAATAGACGCACACATCAAATGCAGAATGTTCCCGATAGAACTGTCTCTATTGCACGTGTGCCATTTTGTCTTGTGTGAAAAGAGACAGAAACACAAACACGTCACATGGTGGACGCAAAGTCATTCCCAACTAAATCATTGTTTGGTGGCAGTTTGTAATTAAAAGAATATTTTCATTTGATTAGGAAATCAGTAAAGCTTACTTCCAGTCCCTGGCAATGAAGTACTGTAGCTCCAGCAGCCTGTGCTCACAGTCCTCCACCATCTTCTCCGTGTACAGATGCTCCATCAGGCAGGACAAGATCCTGCGGGGTCAGCAACACAAACACTTCAAATCAGTCTTCGGTCTTTAAATGCCAACATTTAATGTCGAACAGCAACTCAAAGCATGTGAAAAATGCTAAACTGATGAGAGCAGATCTACAGGTTGGTATGTGTGATAAACCTCCTGAGGGGACTCACATGGGATCCCCGTTGCGAATGTGTTTGCAGGCCGTCTGGATGACGGACTCACAGGCCTCGTTGAGGGCGCGGTCTATGCGATAGTCCGCCCCCGGGTCCGCTTCCTGGATCAATGCTTGGAGCTTTGGAGAAAGAAAAAGACGAATAAGCTAAACACAGTCTATAAACGCAAAAACAAATGGAAGGTAAACATAACATGTAATTGTGGAGTCCATATGAAAAGCATTAACTGGGAAAAGCTGTCACCTATGAAAGGCTTCCCACCTTTAAAAAAAAAAAAACATTTCGACTATGCTGAACTCTAACAGAAACAATCTTTTGGAAATAAACGTTGCTTCTTTGTCAGAGGCTTCAATCTTGAAGAAGCCAGCAGTAAAGTCTTTAATAATAACAATAATAATAATAATAATAATAAATTTTATTTTTAAAAAGCGCCTTTCATGCCACTGAAGGACACTTTACAAAGACGATCGTCATTAAAACAACATTGAAACATAAGGAAACATACAAAGTCATAAATACATCATAAATAAAAACTGCATAAATGAATTAAATAAAAGTGGAATGAATAAAACTGTGCAGAATAAGGGGAATGTTAGAGTTAGGGGTGGTGAAGTGGGCAAGAAATTTTAAAAAGGTGGGTTTTGAGTTTTGTTTTGAAAAGAGGGAGAGTCGGTATTTCGGATGTCAGATGACAAAGAGTTCCAGATATATATAGACAATTATCAATTTATTCAATTATTCGAAGAACTCCAGTCTCATCTAAGTGGCAAAAGAACAGCAAATAAATATGAATATATGTCTGCCAGAGGTTATTAGCTACAGGGTTTATTGATGTCACCTAAAAGAAAACAAAAAAAACTATATCCATAAAGCCAGCTTCACATGGAGAGGAATGTTTTACATTCAGCCTCGTATCATATCACAGCCCTATGGTGACAAAGTGAACTCTATTTAAAGAAAATAAGGCAGCATTGATTAGTGCCGTCTGCTGATAACTTATGAAACACCACAATGTGTCGTCCTGACACAGCCTTGGCATTTGCCCAGTCATGGGACCAGAAAATTTTTGTTTTTTATTCTTTCTTTCCACGTCGTCAGTATTTTGAATGTAATAAGCAGACTCTAAACCTAAAGCAATACAAACAGGACTCCCTCACTGGGTCTCAACAAAGAGAGAGCATGGAAATAGAAGGTATAGATTTCCAGAACAATGGCTCTTTGGATTTGCAACTTATTCATTGTAAGAGAAAAATTAATTGTTCACTAGAATAGGCTTTTTCTTGAGGAACAGCTGTGAGAACGCCAAATGCTGAATGGAGGAAGCCACAGAAAAGCTGAAAAAGAAATAGAACTGAAGAGTGGAAGGAGAAAGGCAAAAGGATTAGAAGAAATGCTGAAGGGGGGAACCAGAAGAAGCCAAAGAAAAGCTGAAGGAGACATGGATAGAGTGGGAGAATAAAGGCAAAAGTATTAGAAGAACTAAGGACTTTAATGGGATTTGAACCAGCCACTTCTCAAACTGGAGGCAAAGCCTCTACCATTGAGCTAGACCCCAGTCAGAAAGGCTGCATAGGACTAAAATTAAGAATATAAAGGGGCTGAAATGCCAGTGACTAGTAGATGGAGCCATGCTTTTGACTCCGTTCATTTAAATGAGAGAAAGTAAAAGCAGAAAAAGTCAAATAACTCAAAAAATTAAAGATTTGAACACCAAAAGTAATAGCTGCATAGCGCTAAAGGACCTGATCATTTTGATTGAAATAGGCTGAAAATTTCAATGAAATAGGCTGAAAACTGTGGGGCGTAGTTAGACGCAGAAAAAGTAAAACAGGAAAACAATAGCTCGTAAAGAAAAAAAAGATATTCCACACTATTCCCGACTCACGGCCTTCTGACAGTTGGGCTCGATGGCCCCCATGTCTCCTCGCCCGACCCTCATGAGGCAGTGCAGGGTCCGGCCTTTGCGGTGCAGACCGGAGCAATGGCCCTCGATCTCACTGCGACAGTTCAGCACGATCTCCGGACTCAGGGAGAAGTCCTCCATCAGCATCCGCCGGTAGTCCATCATCTCGCCCTGACACTCGCCGCTGACTATGCGCCCTGAAAAACACACCAGCAAACATATATATATATATATAACATATATATACAGCACAACCAGCGGGCTCAGTTCAAGATCCTCTCAGGAAAACAAACAATATTCTTCGTTTATGTTTATGCGTTTAGCAGACGCTTTTATCCAAAGCGACTTACAAGGTAGACAGAATTTTATCTATAAAGTTATCATCAATATGACAACAAGTTCTCTAGAGAAAATCCCTACTCAGAAACAGTGGTGACAGCAAAGAGAGAGAGGGGAAGTGCAGACAGAGGAGTAGAGGGGTAAGAGTTAGGATAGGAAAAAAAAAAGAATAATAAATAAAATAATAAATAAGTAAAAATAAATTAATTAATTTAAAAAAAAAAGAATAAATAAACGAATGGGTAAATAAATAAAAAGAAAGAAAAATTAAATAAATAATACAAAATAATAAAAATTAAGTAACTAAATAAATAAATACAATTAAAAAAAAATTTTTTTTTTAAAGGATAGGAGATGCTCTTATCTTATCTTTAACAAAATATATTTCATTCTAAACCATAAATAACAAACTCAATTTACAGTTTTTACATGAAAGACTGAGATTCAGAGACACCGATTCCAGGTCGTTGACCCATGACGGTGCCGGACCTTTTGGGTGAGAGTACAGTTCCCTCTGAGTGCAGTTCCTTTACCTCGGTGCACAGCGGACTCCAGGCACAGCAGCAGGTAGGACAGACGGGCCTCCCGGGCCCGCGGCATGTTGGAGTCCACGCTGCAGCGGTACTTCCTCAGGTCCGACTTGCAGGCTTTGGCCAGCGAGTAGCTGACTTTGTAGTCCTGAGCGATCAGCTTCTGCCTGGTGGTCAGCGCCTCACGGCACTGGAGACACGGCCACACTTAGTGTCACTGACTTTTTACAGAATTTAGTCTGACGTCACCAAAATACTCCAGTTTAAATACATATTCTGCACTTTTTGCTTCAGAAATATGACAATCATCTCTTATCTCAAGATGCTCTTTACTCATGTGACAAGGGGATTTTTGTCCCCTTGTGAAATGATTGTAAAGT
The DNA here is from genome assembly GCA_907169785.1 of Menidia menidia. Lineage (NCBI taxonomy): Eukaryota > Metazoa > Chordata > Actinopteri > Atheriniformes > Atherinopsidae > Menidia > Menidia menidia. The sequence goes on from CAJRST010022223.1 coordinate 20,205,328, forward strand.
ACTTTTTCTGAAAAACATTAAGGCAGATGGGGGGGAATCTAAGTTAAATGGAACAGAGCTCACCCTTTCAGACATAGCCTCCTCAAACTTGTGATTAAAGAGACATTTGTAGACTCTGCCCTCCCCAGCCAGTGTCTGAAAAGAAAACGAATACAGAGAAATCACAGCAAGAATATGACCACATTAAGCATTTAACCTCCGTAATACTTTTAGGACATCAAACATGGAAAAAATGGATCTGAACCCATGATTTGAAGCTCAATATCCGTCTTTAAAAATTCAAAACAATTCCTCCGGTTAGCAGGAAAATAAGACATGGAATATTGACAAAGGAAAAAAAAGTTCTCTTTGAACTTTATGGGATATATGTTGACTGTTTTTGAGTGGGAAAACAAAAAAAATATCTTGTTAAGAGAAAAAATTTGGGCTTCATCAAAGGGGGTAGTGAGACTGTAGGAGGCTTCATTCTTCTCTTAAGATATCCGTTGTACCATAATAGACACTCTAACCTTTAATTATGGAGCCATTTACTTGCTTATTGTTGAATGCAAGAGTTTAACCAAGGTCCCCCCAACTCGTGTGGAAAAAGTGCTGAAAACTATCATACATTTGGATTAAGTTGAATCATTGATGGACAATATGAGGAAGTTATTAAATCTAATTAGTTGTACAGCCGGTCCAGTTGTTCCCCTTTTTCTCTTCATGTGGAACAAGGTAATGATAAATAAGGAAATAAGGACCAGAACCTTCGCTTTGGATGTGTGTATTTGTATAATATAAGCCGTGGCAGCCCCCTGTACACTCACATTTTCACAGAAGCGCTCGCGGTCATCTCTGCAGGCGAAGTACAGGTACCGGTCCAGGTGGAAGTCATCAGAGGAGAGTTCTGCCACTCTCATGATGGCCTTCTTACAGTTCTCCTTGATGTGGTGTGCACCCGGCTGTTCCTCGGCCTCTCGCACCAAACCTTTCTCCAGACAGGCAATCACTTCCCCCTGAGAGTGGATGTCCTGCACAGAGAGACACAATTACAGATTTATTCAATTTATTCATACGAAACCAAACTGTCTTTTTAGACAAGCCTCGGATCTGGACTACCTCTGTTGTGATATTGTGTTTAGCTGCATTTGATGCAACCTCTGAGTCACATAAGAACACATTGAAATGTGTCGAGAACTAATCAGAAAGTAAAGGAACTATAGCTAAAGGATCCTTTAAAGATAAAGGGAGAGAGTGGAAAAAGCATGTCATTAGAAGCAGAAAAAATTAGTAAATGGCCCCGAAATCTTCATTTGAATGTGTATAAAAGCTTGATTTGAATTTTTGAAATTGTATTTGAGCCGGACGCCATTTAAAGACAAGAACAAAGTTCTTATGAAAAAAGTCAAAGTTTGAATAAATCAGTATGAATACTATGATTAATTTGAAGGGAAAAGGACAGATAAGGAAAAGTTAAAGATAAGAAAAATAAACAGAAGAAAGATTTGGAGAAGACATTCAACAGAAAGAAACTGCTAAAGACTTTAGCAACACAGATTAGGAGTATTTTGGAAAGATCAAAGGTTAAACGAATCAGTAGAACTGAAAGGAAAACACCTAAAGATGGTAAATTGTCACTGTGGATTTTTAAAGAGCACAAAACTGAAGCTCAAACACATCTGAATCCAAGTTAAATTCAGTTTGACTTTTTTTTTTCTAAGTCTGTTCCCACACGAGCATTAGCATTAGCATTAGCATCTGCTAACCCACAGGTCTGTGTCCTAACCATTGAGTTGTTATCAGAGTAAATCCCCGTTGAACATGAGTCAGACAAATAAATAAGGAGAATAAATAAGTTTTACCTTGTCTCCGGTGCTGATGCTGCCACAGTGCAGGGCGTTGATGTCCACCAGACACTTGTCCAAAAAGCCACAGATGAGTCGGTAGTCGCTAAAGACGATGCTGGTCATCTTGGTGATGTACTGGTTGCACTGGTAGTCGGTTATGTTGCCACGGTGATCCACCAGACAGGACACCAGGAGGCCTTTTCCCAGTGGCTCCGTAGCACATTCTTTAATCTGCGTGAGAGAAAGCTTTACTTTAGTTCATACGAGAATCAAAAAACAGGGCGACCCTTTAATAATCTGTTTAGTTAGTTCAAACTTAGACTGTTTATGATCTCATCCTAACTAATCTTTTATCAATTTCCTTTAAATGTAACTAAACAGCTGCTACTGAACGGTGTCATTAAGTTTGACAAGAGCTCATTTGTTCATCCTATTAAAAATTTACCAATTTATGTTGCTAAGTTGCCAGTAAACATGTTCAGTTCCCCTGTAGAAGTCCAGTGTGCAACATAATATTATGTATGAAGATTTTTAATTGATTGCCAAATGTCTTTCTTATGTGCATTAGTTTAGTGACATGCCAGCTTTATCTGTCAACTAAAATAATGACAATTTAGACTAATTGGTATAGTAAAAAGAATAAATCATGAACACAAATTAGTAAGCCATTTTAAAACAATATACCTCAAACTGCACATTTATTACTTAACAGTCAGCTTTTACCATTTCTTCATGGAAGTTTTGATCTTGTTATTGAAATGCAAAATGTTGGTTTTTGGGATCTGACCTCAGAAATTGTCGTCTTGCAGACCTCCACTGCAACGGACTCAAACTTTGGATCAGTAGTCAGGTTCAGTTTGTAGTTCCACAGTAACTGGACAGAGAAGACAGAAGATTAAAAAGGTCAGAACCAACTTAACAAAGAGCCACTTGTGAACTGAAGACCCGACGGAACCGAATAGACAAAAATATTTTATGAAACATAATTTCTGTTCACCAAAACAAAATTAAAAATCTTTAACTCTGTTATTTAACACAATATAACTTTACTGTGTGATCTATCTATTACAACCATCTCACTGAGTTTTCCAACATCAAACCAGTGGCTTGAATAAGATTTTAAATCCAGAGGAGTTGAGGAAAGCAGAGCAGGAACAAAATGGACAAAAAAAGTGCAAGACATGTGGCAGATAAACATTTAAACTCATCAGATTTCACATGCATAAAGCTCCATAGAGGAGACACACACAGACACACATACGGGATGACGTGGTGCATGCTGGGAAGGGAGGCTTTAGGGGAGATACACTTACGTGGTTACACTCAGCAGCAATTTCTGTTTCCTGAAAAAAAAGAAAAGAAAAGAGAGGTTCAATTGAAAGGGGAGTGAGCAGTTTAGTTCAATTTAAGGATAAACATCAATATGCGTTATACCGACAACTTCCATCCCTATAAATGTACTAAAGCTGATATTTCAGCTTCTCCTCCTAAGAATAATTACGCTCACTGTTTGAATGCTGTTTAACAGTTTGATGTTACAGGTTTCCTTTAAGAGAGGGAACAAAAGGATGTTAATAAAAAGGTTTTTTCCCTTAATCTTATTTATAAATCAACATACTGGCCTTATATAAACTTCTATTATGATTAGTAACTAGAAAAAAAAGCTAAACAATAATATTAACATTATCCAATGTCCCATTTATTCCATTTTGAACTCAAAATGGAGTCTTTTCTTTTAAAATAGAATAAAATCACACTTCATTCACCCCACAAGGGGAAATTCCCCTTCATCAGGATCCATTTCAACTGGGTGCTTAGGTTAAGTTCTTCCCCCTCTTTTATGCAGCCATAGCCCTAAATAACAGGGTAAAACTCCCCACTTTAGCACTTTCATTGACTGGACTAATAAGTGGTTTAGTGTACAGCAGCTGACCTCTCAGACAAAGCAGCTCCCTATGACCACGTCATTACCCCGACTGCTCCAAAAAAACGGAGATCTATTGAGTTGGCAACTGTCTGTGGGCTGTTAACTTTCTCCGAACTGGGAATTTGTGGCTTCCTTAAGATCAGATTCAGACCTAAGAGGACCAGTCCAGAGTCCAGCCACAAACAACACTTTACACTCTGGATGTCTTCACTCTTGCAAAAACTTTCTGTTTCTCTGCTTGCATTTGGTGACAGTTACTAGCCTAAACCCTAAAAAACAGAGTCATCTATCACGTTTGAAAGCAGCTACGTGTTTATTTTTGGAAATGGCAGATAAAGAGGAACTGCTTTGTGTTCGGACAACAGTCTCAGCTGCAAAGCTGACTTCCTCGGCTCTGTTTGTGGGTTTAGGCCGCTAGCCTGGAGAGAGAGTCCCACCCAAAAACACACACACTGAGTCAGCCTCTGGGTGGAGAGGACGTGGTGTGACTCATCTGGACGCCTGTGGAAGCCGGGTTGTTTCTGAATGAATACAACAGCGCCACGCAGTTTTTAAGGCGATGGAAAGTGAAGCATTCGGCATGGTCAGCTCCAGTGTCATTCATCAATCTCACACCGGGTTTAAGAGCGTGTCATCTAGCTGTGGGAGGTAAATACAACACACAAAAGGAGAGACAGTACGATCCGATCCAAATATCGGATCTGGACTGCAGGAGAAAATGCAGATCCAGACTCCTGATCCAGTTTTTTTTTAAGTCCGATCCCACACGAGCATTAGCATTAGCATTAGCAACTCCTGACCCACTGGTCTGTGTCCTAACCATTAAGTTGTTATCAGAGTAAATCCCTGTTCAACATGAGTCTGACAACTAAGTAAGAAGATAAATAACTTTAAACTTTAATACAGGCTCTGATAGGCCGGGATCTGGACATCCCTAGTCCCCACAGCTGAGATCTTCAGGGTAATGTTTTTAATCACGTTTCCCCTCTTGTTGCTGAACGTGAACACCATGTTAAAGCCCTCCATGTGGTTTAAGAGCTGCAGCTTCATTAAACTATATCAGCTCTTCTGCTTTTGTCAGGGGAAACGATGAGAGAGCAGGATATTCTTTTATCAGTGTCAAAACGGTTTTCAGGTCAAAGGTCCAGAGTTTTCCTCAGTAATACCCAAATCAGTGGAAAAGGACTGCCGCGTGCGCATGATAGTTTAATCAAATTCAGATAAATATAGCTGTGGAGAAAAAGCCGGCTGGAGAGAGGGCAGGATTCAAGACTTTGATCAGTCCACAAACACAGTTATAGCCGATACACAACCAGTGAGGAACAGTCTCTATCCGGTCCACACCCAAACCACAAGCATAGAGCAAAAAAGAATCAAATAACACGGGTATGTTCAGGTGGAAGTGGACGGCCTGACGCCAGCAGAGAGAACAGCCTGTTAGCATTAGCATTAGCATCTCCTGACCCCCAGGTCTGGGTCCTAACTGTTAAGTTGTTATCAGAGTAAATCCCTGTTCAAGATGAGTCTAACAACAATGAGTCTAACTAAGTAAGAAGGCTAAATAACTTTAAACTTTAATACATGCTATGATAGGCCGGGATCGGATTGGAGGTTCAAAAAGCTGAATCGGGACGTCCCTAGTTTGCATGGCCTTTAACCTGTGAGTGCTCTAGTTTGCTGTCAGATACTTGCTCTGGCTGTAATTTACTCCTCCAGGTGGGTGACCTCCATCAAATAGTGCTCAGGTGAGCAGGTTGGAGGAAAAGCTCCCTGAGAGGGAACTGGTCCAGCCAATGAGAAAGAAGCTAGCCACAGAGCAGCAGCACTTCACTCTGGAGTCCTGTGCTGAGCATTTCAAAATATTAAGAAAGAAAACCGCCTCTCTTTATGAGAGTTCAAGTCACTGAAACCACTTAAGGAACACTCAGCGAACAATTTTGAGCTGGACAGAAAAAACTGATCCAAACACAGAGTGCAGGATGCTAGCAGATCCTCTCCATCCCCCCAAAAAAGGCAGAAAAAGTGGCCGTTTTCTTTTTGTCAAACATCTGGCTGGGTTTAAGTGAGCGGCAGATGTGCGACGTGACATCTCATCCGTCTGGCATCAAACGGCAAGAAAGAGAGATAATATTTGAAGAAGGAAACTCCCTCTCAGTCATCTGTGTGTTCAACACTAACACCAACCAGTCAGTGTTTGCTTTGGCAGAGTTTACCGGTGCGTATTGCCCACATATGGGGCAACATGGGGTTCGGTTTTTTGCCAGAAGGACTCTTCCACATGTGGTTCAGGGTTAGGATACACAGGGAAAACAACAGACGACCAGCCAGGATTAAACCCGGCCGAGTTAAGGGTGTCGTACACAGCCTGGTCTGGTAATTTCACTCCCTGTTTTGTGCTACAGGTTCAATTCAGTTCAATTCAATTTTATTTATATAGCGCCACATCACAACAACAGTTGTCTCACAGCGCTTTCCAAACAGAGCAGGTCAGACCCTACTCTGAAGTTAACTACAGAAACCCAACAATTCCCACCATGAGCAAGCACTAGGCGACACAGGCAAGGAAAAACTTCCTTTTAACAGGCAGAAACCTCGAGGTTTTCAGGTGCAATAAAGAAGCTGTAATTACCCCACTTGGTTTAACAAAGAGGACAGGGTGCTAACAGGCTTCGTAATACAACAGGACAGAGAAAGTCCTCACCCTCCTCCTCCCCCCTCTGAGTTCGGAGCATCTGCACCACGTCCACAAAACCACAGCCACCAGTGTGTTTTCAGAAGTGACGGCGGGCCACGGAAACACAAGAATGCAACAAGTCTAAAAGCAGCTCCTAATTTCAGCCTTCAGCCAGAAAGCAGCAGCAGCAAAGTGGAGCTAGCTGGGCTGCTAACAGAGCCGCTCAGACCCGGGAACCACATTCAGACCCAAACCGGGTTCCCAAACTGTTAAAGGAGGAAAACCTGAGCTGACAGGTTTAACTTCAAACTCCAAGTCAGATATGCTGAATCACTGGACTGACAACTGTCCACACACACACACACACATTCTTTTAAGTACCACAGACCGAGTAAAATTACTCACAAACTGAGGACCAGTAGTTCTGAGACAGCAAGCAGAAAATAGGCTATTTATTTCAATTTTATGATATCCATTTGAAGTTGCTTATCTAACTATCTCAAATATTCATCCAACCATTATCATAACCTCTTATCCCCTAATAGGGTTGGGGGGGGGGGGACTGGAGCCTATCCCAGTAGCCAATGGGGAGAGGCGGGATCACCCTGGACGGTCCCCAGTCCATCACAGGGACACACAGAGACACACAAGGACCAACAACCACACACACTCACACTAAGGGCAGTTTGGAGTCCAGCCAACCTAACTTGCAGGTTTTTGGACGGTGGGAGGAAGCCGGAGAACCCGGAGAGAACCCACAGACACAGGAGAACATGCAGACTCCCCCCAGAAAGGTCCTGGTTCCCCCGGGACTCCAACCCAGAACCCTCTGGTCCTGGT
>CAJRST010022223.1:20258589-20272751 GCA_907169785.1 Menidia menidia
TTAAAAATACAGTATATAATGTAAATTTATTAACATGTTTGACAGATGACAAATATCATATGAATATCAATAAGACTGAGCACTCAAGTATCCACTAAAAAGACCATCAAACGCTCATTAAACCATAAAACGCAAAAAAAAGTGGGTTTTAGTCTACCTTAGAACAGTTTCAGAGTCGTTATTTAATATACAATTCAAATAAATCTGTTTTTTTTTCTAATTAATTTCAACACAAACTTTCTGCGCATGCTCACAAAAACGTACATAATCCTATGACATCTGTCACTGGACAAGAGGCTGGGCACATCCTGGACAGGTAACCATGGCGACCATGTCGGCAAACAACCTGACTGGATTCGAAATAAGGATCCTGCTGGCTGTGAACCGTGAAGCTTAAGATCAAAATGTACCAAACGTTCTGATGGGGAGCTAAGCTAGCTTTTTATGGACGCTGAGTCAGCAGAAACCTGTTTCCACATTTGGATTCGGTCATTTCCACTTTTATATTTTAGTCACTTCTGTAAAGGTGCAGTTTTAAATTTCCACCCTGGCTTCTTTAACTCAGTTGAATTCTACTAGTGAGATGGAAAAACGATTATTCTTTACCATGTTTAGCCTTTGTTAACCCTTTAAAGCCCAATCCAAGGAAAAATAAGGAGAATTTTTGTTATCGTCTGAAGTCTTTATTTGACCCTTCACAAAATATATGAGAAAAAAACGAAATTATTTTCGAATATTCGTCATTTATTACCTTCTTCTAAGTCAAAATTATTGTGAATAGTCTTCTTCCCGCTGTTATTAGCTATACCTGTCTATGTACAACAAGGTTTTGAACAAAGATTTTACCATGAAATGATGCAAAAGGTCTCAGATGCAAAAATTTTCATAAATCGTATGTATAGAATATGATTCATGTGGCATTATAGGGTTAAGGCTTTGTATCAGAGGTGGATATGGAATGGAAAGAATCTTGTGTGTGAGGTAATCCGTGTTTTTAAGAGCTGACTCATCCCCGTTTCACAGGGACGAACTCCTGGACTATATTATCCTCCAGAGTACCACTGACCGGTAGCTCATGTTGTGATTCACGTGCTAAAAGTGATGGACTCGCTCACATGGTCAGTGCCTACCCTGAACAAATGGACATATTACGGTTTTTTAACTTTTTTTCAGAGGAGTGCCATCATCAAAGCAACACTAGACCTTTTGAAGCGGGAAAAATTTGGGGTAAACTTTCTATAAAGTAATCAGAAAAAGCAGATTATAGGACATGATTTTTGTATGTTGATGAGGGTTTTTTGTGTTGTTTTTTCTCTTTTATGTGGTAAAAAATGCATTCTTTTTGTCCCAATATGTAATAATGAACGTTTTTCACTAAAGATAGTTCACGTGAGGGCTCGATATGAGTAACAGTTTTACCCCAAATCTGAGTATTACACATAAATATCCAGTAAAACCAAAACCAGAACAAAATACATACAAAAACAGCAGAACACAAACACCATGATATCAAGTAAGATATACCTTCAAGGAAAGAACTCATCCATCTAGTCATTTCTTTTCATTTTAAGAATTAAAAATGATTGGATGCTAAATCAATCAGAATTTAGAAAAAACAATGATTGGGTTTATATATTGTTTATATATTGTCTTATTGATATGTATATGATATTTATCTGACAAACACGTTCATGAATTTACATTGTATACTATATTTTTAATGATGTGGACCCCAGGAAGAGTAAAGCACAGCTAATGGGGATCCTAATAATAAATAAACACATCAACAGGGAAAGAAACTCCTCCATCAGGTCATTTTTTTATTTTCATCTTAACATTTAAAAATGATTGGATGCTAAATCAATCAGAAATTCTAAAAAAAATGTGACAATATGGGTTTATGTGACAATATTTTCTTTGGAAAAACACAAAGAACGACCAGATTATCAGTTCAAACTGAGAAAGGCACACATTTTTTTTCCTTTTTTTCTTTTTTTTCCACCAGGCCGGGGTGGGAATTTGGGGGTTTTGGGGGGTTGGGGGGGGTTTGGGGGGGGTTTGGGGGAATTGTAGTGCTGGATTATGCGGCCACACCTAGAAAAGACCTGTGAAATCGCGACGAGCACGACTCTAAAATGGCGATAGCATTTTGTCGGGTTGTGTGCGTGAAGGAGCGTGTTAGCTGTTGGCACGCACGCCGCGGCGTAAGCCGATACGTGTGCACGTGCGTGCGTACGTGTGCACGTGCACGGCCCCAACACTCAGCCCTTTTAAAACCCTATTAAAGACCCACTTTTACCCTCAGGCCTTTGAGTGAGACTTCGACTTTATCTTAGTTGTCTTAATTTCCCGCTCTTACTTGGTTTTGCTTTTTTCTTATTTTTATTTTATTTTTTTTATTTTTTTGCCCTTACTGTTTTTTTTTTATGTTTGAGTTTGTCTTGTGTTGTGGCGATAATTGTGTTTTATGATCTGCTCAAATGGCCTGTACAGCTTAGCTTTGATTTTAGCTTTGGCTGACTGAAAGCGCTTTATAAATAAATAAAGTTGAGTTGAGTTGAGTTGAGTTGAGTGTGGCCATTGTGAGTCAGAGGGTCCTCAGTGTGATCAGGACCAATGGCAGGTGGTCTAAGGGGTTTGGGGGGTTTGGGGGGGGGTACATGATTATCTCAACACTGGGCAGCTGTACGCTGTAATTGATTAGAGTGGATTTTATGACAGTAAGGCCTCAGGCATCCAGTCGACAGTAGCTCTCCGGATTCCAGGATTTCGCTTTAGAAATGTTGCGCAACGCCCTTAAAAAACACTTCTAACCCGGAACAGACCGGAATAGATGTGAAAAATGGATGAATGGATGTGTCACAGCGGGCTTATATAGCTGGGTTTTTGTTTTTTTTGTCCTGTCTCCACGTGGTCCGTTCACTTCCTGTTTTATTTTGTTAAATAACCCTCATCTCACCTGTCCGGTTGTCTTCCTGATCCCTGATTGGTTCCCTTGGGGTTCGTCTTTTTACCTTTTTTTACCTTGTCCCTGATCTAAACCTGGCCTTGCTTCTTGTTAAATCTCGAAAGATTTATTTTGTTTCCCGATCCTCCTAGTTTTTTCCCGACTCTCGTGAGTATTATTTTGTGACTTTGTTTCACGGCCTTTTTGCCATTCTCATTTTTGAGTGATTCTGATTGGATACTTTTCCCATAACTTCCTCGTTGAGCGATATAAGTCTGTGGAGAATGGATGGATGGATGTGTCACAGTGGTGTTATTTAGCTGGGTTTTTAAAAAAAATTTGTCCTGTCTCCATGTGTTCCGGTCACTTCCTGTTTTATTTTGTTAAGTAACCCTCATCTCACCTGTCCAATTGTCTTCCTGATCACCTGATTGGTTCCCCTGGGGTTCGTCTTTTTACCTTTTTTTACCTTGTCCCTGATCTAAACCTGGCCTTGCTTCTTGTTAAATCTCGAAAGATTTATTTTGTTTCCCGATCCTCCTAGTTTTTTCTGACTCTCGTGAGTATTATTTTGTGACTTTGTTTCACAGCCTTTTTGACATTCTCGTTTTTGAGCGATTCTGATTTGATACTTTTCCCATAACTTCCTCGTTGAAAAGATAAGATAAGATAAGATAAGATAAGATAAGATAAGATAAGAGGCGATTGCACAACGTCATGACCTAACCTAATGACACATTTTACCACGCTATTCAGTTTTTCCATGCGTGCTTTTGAAACCTCGTTTAGTTTGTACTTTGTTTCCACTCTTTGAGAGTGTCCCCCTGAGTTTAATAAACCTTTTTTAACTATATATCCGCATCTGAGTCCTGTCTGAGTACCGTTATATAAAGGGGATCTAAGTAGAGCTACAGAATACTAAGGAACAATGACAACACAACGGAAAATAATCAACTTATTGTGACAAATCTAACAAAAAAGACGAGCGCACGCAGCTTTCAGGGTCTGCTTTGAGTCATGGATTTGGTAGAGAGACGAGAAGAAAACAAAAAGACATCGATCAGAGTGTTGATGTCAAAGTTAAAGTGTGTCATTTTGCACTTGATTCAGTGGTCAGTGCAATGTAAATAACAAGTCAAGTCAAAGGAGGTTTTCTATTATGGATTTTAACATAAACCCAAGCTAAACACCCCCTTTACCTTTAAGATCAGGGTACAGACTTAATTTTCTCATAATGCTGATAGTTAGAAATATCCCATCATTCTGCTGGGGGGGGCTCCCATGATGCAACTCTCCTCCCTTTACATTATATTTTTTCTCTGCGTCAGTCTTTAATTGGACTGTGAACGTCTCAAAATGGCTTTATTTTAAAGTCTTTTATGGATAAAAACTGAACTGTGCATACCTAAAATAAATGTTTTATCTTTAGACCATGTGCTAAATTCCTTTCTGAGACTTAGTTTAAACTTTTTCTCTCAGTTTTTCTTAGAAAAAATGACATCCTGCAAACAATTTTCAGCACCAAAGAATGAAATTTCACTATCTTTTGGATATTTTATCCATTGAAAGCGTTAGCTAAACACGTGAACGCGAACTTCTTAACCAAATGTGTTCAGTTCCTCCTGGGTCTCGGTGACCTTTGACCCTCCGCTCAGGCTAAATAAAGCAACGGCTAACATTTCGGGCCTTCTCGTCCCCTTCCAAACAACATCTTTTTCCTCTCAACGAGCCAATTAGAACGGCTAAAGAGGCCCAACGGCGCTGTGGGAGCGGGCTGGACGTGTCAACAGGTCTGTTTTGATCAGGGGGATGAGGATTTCTTGGTCGCTGAGCTTAAAGGATAAATGGAGAATGTAAATTCGGGGTGCTCCGGTGAGGGGTCGGGTTACAAAGAGACAGGAGAGCCAAAGTCAAGAGCAGTGGTGGGTAAGTTACTTTAACTCTTTGGCTGCCAAAGACGTCTATAGACGTCAATTCAAATCCAACCGTTCGCTGCCAAAGACGTCTATAGACGTCTTTTATGTTTTTCAACGAGAGTGGTTTTGGGGAACGATCGGCTAATGTTTTTCCGTAAATATCGGCTTCCAGACGGAGTATGTAGTAACAAATTGACCCTCTAGGTAGCTGTGCCAATTTTGATGGGAGATGAGCATAGATTGTAGGCAAATAAGAAAAAGCTAACGGTTCGCTATGAGAGAACATGTCGCCGGTGAGATGCACGTCGAAGAAGAACGGAATAAGGTAGAAACAAATTGTTTTTTGCTGATGAAAGAAGAGAGTCTTCTCTTTCTTTTGGTGTGTTTGGTGTTTACATAGTCATAGCACAAACTATTCTTTGGCTCTTGAAAAATCAGTCAAAATGTTTAAAAAAAACCCTGGCAGTGAGCGACTCTCTGTTCTGAAAATGGCTGGCAGTCAATGAGTCAAAAATGTAATCCGTTACAGTTACAAGTTACCTTGTTTGAAATGTAATTGCAGTGTAACTTTTTCGATTACTTTTAAAAAGTAATGTAACTAATTACGTTTGATTACTTTTTGATTACTTTAAGGTTTTAATGAGTATTGACCCATGATTCATTTTAGCGTGTTATTATTAGCTATTGGCCGCAGCTAGCAGTTCAAGGCTAACGTCTGTTATCGATACTTTTTAAAATGAGTATCGAATCCGGTTACAACATTTTAGTATCGATACTTTTTTATCTATCGATACTTTTGACAACCCTAGTCTGAAATGTAGGACATGTCCGGGAAAAAGAGGACGTCTGGTAAACCTACAGTTGGGTAGGCTAGGTGGGCTAGGCTAGGCTAGGCTAGGCTAGGTCATAGACATCGATAAACGTTTGTCATGCATCAACACCAAACAGTCAAATGTTAGTAAATCAATACGCTTCGTCTATCAGTGAGTTGCATATTTTGCGAAGGTTTTTCTTTATATATTTAAAGAAATGTAACTCAATTTGTAATTCTTAATATTTTCGGAAGTAACTGTAACTGAATGACATATTTTCTCATTGTGACTGTAACGGAATTACAGTTACTCTTTTTTTGTAATTAAATTACGTAACGTCGTTACATGTAATCCGTTACTCCCCAACACTGGTCAAGAGTAAGCCTGAGAATATACAACAAGCAACTGTCAGACTGAAGGTACAGTTAATAACATCCATGTTTGGGTCAAGAACTGATTAAAAATGTCTCTTCTCTTGACTTTCAGGTGGAAAAACTAAGATTTACAACTGGCTCAGCTTTGCTATCAACTCAGTGCAATATTCATTTATGTTTCTTTTGTAATAACTCTGTGCAATAAAATGTATATATATGCTTCTTGCCCCGTATATATCTAGCTCTTAGTCATTGAAAACATATTTATTAAGTAGGAATAAGGTCTTAGCTCTGTCACACTGGTAGCCAAGTAATTGTCAAGATTCATCTTGTGTTTTTTGTACAATGACAATAAAGGAAGTCTAAGTCTAAGTCTAAGATATCAATCCTGGGGATAAATTGCATGTGTCTTGTATAAAGCCATCAGAAATAACTGTCTGTATTTATTTCAGGCCATAGAAATATCACCAAAATAGACTTTAAAGTATCGTCTATCACATATATTTGAATAAAGGTTCATTTGAATTGTTATACGATTGCACATAAGTCCCTCAAAGCTACCATTTTGAAAATGTTCTTTATTAAAACAGAAAGTCACGTATTTCTTTGTTTTAACAGCTAAATAGGTCTTTTGAAACTACTCAACTTTTTCTGAGGAAAAAAAAGCTGGCTTTTCATTGAAGTTTTTGGGAATAAAGAGCCTATAGTCGGTGTTAGTGAACAAAACAGTATTTTACACAGTACCTGAGTTTTGTGTTTGTTGTATTAACGTCAACTTTTTCTTTCCCATAGATTTTATTGCAAATTTTTATCCCAATTTATTAGACAAGTGTGCTGAATTAAAACAAAGAAAAGTTATGCTGTAAGGGCAAACTACTTAGACATGTTTAGCATTATTTCCCAAGGTTGCCATCTAATGATGGTAAAAGGGAAATATTTTATTTATATTCACTGAAAGTTTTGCCGAGGAGCTTTCTTCTTTTTTAATCTCTTTTTATTAAACCAAAAACAGAGTTACATTCTTGGCTCAAGATGTAGTTTTTCGTGTTTTAAACATTTCAAATTGCACCCCCCAACCCCTCAGAACTACTAAGCAATAACACAATAGTGAGTCATTTATATACACATATACATATTTAGATCATAAAGAAAAGGAAAGACAAAAAAAAGTAGTTATGACAAATACAAATAAAACCAAGGAGTAGTGAAACAACATTAACCATGTAAATGTATATATGTACATATTTTCCTACCATACATAACAAAGGGGGACAGAATAGCCTTATTTATTTAACTTCTATAGGTCTTGGCCATCAGATTTCGATGGTTTACTCTTAAGGATGCTCAGGAAGTGTCTTAAGCTTTTCAAAAATATTCTATTAATGGATTCCAAATACTATAAAAAAGGATAATTGGATCCTCTTAGTGTATATTTACTCTTTTCTAATTTTAGGTACAGCATTTTTAACCCTATAATGCCAAATGTGTCATATTTGATACATACGGTTTCTGAAATGTTTTGCCTCTGACACCTTTTGCATAATTTAATGGTAAAAACTTTGTTCAAAAATCCTATTGTACACAATCAGATACACCTGATAACAGGGGGCAGAAGACTACACAAAAAATAATCTTGACTTATCGCATAGTGATAAATTATCAATATCAAAAATACATTTCAGTTTTTTATTTTTACATATTTTGTTTTAAAAAAAGGCCAAATAAGGAATTCAAACCCAAAAAAAAGTCATTTTCTGTTTTGTTTTATTCTTGGATCAGGCTTTAAAGGGTTAAAGGAACAAAGAGGGATGATTTAGGGCCCATTGTGACAAACGTTCTGTTATGTTATCACTGAAAATGTTCATTATTTTGTCTTTTTAAACAGATCCTCCACTGAACAGGGTTTTGTCTGTGAGAACATCTGTAGTTTCTCAAACTTTGGACGATGAGGATGATGAAAAAAGACTCCGACTCTGAAACGTGAACCGTCTGGAGGCTTGTTTTCGCTCTGTTTGTGTGCGGTGGGCCGATGTAAAATGGGGGGGGGCTTTAATTAGTGGACAGGTTGAATTGAGCCTCCCGGGAGAGCTGGACTTGCCCGCTCTTACTTAGCATAACATACATTTTCCTGCTCACAGCTTCTAAAGACTCAACCGACCAATGAAAACATTCCCATCTATCAGCAGATGTGTTTTTTTTTCCTTTGCAGAACATGTTAGTGAACTTGGCCCAGTTCTTTTGTCTTTTGGAATACAGTAAATCATTTTGATGTAAACATCAGGTATTGTTTAAACTGTAAAAGAAGCCATTATGAGTGAAATATTTCTTTATAGCTAGTTTGGAGTCATTTTTCTATAAGAATATGAGTTAAAAAGCCAATTAGAAAGCCTTTAAATTAGAATATTTATCCATGATACATGAGTCAAGTCAGAATTGTCACACTAAGTGTAACTATGATGAATAATAACTATAACTATAACAATATAACTATAACTATTATAAAGAAGTTGATGAAAAACAATGGTAGAATATAAATCTTCAGCTCAGAGAATCGTTTGTGATCCAAAATTTCAAAAAGGGCCAAGTAGAAAAAGACCCAGACAGGAAACCCAGACTTCAATCCCCAAAATGAGGTTTTTGGGACTCAAACTCATTTGTTTGAGCATTTTTTTATGTTCTTTTATCAACTGCTACGTGCAGAGGGCATGTATTCCTCTGTAGACAGGAGAAAATCTTATTTCATTGGGGTTTTTTTCATTAAAATGGCTATTACCCAAGGTTTTTGGTCAATTTCTTTGTCTTTAGCACTCTGAAATAAATCTGAAATGGGTCTTATTTGACTGGTTCCTGGTCTCTGCTGTACCCCCCATCAGCAGCTTGTTAATATCCAGCTGAGAAAACTCGCCAGTGAAGTGTTAACATGTGACGAACTGTCATCATAGACATGACTGAGCAGTTATTTACAGTTATTCCCCGAGAGCTGAATACTTACCGTCTGTCCGTCGCCATCTTAGAAATATTCTTCATTTTCTCGAATATCATCACAGCTTTAAGTTGCATTTTCTTTCTGAGAAATCCAGTGAAAGTTATCAGTAACGGACACAATAAAGACCCAAAATGTTATAGATTTTAACCATTCCTTTTGTTTTAAAGGTTTTATACTACAATGTTTTCTCTTGGTTTAAATTTCTAACTAAAAGCAGACAGGAGGTGGGGTGATGTCTCCCCAAGTTATTTAAAGGGAATCTACAGATGGAATTAAAAGGTTTGACTACCTGGAAATGCAGACTCTTCCTCTTTATCTCTTCAATTGAATAGAAAATGCTGATAGTACAGTACATTTCCATCCAATACTGGTACTGGCTAATGGTTCCCCAGTCTCAAGCACCTAAAACAAACAATGAATTAATTAATCTGTCCATTTCCCATTATTTCTCTATCTAATGTAGGGTCTAAGGGTGGTTGGGTAAGAAGTAGGGTACACCCTGGACAGGTCACTGGGGACTAGTCCATCACAGGGACACAACCAGGGCAAAGAAACACTCACTATAAGACCAATTTTAGAGTCACCAGTCAATCTAACTTGATGGTTTTTGGGCACTTAGAAGAAGCCAAAATATCTGGACTGAACCCAAACAACTTGGGATTTGATTCAATTGAGTCTGGTTACATTAAATGTCAGATATTTATCATTTAATAACATCATGTCAGGATACTTTGCGTAAAAAAAACAAATGTTTGATGTCAATCTAGTCACATAGGATTCATTTCAATAACTTTCCTGATTTAAATTGATTGTTCCTTCTACTTTATAAAGATTATCCCTGTAATGCCAAATGTATCATACTTGATACATACGGTTTCTGAAATGTTTTGCGTCTGACTCCTTTTGCATAATTTAATGGTAAAAACTTTGCTCAAAATCCTATTGTACACAATCAGATACACCTGACAACAGGGGGCAGAAGACCACACAAAAAATAATCTTGACTTATCGCATAGTAATAAATTATTAATATTAAAAATGAATTTCAGTTTTTTCTTTTTACATATCTTGTTAAAAGGCCAAATAAGGAATTCAAACCAAAAAAAGTAATTTTCTGTTTTGTTTTATTCTTGGATCAGGCTTTAAAGGGTTAAAAATGGTTGTATATGTTACCCCGACATACCAGTCTCAGCTTCGTATAAAAATCTGGCAACATTTATATTACCAAGTCCAAAAAGTAAAAGCTTCTTTTGCTTCTTGCATCAGTTCTGTTCACTTAAACAAAACTACTCAGAAAGCAGACTATGGATGTATGTGTGAATGTAGTTTTTATGGGATCTGCTCCATCAGACCTGGAGATGTTTCGTATATACAGGAATGTCTCAGAAAATTAGAATATTGTGATAAAGGTCTTTATTTTCTGTAATGCCATTAAAAAACATGAAATGTCATACATTCTGGATTCATTACAAATCAACTGAAATATCGCAAGCCTTTTATTGTTTTAATATCGCTGATTATGGCTTACAGCTTAAGAAACCCAAATATCCTATCTCAAAATATTAGAATATCGGATTTCTGAGTTTTCTTCAGCTGTACGCCATAATCAGCAATATTAAAACAATAAAAGGCTTGCGATATTTCAATTGATTTGTAATGAATCCAGAATGTATGACATTTCATGTTTTTTAATTGCATTACAGAAAATAAGGAACTTTATCACAATATTCTAATTTTCTGAGACGGTCCTGTATATGTTCCACTAGTGCCAAGGTACCCGAAACGTTCCCGGCCCTCTTCCCCCCTCCTCCTTTCATTATTCTCTGCAGATGTTCGGTGCCAGGCCCCCTCCGAGTATCAGGTGACCACAAATCTAATTGATATCAAAACTCTGGCGGGGAGAGCCTAAGCCCCCCTGTGCGATCTCGAGTTACGGTT
The DNA here is from genome assembly GCA_907169785.1 of Menidia menidia. Classification (NCBI taxonomy): domain Eukaryota; kingdom Metazoa; phylum Chordata; class Actinopteri; order Atheriniformes; family Atherinopsidae; genus Menidia; species Menidia menidia. The sequence continues at coordinate 20,269,563 of CAJRST010022223.1, forward strand.
CGACTTCTGACGGCCGTTCTGGGCGTGAAACATCCTCTGTCTTCGCTTCAAAGGGAGAAAAAGAACAGAAATCACCCACTCCACCACCTAGGAAGAACCCCCCCCCATAGCCCTGCTATGCCCAGTTTTCATAGACCATTGAGGCATTAGAAGGGAATCCGATTTATGGACCTTTGTGGGGGTTTCATATGGTGGCTGAGAAGTGCAAAACACATTTACAATAAAAGAAAGAAAACGTTGAAAAATTCAAAAACAAAATAACATTGTAAGATACACATTCACATTTAAAGAACTGCTTGTTCCCAAATCGGTGACATGAACAAATGAAAAAACAATATAGCATTTTAAGAAAACAAATTCATTTTTTAAGGAAACAAACATTTTTGAAAAAAAATTGTTTCTTAAAATGTTATCTTTTTTTCAATTCGTAAATGTGTTTTTCTGAACTTTAAATGCGTATCCTAAAATTGTATTCAGCTTTTTTTAAACCATAAGGTGTTTTTGAAATTGTAAATGTGTTTTGCACTTCTCAGCCACCGTAGTTCCGTCTCAGTACAGGCCACTTTTTCTCGGCAAAAAGAATATACAAAATGAATAACAAACGCACTTGAAAACTGTGAGTTTGATATGGGAAAGTGATCCGAGGTGGGGTATTACAATGCAGCTGAGGGGGGAATTGGAAGCTTAAGGGGAGGATGTGATGTTAATGACCCTAAGGCGGCATAATCCTCCCCATCTGGGCCCGGCGATTGTTTGATATTTACGGCCGATGATCTGCACTAATAGGTTTGTTGTTTTTTTCTTACGCTTCGGAACATGGACGCTTGAGGGGAGAGCTTGGGAAGAGGACGGCCATTTGTTTTGTTTTCATTTTGTTTTGGGGTTTAAACGGCAGATCGCTTTCAGGGCTTTGTCCGCGGAGATGGAGGGTTTTTTTCTCACACTGGACGGGATTTTCTGGCTCAGACGGAGGTCTGTGGACCACGTCTGAGTGTCTGGACCCCGTTTTAGTGGATGGTAGTAGATATTCTTGCTCTGTGTGAAGATGATGTAATCCAGTGTGTGTGTGTGTGTGGTGACCACTGATACACACCAATGTGGGACTGGACAGGATCATCTAGTTTGAAGTTACTTTTCCTTAATAAATACTTGAATACTGTGATTCTTCACTTCAGATTTTCCAGAAAATAATGTGATTTAACCCTTTAAAGCCTGATCCGAGAATAAAACAAAACAGAAAATTCCTTTTTTTTTTTGGTTTGGATTCCTTATTTGGCCTTTTAACCAAATATGTGAAAAGAAAAAACATAATTACATTTTTAATATTAATAATTCATTACTATGCGATAAGTCAAGATTATTTTTTGTGTAGTATTCTGCCCCCTGTTATCAGGTGTATCTGATTGTGTAAAATAGGATTTTGTGCAAAGTTTTTACCATTAAATCATGCAAAAGGTGTCAGACACAAAACATTTCAGAAACCGTACGTATCAAATATGATACATTTGGCATTACAGGGTCTAAATAGGGATCTTTAATTTTGGATCCAGCAAAATCATTGAAATATGTAAGCGGTAAACTAATAAATTGATCAACCAATAAACTAATTCATTTACAGCTGCACATAAATTCGGTGGTAAGGGCTCTCGCCTGGTACTCCAGATTCCTCTCAGTCCAAAAACCTGCGTGTTAGATTAAATGAAGACTCTTAAGTTGCCAGCAGTGGTCATTTGTCTTTTTAGTTTCTGCCCTGTGTCCAAATGGCTTCACAATCCAGGGTGTGCCGGGGAGTCTTTGGGTTAGGGTTAGGGGACGTGGCAAACGGGCCACAAAAAACGTTGATTTTTTAATTTGTGGGTCCTAATTGTGGGTCGTAATTGGCGCTCGGCAGCATAGTTCATCAATTCAAGACGTCAGAGCTATCCCTGTTATCCAGAAGGCGCAATTATATTGCAGGTTATCACCACTAGGTGGCGAATGGGCGGTGCTCAGTTGTTTTAAAACTCCAATAAGGAGGGCGATGGTGGTTTTAGTCAGTGATGGCACCAAAACAAGAGACTCAGCTGTCTTAATGGATAAATAATGTTAATTGAGATCATGAAAACCACACGTTTGTGTGTTTACTGTGCGGATATATTCTAAATAACTGCCTAATCTGAGCTAATCTAAAATCATTCTGAGCACGACATATTTGTTTGTTTGTTTTGTTGATTATTTTTTTAAGGATCTGAAACCTCCATAATTTGAAATTATGAAAAAGAAACCTGGGATTATTCTTATTTTCTTCTATCAGTGATGAATAATGAGCAGTTCTAGCTTCAACAAGGGCTTTGTTATATATTGTATTCCATATTTGTAAAGTAATTGTGACTCTTATAGAGACTCTTATATATTTACTAATGCCAAGTAAAACCACAGATGTGTTGGGAATGTATTCCATACAGATGCCTCTGGGTTTAGGAATCCTAAACTCGACAAGAAATTCTTCAGTTTGATGAAAAAATGAAAAATCCCTAACCCTTTGTGAGCTGAAAAGTGAGTTACATTGTGGATTCAGTTTAGAGTGAATGAAGGGAAGTACTTATGCACAAAAAAGGAAGGAAATTAAGCTTCAAAGACACAAACACCTGCAATACAAATATATTGGGTCTGCGATATGACTATGACATATTGATGATAAATTATTAATTTTACCTAAATTCATCTGGTAAAACGTCAGTAACACTGACAGAAGAGAAATGTTTCAGGCTAATTTGTATTTAGACGTTCAAAAAAACTGCCACATGTGCATAAAAGACATTCTTACAGACGATGAGAAGCATCAGTGTTTTTTCGTTGACTAATTTAATCATGTCCACATTCATTTTTACATTTAAAGAGTACTTGTTGTGTGATGGTTTGTGCAGTTGATTGTGTATTTTGGGTTTCAGTTGCCACGCTTGTTTTTTCACTTGCCTCACTTTGTGACATTTGTTCGTGCAGCTGAACATGTGCGAGGACAATTTCTCAATTCTTCCAGCAGCGGACAGCTGCACAACGAATTAGGCTAAAGCCGCTGCTTTGGGGGGATTAGGCCCGGCACTCGGTGCCTCCGTCTCCCGGGACGCGTTGACCCGCCGTAGTCAAAGGTCCTCAGGTCCAGGAGCGCGCTCTGTTTTCTCTTTGTATTGTTCACAAAAGTGGCTGACA
>CAJRST010022223.1:20319006-20336211 GCA_907169785.1 Menidia menidia
TATTTATTTATTTATTTATTTATTTATTTATTTATTTATTTATTTATTTATTTATTTCATTTTTTATTTTTTTTATTTTAACCCTTGTCGTGTTTAGCACTATGGCAATAATTGTTGCCATAATTGTTTTTCTTGCAGAATGCAGCCAACGAGGTATTCTATTTATTTCTTTGCTTTGTAAGAATTATTTCCTATGCTCTGCAGGTTATTGTTTGTCTCATTGATGTTTGTGTTTTGCTAACTTTATTCAGTTTTCACGGCAGACTCGGAGATCCCAAACCGACTTCAAATAAACCAGTAAAAGAAAAAAACCCACTTGAGGGAATTATAATCGTGCACGAGGTACCCGGGTGACCTCTGAAGTGTAGCGGCCATCAGGAGTGCGTTCAGGCTTTGTGAGGCATTGATGTGTTTTTTGTGACTGACCGCAGCTGTTAGAGTCAAAGGGAGAAAGCTAAGGACAAATGCTTTCCTTTTTCAGCTGTATCACACTCAAACAGAAACAGGAAATACAAATCTGAATAGTTTTGAGTGCAATAAACCAGTAGTCTAAAATCTGACCGTGTCAACACGATTAAACACAACCAAATAAATAACTAAATACCAAATAAATAACTAAATACCCCCAAAATAACTAAAAACCAAAAAAATAAATAAATACCAAAAAAATAACTAAAAAACAAAAAAATAAATAAATACCAAAAAAATAAATAAAAACCAGATAAATAAATAAATACCAAAAAAAATAACTAAAAACCAAATAAATATCTAAATACCGAATAAATAACTAAATACCAAAAAAATAACTAAAAACCAAATAAAAAACTAAATACCAAATAAATAACTAAATACCAAAAAATAACAAAAAACCAAATAAATAACTAAATACCAAATAGGGGAAACAACCCCAGCCCCAACACCTCCAGGACCGGTGTCCACCTGAACCGACCGGGCCCAGCAGAGGGGGGAACCCATCCTCTGCCACTGTAACAGGTTTAATTTGTTATGATTCCACTTGTCATTATTTTTCATTTTTGGCTTATTGTATTATGGGGAAACAGCTCCCTGTCTTGGTGGTCGGTCGCGATAAGTACAGTACAGCGCAGCTACCTCGACGCCATTATATGCGAGACGGACACGAGGTGAGTTCTTCGCTGTTAGCACAGTGGTAAAGTACGGTGTTTTTTAAGCAACTGTCAATTATATGAGCCCTAGCTGGATGTATTGATGACAATTGAAGTACTACGCACATTTTCTAATTGTTATAACACCGTGCTAAATCAATATGTTTGGAATTTAACAGCTAGCTTAATGCGAATGAATAATTAGCTTGATGCTAATCGCTAACGCTGTTCCTCGTAGAGGTGGTGTTGCCACTGTGAAGAGCCCATATGTGACCAGTCCAGATTCTGTTCCACGCAGATTAAAGGCATCGTTCAACACATACTGTCTCGTGGCCATCATTAAAACACAACGCAGAGGTAAAGTACGACTGTACAGAGGAAAAGACGAGAACAGGGCCACTTCTAGCTGGACGGAGCTGAACAAACACACGGCCACACACGACCAACAGCATCCTGAGGCCTGGTCAGAAGTCCGTTTCACCGCCTTAAAACAGACGTCACAAACATCCCGGATCTCGTTTCAGTCTTCCAGCGCCGTTCCGAAGCCGCTAATTGACCGGAGCGTGAATCCCTGCAGGATCTGTGCAGCCTCGGAGCGTTTCTCTGCACTCAGGAAACGCTATTTTAGGCCGGGCTCAGCTCCTTTGGTTCAGAGGGTGTCCATAGCTCACATTCCCCACCAGAGGCGTCCGAATACTCGGGCTTTATTTTGGGAGGACGGGGTTATCCCGATTCCCCCGTCGCAGCACTCCGACTCCGGTTTCAACGCAGCGTTTCCTGAAATGTCAAGTGGTGTTTTTAGAATCTTTATCTACATTTGTGCTCATTTGACTTCGAATACAGGTCCCAACACGCAATAATTATTCTTTTTGAGGTTTCCACTGATGATAGAAAGGTGAATCAAAAAATAAATAGATTACTACATTTGTTCGGGGTGTCCCAGGGTCCCAAAGCCTATAAAAAAAATTTAAAAAATCTGTGAAAAATGGTTTTTGAATATCAATAAGTATCATGGCCAGTACTTTTCTACAAATTAAGTATAATCAGAACAAACATATATTCATTATGATGATATAATATGATTTTTTTTTAATGTTTTTGTACTGTTGTTTTAATGTTTGTTGAAGTTTGCAAATAGAGAAACATATCTTAAGCAAACAAAAAGCCTTGGAAAGGCTAAAGAGTATACATGGAACAAAACCGAGAACTACCACTCTATGGATGATAAAGTGTGTAGATGCAACTGAGAGACGAATGGAGGGAACATAGAAACATGGTGAGTTAGTTTCAGGACAAACTCAGAATAAAGGAGGGGAAAAGAGGAAACCATACAGAAAAACTCACACTAACTAAAGGAACCAGTGGGGCTGAGCTAATAAACGGGGCAACATAAAAGACTAAACTGGAATAACGAGACAAAACAAAACCTTAAAATAAGAGATGAGAAGACTAAACAAACCAGAGGCCATGACATTACTGTTTCCCCCTCCCATGAATATTCTGGTCAGCTCAGATAATCTGATTTTAGACCCGTAAATGGACTTGTTGATTATCCTGACCTATGTGTATTTAGTTATTTATTTGGTTGCTCATGCTCATGCTGGGGGGGGGGTCGGGTCCGCCCCCTCCTCGCCCAGATTGGACACTGGGGGGTTTGCTGAGGCCCGCAAACATGGCCTTCCCCGGGCTTCCCTGTCTCTCTGGGACTGACCCCTCCTCTAGGGTATCGGGAAGGCCCTCTGCTGGGGACCCTGTGATGGGAACCCTGTACTGGGGACCCTCTAGTGGGGACCCTCAGTGGACCTTCTACTGGGGACCCTCTAGTGGGGACCTTCAGTGGACCCTCTGCTGGGTTACTATGTTGTCAGACGGGGACCCCGCCCATCTTTTTGATAACTCCGCATTCGTTGTGGCAAAGGCCTTCGTGGCTTTTCTGAACATTCTCCGCTATCCCTCCTCTGTGGATTTCACCTGCTTTGAGGTTTCTGATAATCTCCATTAAGTGTAGCAGGTTCTGCTCAAAAAAAGTCTATGCCTTCAAAGTCACTTCCATGTAAGCAGAGCAGCCCTATGCATCAGATCATAGCTATTTCAAAATCGGGACCCTCTACTGAGTACCCTCTACTGGGGACCCTCTAATGGATACCCTCTCGGATATCGGATATCGAAGGCCCTCTACTGGGAACCCTCGAATGGGACCCTCTGCTGGGAACCCTCGACTGGGGACCCTCTAGTGGGAACCCTCTAGTGGGGACCCTCATTGGACCCTCTACTGGGGACCCTCTACTGGGGACCCTCTAGTGGGGACCCTCTACTAGGGACCCTCAGTGGACCTTCTACTGGGAACCCTCTGCTGGGACCCTCTAGAGGGATCTTCTACTGGGGCCCTCTACTGGGACCCTTTGCTGGGGACCCTCTACTGGGACCCTCTACTGGGGAACCTTTACTGGGACCCTCTAGTGGGAACCCTCTACTGGGAACCCTCTAGTGGGGACCCTCTGATGGGGCATTCAGGGTCCTGGTTCCACCACCTGGCTCATGCTTTGGACGCCTGTTTCTTTGTATTCGTGTTCTCTTTCTCCCTCTATCCTCACTCCTTTTTCCCCTTTATCCCCAAATAAAACCATGGTTTCATTTTTTCCTCATCATAGAGGAATCATTTCAAAGCTGTCTGCTGTATCTTAGCTTCTAGGAGTCCTGGAAAAGGCCTTAATGAGGATCCATTGTTACATTGATACATTGTTTTAGGTTCTGTTTTTTACAGGGCAAATTTCTTCCGGTCTAGACTATCTGAGCTATATCTGGAAGTGGAGAACAAATGGGATAAATGCCATGGCTCTCTTTGTCACCTTGTTTTGTCTTTGTTCTGTTCTGAGGTTTCTCTGATCATATTTCAACCCTCTGACTGCACTTAACCCCCAAAAAGGACAATATAGTTTTTATATCCTTACTTAGCAAGATGCTCCTTGCTGTTTAATCAAAAATTTTCTCAATATCTTTCTGGCTCAAAGACATGATGTTTTTTTTAAACTTGAGAATCTATAGTCAATTTTGTTTAACACATGGCAACCCTCTATTTCCTATTTCATTACCCAATGGAGTGTGTGTTAGCAATTATTTTATTAATTTCGTATTAGCATTATGTGAGATGGTTTTGTTGAGCTCAATGAGGACATACAAGTGGATTGTTAATTAGTTATTACACAGTACTCTGTAATTCAATTTCATTATTTTCTTCTCCTAGAAGTTTGTGTGTGTGTGTGTGTCTGTGTGTATGTGACCGTGTACATAGGGGAATTTAAAAGGAAAAGGTCAATTGTGTTTCTGTGACTGGAAGTATTTTGGAAATATTAAGTAGACAATATTAGAATAAGTTTCAAAAGACAATAAAGCATTGTTAATTTTGTGCTTTCTAGCACTTTCTGGACCCTGTAAATGATTCCACAATTTAAGGAATCTACTAATTAAAACTGATATTTTGTTATTTGGATGAAGATATCTGTTTCAGTTCTTCATGCGATTTATTAATTGAGATCTTTACAAAGTAAATTGAAAGGGAAAAAAGAATCTTACCTTTATTTATGCTATTTGACTTTTAAACGTATTTAAACTCTTATTGTAAATTTAGTTAAGTATTTAATCCTGATTTATGCTTTTTGACACGTGAATTAGAGGCTGTGAGAAGGAAATAAGTGGGTCCTCTGTTCAGAGGGAAACAGAGTTGTTATTTCTTTCACAGATGGGTAGACACCTGTTGTGGTGAGACAATGACCCAAAGCCAAGAGGTCAGAGGTCACGTGGAAGAGGAAACACAAGAACCACCTCTGAATAGATACAAAGTGATACATTAGGCAGCATTTCGCTCAGTTTCTATTTTGTTAGGACTAAAATGACAAAAATGTGTGTTAAATAACAAAGTAAAACAATGCTGTTATCTATCTGTCTTCAGAAAAATCTGATATTATAAAACACCTATGATAGCACCAAACCTTGATATAAAATCTTTTATAAAAACAAAAATAACTTGTGGAGTGCTGTAGGATATTTAACCCAGACTGCATTTTTCATTGATAAAATAGAAAGTGGTTTGTGCTTATGAATGTTTTACTATTAATATTATTCATTTAGTTTACTTTTCCCTCTTAACAACTTCGTTCTGCATTTGTAAGTACTCTTAATATGTTTCCATACTTAAAAAAAAACACATTATGCAACCCTGACACATTTAAATGATTAATATTTCTTGATTAGTGAAAGAATTAATGTCCTAACATGACCCTGTGGTAGGTCCAAAGGAGGCAATATCAAAAAAGCTAAAACAGCGTATGACAACAGGTGACCGCAAAAGAGAATGATGAGGTCCAAACAACACGATAGGCCATAAATCGTGGCGGTTAGGGCTGCACAAACAGACTATGGTTGTATCAGCAGTCTGAGCAGTGGAAGCATCTGGAAACTTCATCCACTTCCACCTCTGACACGGCTTTTTTTCCCCCATCAGGCTCCAGGGTGTGACACCCTGGAGAAGAAAGACTGAAAACACCTGAGAAATTACACAAAACGCACAATATCTGCGCGTGCGTGAATTACGAATGATTACGAAAACAAAAAAACAAAAAAAACTTTAAAAAAAGACGATTATGAGAATATATAACAGGGATACGAAGGCAAAACTAGACGATCAAATCCCCAAAATTTTTCCCTTAAAACTTTCCCGCCTCGTCGTGCGTTTGGGTTCTCTGTTGCCAGTGTAAAGTTCAGTCAATTCAGTAGTTCATATCGTTATATTTAATTTATATATTGTTATATATTTAATTCACGACTATATCTTTAAGATATTTAGTTGAATCTGCTTTTCAATAGTTTAGATTCTTGTTGGTTTGTTTTTAGTCATGTGACGAAAACAAGGAAGTGGGTGTGTTCTAAAAAAGTTGGAATAAGACGGAATAAAGCGTGGTAGGAAAAGTTCACCCGTCTCCATCCTTTCGGTTCTACTTCTGGAGAGTGATCCAGACACCGTTTAATCGAACCCTCACGTTACACCAGGACCAGTGGTCCTGACAAAAAGCAGTAAAAAGACAGAAAATAAACAAACACAGAAACAATATGTTTTAAAAGGTGCCAAAAATTCCGGTTTGGCTGTGATAACTGGTGGAAGGTGCTTGGTTCGAATCCCGGCTGGAGGCCTTTTGTTTGACGTTTCTAAGCATGGGATGTGACTATATTGGATTAAATTGCACCTCTAATATGATCGTGTCTACATTAATATGTATTGTGTATCTTCCAGCCACATGTATTTAAGGGAGAATACAAGTAGTTTTTAAGATGTTTCAAACCTAAATGTTCTTTATGAGAAATCTGTTTGGTTTGATCAAACTTGTACTTGAAAGAAGACTGAAACAGAACAGTGTTCCTTCATCTGTTCTGGCAAAGTTTATGTTTGTCATTGCCACAAACAGATCTTTTATTTGGCAATATGGCGATTTTCTTAACCCTGTAAAGCCAAATGTATCATATTTGATTCATACGGTTTCTGAAATGTTTTGCGTCTGACACCTTTTGCATGAATTAATGGTAAAAACTTTGCTTAAAATCCTATTGTACACAATCAGATACACCTGATAACAGGGGGCAGAAGACCACACAAAAAATAATCTTGACTTATCGCATAGTAATAAATTATTAATATCAAAAATGTATTTCTGTTTTTTCTTTTTACATATTTTGGTAAAAGGCCAAATAAAGACTTCAAACCAAAAAAAAGTAACTTTCTGTTTTTTATTTTATGCTTGGATCGGGCTTTAAAGGGTTAAAGAAGGAAAAAAATCAAGTGCACGTATAGAAAAACCCGGATCACTGGCCTGGCTTAAGTTTAATATTAAACCCGACACCGACTGGCAGCCGTGACATAAAGTGTTTATATAAACCAACCAGTAGGACTAAGTCTGCGTAAGACATTATGCCTCTTGCTCTGCACCACCTGTTAGCATGTGAGGGGTTGTTTTCAGGGCAGCCTGTGGAGGTCTGTGCTCTGAGAAGGTTCTTTGGGATAATGGAGAACAATGTTGACGCCACTTTGTTCTGGTTTTTGAAGACTCTGCCCAACAAACCACTGTTTTAAAAATAACCAACATCTATTTTGTCTTTATAATGTTTGTGGCTTCTTCTCCCTTTATAGTTTTTACATTGAAATACAATGGGGGAAATAAGTATTTGACTGATTTGCTGATTTTGCAGGTTTGCCAATGCTTATTTTTCCTCATCAGATGGTTATCAATTTTTATAAATTCATATGATGTGATTTTCTGGAATTTTCTTTGGGATTCTGTCTTTCACTGTTAGAATGTACATATGATTAAAGTTATAGATCGTTGCATTCTTTGTAAGTGGGCAAACCTGCAAAATCAGCAAGGGGTCAAATACTTATTTCCCCCACTGTACATATAGTAAAAGAAAATGTATTGATATTTCTATCAATTTCACACATAAATGCACACTTCTGTTTGTATTTATAGAATATTATTACTGAATGAAATGTCTCAAATATAAATCTTATATCCTATTTTCTGTACTGATTATTGTACTGCAATAGGTGGTTGGTTCCAATCCCAGTACACAATGGGCGAGAGGTGAGGTACAACCTGGACAGTTCAAATATAGATATATGTATCTATATATATATATATTTTAGTTGATATTCAATTAATAATCTTTACTGATCTGCTCGTCCAGAGATTCTGTTGGAAGGAAATCACGTCTATGTTTGTTGTTGTTTTAGAGTATGTTACAATATGAGTCGATGGGTTCAGGAACGGTGACCTAACAAGCCCGACCCAATCAGGAACGAGGGAACCAAGGAGGAAAATAAGGTCTACAACTGGAGTTTTTGCAGAAGTTTGTTCAAGCTAACAGGCTTTGGAATAGACCTTCTCTTTTTTCCCCTCTTTTTTTTTTAAAAGAGTGTGATTTGACCATGGACATGGTCAGGAAAAACCATCATGAGGCATCAGGAAGTGTGGACGGTTGTATAGTTTATCTAAACCTCTGGACCGTAATGAGTTTTCATTTGGTTTGTGCTAGCTTCTCCCCTGTTTGTTGCCTATTTCAGCCTCCAGGGTTCTTCCCTTCCCTTCTAGGGTGTTTAGACCCCCGTTAGCATCCCAGCCTGTTCTCCGGTTTTCTTGATTTTGCCTTGTTTGTGAAGAAACCTTTCTGGATTTTACCAATTTTGTGTACACTTCTGTCTCCTTTAAACCGACGGTGTTTGTGCACGGGATTCCTCTCTGAGTCCTTGTCACTTCTGGTAATTTCCTATGAACTGGCAGTAAATAAATTGGCTTATTTTGAATTTTGGTTAGTACCAGTGCCTCACAACTAGAGGTTTCCTGGTTCCGATTCAGTTTTTTAATGCTTTTTTTTCTGTGTTTGGTTTTGACCTGGACTGAAGCAAATCCCTACCTGGAGGTGAAACAATAGTAGAGGTAAATGTATTCATAATCTAACTGACCATTATCTAACATAACTGGGACAGTCCAGCAAAGCCATTTTTATAGACGTTCAGCGCTATTCTAAAATTCCCTGGACTTTACGGCCATACGGATGCCTGAAGCTGGTAAAATCAAACATGCCCTCACAGCTTCTTCTACTCTTTCATTATCTTTCATCACAGTGCTCTCTCACTCTCTTGATCAAACGTACGGTCAGATGGCGTGTTGGGGAGAGAAGGATGGCGCCCGTGTGACTTACAGGAGAGCCATAGTAGAAATGTTTGTCCTTGGTGGAAAATGGGATTATAATGTTATCGTTAACAGCTCTTCTTGAGTGGTCCGAGACTCTTCACCTGGTTAAGAGCCTGAAACAAGATTAGCAAATATCCGAGGCCCTCAGTTGGCAGGAGAACGAAGCAATTTCAGGAGGATAAATCTCAAACACTGCAATAACAAACACAAATCAAGAGGAATTTGACACATTTTAATGATTTATTGATAACTAATCACATTTACAGGATAACTTTTGCTTTGAGCTTCTGTTCTTGGTTTCTTTTGCTATTTTCATCTGTGTTGTGTCATGAGGGGTGGATCTTGAGGGAGGACTCAGTCGCGGAGATATGGAAACAAGGGTTTATTTAAACAAAAACACACTCAAAGGAGTGGATGGTAGACATGGTACAAAACAAGGCTGTGAAAAAACTATGAACAAAGTAACAAAGCAAGATTACATGACTGTGAAAAAACATGGCTGTGACAAAAACATGGCTGTGACAAAATAATGAACAAAGTATCAAATAAGGTAAACAAGGCTATGGCAAAAACATGGCTATGGTACAAAAACAAGACTATGGCAATAAAGTAAACTAGGCTATGGCCTGGCTGTGACAAAAATCAAACCTGACGTGGCGAGGGGTGACGAGAACAGAAAGACGAAAACGCACTGGCTGTCACGTCTGGGGGAATGTCTGGTGTCTCGTCATGTCTTGATTACCTATTGTTTACACCTGGGGTTCCCCTCCTCATGTGTTTAAATAGTCCTCGTTTCCCATGTCCTGTGCCAGTGCGTTTTCGTCCTTCTTGTTTCGTCTGTCTTTCGTCACCCCCACGCCAGGTTTGCGTTTTGCCACAGTCTTGTTAATCTTTATTTTGTTACTTTGCCTTAGTCATAGTTTTGCCACAGCCTTGTCACGGTTTTGTTAATCTTTATGTTGTTACTTTGCCACAGTCTTGTTTACTTATTGCTTTGTTACTTTGCTCATAGTTTTCCACAGCCTTGATTTGTACTTTGTCTGGACTTCCACCTTTTTGTTATACTAAACCTTTTTTTCCGTCATCTCCGCGCCTGAGTCCTTCCACCAAACCAACCTCCCTGGCACTTGCACAGGAAAAGGGGGAACGAGGACTATTTAAACACATGAGGGAGGGGAACCCCAGGTGAACACAACAGGTAATCAACACATAACGAGACACCAGACATTCCCCCAGACGTGAGATGTTGTCTGTCTCACCTGCACCTCATCGTCCAACTACCCTCCTCTCTACAGAATCAGAATCAGAATCAGAATAAGGTTTATTGCCAAGTAGGTTTTTAGACTTACAAGGAATTTGGCTTGGTGTTTGGTGCACAACACAACACTTCTATGAGAAGCAAGAATTAAAATGTAGAAATAAAAATATAGGAAAGAAATGATAAAACTGAAAAATACAATCTTTAAAAATATAGATCCGAATGTACAAATGAACAATCTTTAAAAATAAGCTCCATATCTTATGCAAGTCTTTTTCAGGTTCTTATCCGTCATCCTCGTGTTATTTTTTCGTTCATCATTTGGGTCACGTTGTGGAGTTTCAACTCATTTGATATTTTTTTTGCAAAGTAAAAATTTAGTCATTTTTAGTTATGTGTCAGGTGTTTTTAGTGATTTTGTTCGTCTGTTCCAGGGGAGCATTACCCTGTGGTGGTGCAGGATAATGCACCATGTCACAAAGCTCACACCGCAAACTGGTGTATTTTTTATTTTTATTTTGTGAAAGCATTACAATACAGTGGTAGTTACTTTCATTGTATGTACAAAGTTACTACTGACACTCACAATTATTTTTTATATATACAGTGGGGGAAATAAGTATTTGACCCCTTGCTGATTTAGCAGGTTTGTCCACTTACAAAGAATGCAACGATCTATAACTTTAATCATATGTACATTCTAACAGTGAAAGACAGAATCCCAAAGAAAATTCCAGAAAATCACATCATATGAATTTATAAAAATTGATAACCATCTGATGAGGAAAAATAAGCATTCTTTGTAAGTGGGCAAACCTGAAAAATCAGCAAGCGGTCAAATACTTATTTCCCCCACTGTATATACAAAATTAAATAACATCTAACAGCTTTGAACAAACTGGGGAAGACAGACTTACATGGAAAAGCTAAAAATACAGCACCTGAACTAAACCCTGAAGGTGCCATCAGGACCTGATGACTTGATACTTCTGCAGGTTTTCTGTGGTGTTGGATCATAAGCATTTCAATAAACTGTTACAGCTTCATGGTCAATAAAGTGATGAAATGGTCAGCTCTGTTATATTCTGTTATCAACTCAACTCAAACTCATACAGTGGCCACACTTGTCAGAGATCTACTCCATTTATGTTCTATTTATACTGATTTAAATAAGTGCTGTACACATGACGGTCCATTTATACTTTGTATTATCTAAAAATATCCACATGTACCGGTATGAATTTACTGATGTGGGATTAACGGTAATATAATCTCATCCTATCTGCCACACTAGAATCAGCTATAACAGAATATAACAGAATATTTCTATATAAATGCTAATTCCTTTCAATATGTCATAATTTCTCTGAATTTCTGCTGAATAGTCCCATTAAAGGTGATGTCATTATAACTCGGCATGCGGTTTAAAGTATTTATTTTTTTTATTATTTTTTTTATTCAACCTTTATGTTACCAGGAAGTCCCTTGAGATAAAATCTCTTTTTCGAGGAAGACCTGGAGTGGTATTTCCCAACATCTGTTTTAATCTTTGTTACACTGGCCCGTTCTATTTTTGTTGGTTTATTTGCTGTGAACAGCAAAATACACCTCTCAGGCTCAGAGAAGAGGATGTAGAATTCATCATGGTGCGCGAGCGGAAAGCTGATCTCTGTCAGTTCTCCGTTCCCCTCAGAGCCAGGTGTTTATGGCAAGTATTCTACAGTTACGGCTCCATAGTCAGGACAGGAGAGATCTTTATTCCCGACAGGCTGAATGTTTCCCTACATAGGGCACTTCCTTCAGACCATGCTCTGCAAAAGGCAGGAAAGCCAGGAGGCTTATCAAATTGGGGTTTTGGGTCCTGTGATTTAGGGAATTCTTTAAGCACGTAAAAGGTTAGAAACATGAGAATTCCCCTGAGATTTTAGAAAGGCATTTCTGCATTTTATTTTGCTTGTCAATAACATAAAAGATAGAAAGTTATTGGACAGGTGTTCATATTATATGCAACATTATTGATGAATTTCCTTTTTTTTTGTTTTTTTTTGTCTTTTTTCCTTCTTCTGTTTTTTTCCTTTTTTTCTTTCCTTTTTTCCCTCTTTTTTTAACTTTTTTCCCTCTTTTTTCCCTTTTTATTTCTTTATTTCTTTTCTTTTTTGCCTCTTTTTTCCTTTTTTCCCCATTTGTGATAAATAAAGCATCCTTTCATTTGATGTGAAGGCAGTCATTTAACTTTTGTTTAGTTTACCTTTCTATCAAACACTGTCCATCCCAAACCTTTCTGTCCTCAGCATCTTTGTGGACGTTCACTACATTTTTCTAACAGTTAAAGGAATGTTATTCTTGGCCCATCAAATGGTCGTGGAGGTGCACAGATCTGATTATTCCTCACCATTTGTACAAACAAAGAACGTTACAAAAGGGCTGTGGACCACCAGGACAGAAAAGACGAGGACACCTCGTTTTCTGATGGAAACTGACCGGTCCAGGCCTCTGTCCACCGGAAATTGGGCTTTTTTTTTTTTTCCTCAGCTGCCCGATCTGTGTGTGTTCCCTCTCGGACGTTTTGTCTGGACGGCATCAAACGGTGAAGGAAGACATGCCGCTGCTGTGATCTGATTTAAGGTTTCCAGGGCTAAAGAGGCAGGGGACAGACAGTCTGTGGGTACCAAACCAGCCCACTGCACACCTGTTTCTGGAACTTTCTTAAAAGAATGACAGTCTAAAATATAGCAGGCAGAAACTATTGTAATTTAACTTCTGTGACAATGAAAAAATAAGCCATTTTCCTTCAAATTATGTGACATGACCTGAGTAAGAATTTGTGTTTGCATCATGTTTAATTGCGCCTTTTAGGTCATTATAAGATTTTTTTTTTAGAGAAAAAAGAACATAGAGCTATATTTTTTCACAACAGGAACATTTTTTAACTCTATAATGCCAAATGTATCATATTTGATATGTACGGTTTCTGAAATGTTTAGCGTCTGACACCTTTTGCATAATTTAATTGTAAAAACTTTGCTCAAAATCCTATTGTACACAATCAGATACACCTGATAACAGGGGGCAGAAGACTACACAATAAATAATCTTGACTTATCGCATAGTAATAAATTATTCATATAAAAAATGCATTTCTGTTTTTTCTTTTGACATATTTTGTTAAAAGGCCAAATAAGGAATTCAAACAAAAAAAAAGTCCTTTTCTGTTTTGTTTTATTCTTGGATCAGGCTTTAAAGGGTTAAATTGTTCCAAGAGTTGATTGGCATTGAACTTAAGACTTGCAAAACCCTATTAGTGTCAATGTGTAAGTTAAATTTTATCATTTGT
This sequence comes from Menidia menidia, assembly GCA_907169785.1. Lineage (NCBI taxonomy): Eukaryota > Metazoa > Chordata > Actinopteri > Atheriniformes > Atherinopsidae > Menidia > Menidia menidia. The sequence goes on from CAJRST010022223.1 coordinate 20,332,462, forward strand.
CTACTAAAATGTTTGAGTCCAAACCACAGTGTGAATTTTTTTTATATTCTTACTTGTCCATCTTTATGTAAAATAACATAGGGAATCCTCTTCTTACCAACAACCGACTCTATATATTATAGATGGTGCATAAATTACACTCATATTTTCCTTGTTGCATACTTTTGTTTCCAAAGTATAGCGAACAACTTCCCGATCACTCCCTTACAATGTAAAATAGATAAAAAGTAACATCCAATTTTCATTTTCATGACATTTTAGATCAAATTAAAAAGGCTTTTACAAGTATCAAAGGTCCACTTGTAAAATGAGGTAAGAATGAGGTAAGAAAGAAATTCTAATTTAGCTTTTCTTGTGTTGTTGACCCACAACTTTTCGCAAAAATTGTGTCAGAAAGTGTGTGAGGTGAGCGCTGTTTGGCGTTTAATAGGTGAAGAGTGTTGACTCAGACTGTGAGGGCTCCTCGGGCCTGTGGGTTAAAGGCTATTGGACCACACAGGGAGGCCACACACTCACACACACACACACACACACACACACACACACACGCAAAGTTCACACACGTTCGGTGTAATCTGAGTCTCATTAGGCTGTGAAGGATCGCTGTGATCTGTTCTCTGCTCATCACAACATTAACTGCCGTGCGACACACCCATCGGTGTGTTTACGGCTACTGTGTGTTAAACACACACACACACACACACAGACACACACACACACACACACACACACACACACACACACACCACGATGGGTTCGAGCCAATTATCATGTCGTTTTTTATCTAAATGCTTTTACATGGAGTGAAAGATTCCCAAGTGTTCAGGGGTCTGTTTTGGGGATCTTTTTTTTTTAAGTATTCAAACTAGCTTTTTGCTTTTAAACACATTGGAAGTAAATCTGAGAATCCCATGGATTGAAAATGCTCTGGACTGTCTGAGGTTTGAATAGATGGAAAACAGCTCACGATATTCAAAGATAGTGGAACTCTTTAAGTTACACACGTTCTTGTAACTGGTTCATGTTTCTTTGTTACCGAAGCGTGGAACAGATGGTTTGAAAAATGTATTTTATTTGACGAACACAGAATACAACTTTCCTATACTCGAGTCATAACCGCTCTTTTATATCCTCCCCCCAAAGTCACAATAGCCTGACCCCAGAACTAACATTCTCCTGATCCGTTTAATATAGAAAACAAATACAAATATATAGAAAACCAATACAAATACATAGAAAACAAATGCTAATATATAGAAAACAAATACAAAATATATAGCAAACCAATACAAATACATAGAAAACAAATACAACTATATAGAAAACCAATACAAATATATAGAACAAATACAAATATTTAGAAAACAAATACAAATATATAGAAAACAAATAAAAATATATAGAAACAAATACAAATATATCGAAAACAAATACAAATATATAGAAAACAAATAAAAATATATAGAAACAAATACAAATATATCGAAAACAAATACAAATATATAGAAACAAATACAAATATATAGAATACAAATATATAGAAACCAAATACAGATTAAATAATTGTGTAAAATGTTCTGTTTGAAATGGTTGGGAACTCTCGGGTTGCAGGTTGGTGGTTTGAACCTTTCACAGCGAGAGGCCTCCCAGTTGTCGTGTTTGGGTGATTGCTAATTGCCTTTGAGTGTGTGTGGTTGTCTCCCCTGTTTGTCTGTGAGTGGCCCGCTGATGGACTGCTGACCTGTCCAGAGTGCAGCCCGTCTCTGGACCGATGACAGCTGGAACGGGCTCCAACGAGCCCACACCGGGATTTTATAACACATTTTCTAACATTTCTGACACCAGATTACAGCATCGTGTTTGTCTCTGTTGTGTTATTTATCAGATAAACTGAAGGTCCACAGCTAAAACCAGCCACCTCAGTCAAAAAAGCTCAATTAAGTTTGGTTCAATTTAATTCAATTAGCTGATATTGTACCAAACATTTTATTTATTTATTTATTTATTTATTTATTTATTTATTTATTTATTTATTTATTTATTTGACAGGGACAGTACAATTAAACATTGCAACCAAACAGGTGGCCGATGTCCAACTACATAAGGCTTGTAGCTTAATGGGCTAATTTGCAGCCTTGGTCCCTGGTTAGGCTTTTAAAAGGTGTTAGCATTAAGGGGGAGGTTAGTAACAACACACAGATGCAAAAAAAACAAGAGAAGTTAAAACAAAAAAAACAAAAACTGTACAGTACAAGCCAGTTTAGTGATCACGCTCTTGATTGTCTTTGAGCCATTTTGTCAATCTTGTGGAGAAAAGTCGAACATCCGTCTGTGACTTAAGAGTTCCAGAGATGTGATGCTTTCACTGACCCATGGATGTCCGACATCTTTTAATCCTGCAGTTCCCACTAGCTCCAGCTCTTGTCCTGATTCCTTCATTTGCATACTTTAAAACAAATTTCCAAATTACTTCAGGGGCAAGACCATTAAGGCATTTAAAAATAGCTTTTAAAATTGAGAAATTTATAAAATTTCAAAATGTCATCATGTTGTATTTTTTAATAATTTTGCAGTGATTTTGCATCAACAAATGTAATATCAAAGCATTAGATACTAATGCAGCCCCTTAAGTCTCAATGCAAAGTGGGATATACATATATATATATATCACAACTATTCAAAGTGCTGAAACATTTTTAGCTAATTCTTGCACAGTAATCTGTTATAACTAATAGATAAGTCTTTACCTTATCAGTACTTTAACCCTTAATTGTGCAAGTGATCACAATAAAAAGACCCTCCTCACTTCCATAGAAAAGAATTACCTCAGCTTTGATATCAACTAAAATTTTACAATATTATCTGATATTATCTGATAATAATCAGAAATGAGTGGCTAAACAGTGGTTAAACTTTCTTCAGTGTTAGCTTTACATACCTCATCATTTGTGTACAATGTTGGAGAATCAGTTTGATGTAGTGGATGGAAATTAGATTAAATTAAACCAATAAAAATAGCTTTGTTGTCTTTGTTTGTAACAGTTCTGTTACAGAAAATAGGATTTGATGTCAACGCCTCATATACCAGACATAGAAACGGTGATGCTTTTTAAAACAGTGACACTGATAATGACAGGACAGGCCTCTTTACTGAGCCTGACTCTGTGAGGTGTCCCCTTTCACACCTGGTGTCTGCTGTAAACCACCAAAAAGCAGCAAATGAACTCCCGGCAACAGGTTTACAGCAGACAGTTGTCGGCTTTGTTGAGTCTATGAAATCGGCCCGAGCTCAAGCTGAAAAGACCTCTTATTATACATGACTGATCATGTGTGGATTACCAGAAAAGGGTCCACTCTATCTTAATCATTTGTATTATTGTCTTTCATTGTGGTCTAAAATGAAACTGAATTGACTTTTTTTTGGTTATTGACGTGTTTCAACTCACTGTTTTTGTCATAAAGTACATTCATTAAGCTGTCAATCCCATTTTTATATTTTTAAATTGCTGTATATATTTTCTCTTTGGGGTTATTAATCTGTCTCATTCCTACAGAAGAGATGATGGAAGTGAAATAGTTGTGTGTATTTGTGCTGTTTTGAGCCTTCGTTTTGAACCTAAATGAAATTGGTCAAATGGATTTGGTAGCTTCCACTTATAGTTACGCGCAGACATTTAGCTAATTATATTCTGCATTTCCTTAACAAAATGAGGTGCCAGTTTCTTTACATGTGTGATTTCAGGGTTTCAG
>CAJRST010022223.1:20367336-20394306 GCA_907169785.1 Menidia menidia
CACAGTTAAGTCTTGTTTTTGTTTTTTGGTGTATATTTGGTCAATTTTGCCTTGGTTTCTGTATTTTGGTGTATTTTTTGGGTCATTTAAGCCTTGTTTTTGCTTTTTTGGTGTACTAATGTTAGCCCGATTCTTTAGTTGGAAACCTGAGAATAAACCGGAGTGGATCAAAAGTATGAAAAATGACATTTATTGGGTCACAGTTAAGTATATCTATACTTATACAGACAAAAACCTCTCTCTGGGTCACAGTTAAGTATAAGTTCTGGTCTTTTTAGCTCAATTTTTTGCTTTTTTCGCTGCATTTTTTGATAATTGTAAGTCTTGTTTTTGTTTTTTGGTGTATATTTGGTCAATTTAGCCTTGGTTTTTGTATTTTGGTGTATTTTTTGGGTCATTTTAAGCCTTGTTTTTGCTTTTTTGGTGTACTAATGTTAGCCCGATTCTGTAGTTGGAAGCCTGAGAATCAACCAGAGTGGATCAAAAGTATAAAAAATGACATTTATTGGACATAGTTAAGTATATCAACTGGGCTCTAACAGACTTTTGTGATGTTAATAAGTAACTAAGTCAAAGACTCACATGACCTGGGTTCAGTTTCTGTTTCAGCTTGTGTAACTCTGCATGTTTTGTGTTCTCTGTGTGTTTTTTTTTATCACTGTGTGGCTCCACTCCACTCTTAGAATGTATGTTTAATCCTTCATAAACGGATATGACTTTAAGAGATTCCTTGTCTTGTAATGGCATAATTAAGTTTAATTTTTGGAGGACGAATGATGGTGAAACATTTCAAACAGACCTCCAAAAGTAGAACGGCGCTACTGTATGAATGTTGGGATTGAATGATTGTTGGTTATGTTCAAATGCCAAAAACAGAGGATTTGTGTAACCGGAAGCCCATTTCCTGTCAGTTTATCTTTTACATTAAGATTTCAAACTAATAATTATAATGCCAAATGTATCATGTCTGATACATACGGTTTCTGAAGTCTTTTGGATCTGAGACTTTTTGCATCATTCAGTGGTAAAAGCTTTGCTCAAACCCCTGTTGTACACATTCAGATATACCTGATAACAGCCAGTAGAAGACTACACCAAAATACATTTTTGACTTATTGCACGCTAATTTGATCAAAATAATTTCTGTTTTTTTTTTCTTCCTATGTTGTTTAGGGGCCAAAGAAAGACTTCAAACTAAAAAAATCCAACATTCTTCCTATTTTTGTTGGATCGGGCTTTAAAGGGAAGTTTTTTTTCTTATCTTTTGCTTTATCATCAATTTTCATATCATAATTATTCATCCTATGTTCTCAAGTTAATCCAAGTAAGTATGGTCATTTCTTTTGCTGTTCTTTAACTATTCGAATACTCACAATCCTCTCCTTGAGTGCGATCAGCTCCTCCTCCTCCTTCTTCCTGCACTCAAAGTGAGCATCGATCAGGCCTTGCAGCTCCACCAGATCCTTGTTCTGACGTTTTTTCTGGATGTCCTGTAAGACAGAGTGGAAAAACGGGCGTGGCGCTCAGAGAGGAAGACAAACAAATCCTGCAAATCCTCTAACTTCAGATCTACTTACATCAAAGTCCACTTTCTCACCATCTGGGATCTTTGGAGCACTGGGCCTATGAGGAAATATTTAAGTTTTGAATGCATCACACATCAGGGACTTATTTTTGTCTGTTTCAATTCTGTTACGTTCATTAACAACGAGCTGGCATCAGTTTGTCCATAAAAAAATAACAAACTGAAGTCAGATTGCATAAAAAAGGGGAACTTACTTGAACTTTGGCTTCTCCTCTGCAGGTTAAAAAATGAAGAGGGGATGAGTGCATGTCATTGGGTTAGAGAGAAAACAGATTAATTCAACTGTTTCAGGTATTACACGGATCAAGCTGAGTGGTTTTCACTTAACGGGACATGTGAGATCTTTAAGAAAAGTAGTTTAATCCGTTTTTAAAGTTAGTCTTACAACAGCCAAGCAGAAACGAACAAATGTACACGAATGTATGGCAAACAGAAACAAATAGCTATGACAAAAGTTTGTCGGACTTCTGGGAGAAGTGCGGTTAATTTCGGATAGTTAATGTGATGCTTCAGTCAGTCCCTCAACAATTTCATTGTTGATTTAACACGTCTTTTTTTTTTGGCTTGACCCCAGCACTATTGGACAAAAAAATAAAGTTAATTCTTCCCCTGGTAACCCAGATTCTGGCGGGCCCATACCATGCAGATGATGAGTCACAGAGCAAAGTCATCACAGTGGGTTTGGCTGCACGGTGAAGCGAGTGTTAGCGTTTTTTCTTATTCTTTCACCCTTTTTCCTCCACTTGCACAGTCAATGTTTTCTCTCTACATTTTTCTTAAAGAGCCAAATATCGGCCAGCGGTCGGCTAGATTTTGACAGGTCGAATTTTGGACAGACTGCAGGCCAAACCAGAATAACCCGTTTTCAGATTGATCACGTTTTAGAGGTTCAAAATACCTTCCTCTTAGATTGCCTCCGCATGTTGGGTAATTAAAAGCAAAAATGTATAATATTGTTAGCAACCTAAATGCTGACTGGTTAAGACTAGGGCGTGCTTTAGCATGGCTTATAAGAATTCTCAAACATTTTCAAAAATCCTTATTTTTGGCTTCAACAATGAACTGAAAATAATAGTACTAATTACTTATAGCTCCTAATGGTTCAGCAAGATAGCTATCTAGCTAGCTAGCTATATAGCTATCTAGATAGCTAGCTAAATAGCTAGCTAGCTAGCTAGCTAGCTAGCTAGATAGATAGATAGATAGATAGATAGATAGATAGATAGATAGATAGATAGATAGATAGATAGATAGATAGATAGATAGATAGATAGATAGATAGATAGAGCAGAAGCATGATGTCAGACAACAAAGGGGCACAATCTGAAAAGCATATCCCTTTTTTCCCCCTTGTTATATTAACATCTTTATTTGCATGCTTGGTAATCAGTGCTTTCCCCTGAAAAAAACAGCCAGATATATGAATTTTCAAACTAAAAGAAAGCATTTTAGAGTAGGTACTTAAAGTACAGGTGGTATATGTAGAAGTTTAGTACCATAACTGCTAAAACATCTGAAATGTTGTCGCTTTAAAATGAGAAAAAAGTGAACCAGCCTCAGAAATCCTACGATAAAACGTTGATTATTTCTTTAAAATAAAGTGTGTGACTCTGACTAAGGATGAGAGGAAGGTACCATGAGGAGACACATTGGAAAATGCGGAACATTCTAGAAACAGGATGAGTGGGCTCTGTCTTTCTGGCTTTGGTCAGTGGAGTGCACCTGATGCCTGGTGAAAGGATGATAGAATAGCCCCCTCCCCCCTTTCTTGCGACATACCTTCGGGCTCAGGCTCAGGCTCTGGTTCTGGCTCAGGCTCTGGCTCTGGCTCTACCACTGGCTCTGGCTCTGGTTCTGGTTCTGGCTCAGGCTCTGGCTCTGGCTCAGGGGCGGCCTCAGGGGCCACCTCTACTTCCTCTACTACCTCCTCTTCTACGGCTAAACGCCATGCAGCGAGTGGGAGGGAGGAGGAGGGGCGATGAGAGGGTTAATAGAAGCAAGGGAAGAGGGAAAAGTGAAAAAGGTTACGCTGAGGGTTGGGGGGGATATGTGAGAAATGAGGATGTACATGATGGTGCTGTTTGGTGGATCTCCCACCAAACGGCACTAAAGCAGGCAGTTACAGAAAAAGGGGAAAAAGTCAGTCATTTAATGGATGACATGTGATTGTTTCTGGAAAAACAGCTGAATCGCAACTCAGTTATAGTCAATAACAAAGGGAGACAGATCTTGACCTGCCACAATCCAAGTTTTTTTTTTTTTTAAATCTGCGTCTTTAATCTAACTACAGATAGCATTAGTGTTATCCGGCATGCCTTCTAAAATACAAGAAACACACGTCCTGGGAAGGAACATTAGTATCAGTGGAAGAAGGTCCACCGGCTGTGTCTTACCATCGTATTCTTCATGTCCATCCGAGAAAGAAAGGAGCAGAAGAACATCATCAAAAGATCCCGTTTGCACCCATTTTTTGGAATAATACAAGAAATATACAAAACGTGGGTACAAATCGGGGATCCATGCTTAGCATACACAGAGCAGCCCCCATTGGCCGATCAGAACTCTCAGGAAATTAAAAAGTTTATCGTTTTTTTATCGTTTTTTTCTCCTGATAGTCCTTATCAGATCAAATGGGGGCTGCACGGGTCATGCAGAGCTGCTAACAGGTCAGTGAGATATTGTGCTCGCACAGTATGGGACTGTCCTGTAGCCAGTGGTGGGCCAGCATTCATGCTAGCAAGACACAATAATATGTGAGAATATGCTTTAAAAATCAAATAAAAAAGAGCGTTGTTGCACGGCATGAATCTGGAGGAGTCAAGCCAAACCTGCAAACATACAAATTTTGTCCAGTACAAATAACTTTCTACACAGGATGGAAAGTCTGTCAGAAATAATCCTTGGATTTAGCATGGGCCTTCCGACCGCACCTGGATTGAGTGATTAGATCTTTGAAAACAGGGAGGATGACGTTACTTACCCTCGACCTGATCACTGCAACAGAGAAGAAGAAAATAATCATTATAATTCTGATAATTATCAACAATTACAACCAGAGTTTGTGCATGACACAAAATGCTCTTTACCCAGTCTTTTTATGATTGCTTTCCAAATAGTTTGCATTGAATAGTTGCATGAAAACAATCCAAATTCCTCATTGAAGTTGGTTTGCTTTTGTCAAACTGCTCACTAAACGTTTAAAAATGTGAATACACTTACACTTCATCTGCGTCAGACATGGTGGTAGTGGACTTTGAAGCCTGAAATCAAGATAAAAGAGAAGATCTTCAAGTCTGGCTGCAAGAAGTAGCCGTCCAGTCCGGTGTATTAATAGCAGAGGATTAAGTTGCAGATGTCTTAGATATGTGCTTCTGGCCCCACCCTGCCCGTGCCCCACCCTATCTCCACATTAAGAGTTCATCATTTAACCACGAAAATAAATCCTGACCTCAACTTGTTGTATTGCTGATGAAGGATTTTTAAATGTTCGGTTGATTTTTTTAATTGTTAGAAGTTGAATTAGGACTTTCAAACGTCTTAAGTTTATAATTAGTCAGAGACTTTGGACTGAAATCTGAGCCCCGGTCTTGAATCTGCTTCCCTCATGATAAGTGAGAAGGCCTCCAAACATAGATTTATGCCAATCATCTGTTTTCAGCTGCTGAGAGAGGAGATTAGTCGTCTCCAGGCACAAATGTGGGACCCCCACGATCAGTGGAAAAGGTCAACCTCCTGTCGCCTCCCATAAATGTTACACTTTCTTTTTGATTTAATCCCGAATAAAATGTTTCTGAGCTGTTAAATTCGGTCCGATTTAAATCAGCTTTAGCAGAAGATCCTCATGGACATTATTCGACCATACTGTGTGCGATCAAAAGCCTTAAATGAAAAGCACACGTGAATTCATTTGAAATTAATAGATTATTAGATTGCGGATTATTGATTTATTTGTGCCGTAAATCTGAGGCCGGTCCCATCGTTCGAACTATTTCCAACAGACAGCTGGGCGGGTCCGAGCTCCAGTTTCACTTGACAAGATGTCAAAGATTGGGTTCCATTCTTTGGACGGCAACCCATAATTCCACCTTCATTCCCTTATCTGGACATCCCACTTTTACATGGCTTCTGTCAGTCCTTTTCCCATGGTTTCATCCTCTTAGAGGCAAGGAATTTATCGACACCAAGAGAATAATCAAGAGGGTAAAAGGTAAGATATGCCGCGCCTAAAATGTGTTTTAATCCATAAAGTCCAAAGTCTGTGTTCAGATCGTGATGTCATAATAATGAGAAATGTCCCCATTTAGCTCTTTCGTTTGCATCCAGTCTTGGGTTACTTGGGTTCTGTTCAAGATTTGTTTATCCCCGAGCTCTGTCAGCTTTACTGTACATGCGTGCCTTCCCAATTTACAGCTTCCTCAGCAGATGTCTCAAACACCAACCCTGTGCTTAGACAAAGAAAATGGGACTCGAAAAGACCAGTTTAGCAGCCTTGAACGACAGAAACAACCACAGAGTTTATCGCCACTGTCACACCAATCATTTGTATGATCCCCCATAGGGCGGGAAGCTGCTCGAAAGGGCTTTGAGCCATCTGTAAATCCCAAAGCTATGGAGCCTCATGACATAACTGGACTCAGACCAAGCCAAGACAGAAACAACAACAGTGTCAAACCGCCTCTCAGCCTGGAAACCCAAAAAACTTATCTGAAGTTCCACATTAATGGAGGACTTCGCTATCTTACAATTCTGAAAAAGACATCACAGATCGAGATGGATATTTCTACATCCCGATCCCAAAATCTCATCGCATATCAGCTCCAAATGTAATCTTCCGGAGTCAAACATCTCCAACCACAGAGCTTAAACATCTAACATCTCACTTTTGAGGAGCCTCCTTCTAAAAGAGGCCTTTCTGAACATGGATCTTTCTCCCATCCCTCTTCTCCTGGGTACCCTCTCCAAACAGTGGTAGTGATTGTAACGTGTGAATGCCCCGGTTTTGATGATGCATAGGGCCCATGCGTTTGATCTTACTTTCTCCCATTCTCACTCTCATTCTCTTTCCCCCCTTTTTCCCACCTTACCTCAGAAAAAGCTGAATGAAGCGAGCTCCCGGCTGGCCAAGACAGGCTGTAAGGTTCTGCGAGCTTACCACGCAGATTATGTCCTTCTGTTATAGTGAAACCCGATCCGGACCGCCTCCCCATTGGCTGGAGGGGGCCGTTTCGGAGGTGAGGATCCACGTCTTCGGGGCCCCCCCCTCCTCCCCGAGAAGCCACTCGATAAGGAGATGGAAGGGTCCGGGGCTGAGGAGGGAGGTTCAAGTTTGGTGAGAGCGACGGCCAGGGTGCCCACAGGGTGCTATTCTGGGGCCGCTACATTAGGCAAGCACATTTCAGCGGAGAGGGAGATGAGTGTTGGACGTCAGGGAAGAGTGGCAGGTGGTGCTTCAGACCTCTCACAGAAGTCTGGGAAAAACATAAACACACGGTCTGGGAGTCTCCACAGAGGACCGACAAGTTCGGCCTCGTCTTAAGATATTGACTAGCAAGAATCGGTTAGATAAAGAGAAACAAATCCTGAAGTGTAAGATTAATTTGAGCTTCTCAACATATTTAAAGCTAACAGTGGATTCGAACAGACATCCTGTTTTATCAACAGAGGAGTATTGTGCCAGCTACAATATCGATATAGGAAGAAAAAAAACATTTAACGGCAAAAAAAACTTAAATCCAGGACTATAAATATACAATGAGCAAAGTGATGTAAAAGTGGAGCTAAGCAGTCCTAAGAAAGCTGATTAATCTCTTACTGGAGCACTCTTACTTTAGATTGATTTATTAAAATAAAAAAGGGGGAAAAAAGGGGGAAAAAAGGGGGACAAAATGGAGAAAAAAAGGGAAAAAGGGAAAAAAGAGAAAAAAGAAAAAAGAAAAATATATTCCCTGTTCATGTTGTATTCTATTAACACAATAAACTTCTTATCTTGCAGTGACTTACGATTAATAAAGTTTATTACTGTAAGACAAATACTGAACAGAGCCTTTAAAATATGCCAGAATTTGTTTTTCTTTCACCTGTAAAGTCTAAACAAGCTACATCCATCCTGTAATCTCTTCAACCACCAAATTCCTGGTCTGGATTTGGAACCGGTGAGTGAGATGGCAGTTTCCTCTAGAGGGCGCTGCAATCACATATTTAAACTGGAGTTCATCTGAACTGACCGGTCTTTCTGACAGACATAAATAAGGTTTTTTGTTTCACATTAAATGCGCGTTTGGAATAAAGACTTTTTCTCAACAACCTTCCGAGGAATTAATATATTTGCCATCGTCTGTATCTCAGAGAAAGTTCAGTATTGATGGAAATGTCCACTAAATGTCTGTATATTTGCAGGGTTTTAAACTCACAATTATCAACTTGGGTCTGGTTGCATTCCACCTACAACGGCCACAAAGATGCAATTTCCCCTCCAGACAACACACCAACAAAGTCTCACAGTAAATCCAGGATCTCAAAAGAGTCAAGTTATACAAACCCTCCATCATTTGACCAGGTACACCCTGAACCCTTCCGGGACCCCTGGAAAAAAGCACCTTAAACTGTTTCTAAAAAGTTCGTGGAGCTGTGGGGCCTGGATCTGTGGTTGGGATTTTCCTGCTGCCCCCGTGTTCCTGCTATGTTGCCGTCATAACTTCTACCATAATCATTAATATTAATATCATTGCCATTTTTCATCTAGTCTACGTGTTGCTGTGTTGGCTGCCTCTCTCTCTCTCTCTCTTTCCCTCTCTCTCTCTCACCCCCAACCGGCCGAGGCAGATGGCCGCCCACCCTGAGCCATGGTTCTGCTCCAGGTTTCTGCCTGTTAAAAGGAAGTTTTTCCTTGCCTGTGTCGCCTAGTGCTTGCTCATGGTGGGAATTGTTGGGTTTCTGTAGTTAACTTCAGAGTAGGGTCTGATCTGCTCTGTTTGGAAAGCGCTGTGAGACAACTGTTGTTGTGATGTGGCGCTATATAAATAAAATTTAATTTAATTTAATTAATTAATTTTGTAATGTCATTGTCTGAACGTGTGTTTGGACTGATTTTGTATTTTGAGATTTTGTGTTGTTTGATCTTCCTGCCTCAGGACGACAGATGTAAACTAGCAAGTATGCTATAATCTGGCTAATTTACAATCTGTATGAGATTGTTCATTAATGTGCACTGTCCTGATTAAATAAATAAATAAATAAATAAATAAATAAATAAATAAATAAGACCCCGTTTTGGAGCTCTGGGGTCTCCAGACCCTCCTGTGTTGGCCTGTTTGGTGCTACATCTGGGCTCTCCTCGCTCTGTTGTTCCAACGGTGCTACTGCTGTCGACGAGGGGGCTCAGGATTTATTTTTGGACTGCCATGGAGTCTGTCCCCGCCATTTGCAGGAAGGGGGGCTGAGTTGGGCTCCGCATGAACCTGCCGTTTCTGGCACTCCGGGCAGGGACGAGCAGGCAGCAGCCGGCCGGCCGACCCCCTTAATCAGCGCTCGCACAGGTAAATAACGCCTCGTAACGCTACGCCTTTTATTCCCGGGGAAAAGCAGGTTTGGAGGTGTTTCCGGGCTTTGGGCTGCAGCTGCTTGCTGAATGCAAAGCCCCCCCCCCCCCCCCAGGCCTCTGCAGCCAAATGGCCGATGTATGGGTACATTTTTCTGGTCCTCGGCACCAGTGGGAACGAGCTAAGCGTTAGCCTCGCGCTGTTTTTCCACCCTGGGGTCAGGAAACACCTTCTGGTACATCGTTTGTAGGTTCCTTATTGGTGAGCTAATGAGGAGCCTAGATTTCTATTTCAGCCGTGACCTTCAGGGTTGTGTAGATCTCTGGATTAAAAGCTGTCTTGCCGAGTTCGATAAGCACAATCAGTCTTCTCTCTCACTTTTTCAAAGGGGAACCTGCCGGGCTGCCTTTGAACGCTAGCAACAAGTTTATACCTGGTAAGTTCTGCCACTCGCAAGTCACAGTTTTTTAAATTTTTTATCTAACTGGCATGTTGACGTGCTTATACAAAGCCTCCAAACTTCAGCAAAAGAGTCCCTCTTTCACACGTTAAGCTATTATTGAGCGGCTTGTATTCTTTTATTGCGAAGCTATTATTAATGTTTCCTCTTTTGAACCTGCATCCTGAAGGCACTCCAAATACCAAAACTACCAAAGCCTTAAAAGGAGGAATGAGCATCTCATGTGACAAGCAGGCTGCGAGTTCAGGAGGGAGGAGCTTTGGGGGTTGAGAACAGGGTGGAGGTTTCTGTAGCACCACCAACGTTTAAAGTAGCATATCACTTATGTACGGACTTTATGATGTCAGAAATTCTTGATATGCTACCCAGCCCCTCTAAATCGTGTTGCAATAAAGCTACCTAGAGGTTAAGTTTGAGTTTAGATTAATTATTTTTTTGCAACGGAATGCTGTCAAAATGTTATTTGCTAAATATGAAATATAAGAGAGCAGCAGTTCAACCCAAAGCTGCAAACTCCAAATCTATTTGTGCTGAATTGTTCGCCCGTGTGATTGGATCCCTAAAGCAACTGATTATTTTTGAAGACCTATCCAGTGTCAGGGGGCTGTGATGTCATAGGGTAATGCTTTACAGACACACACACATGCATGTGTGTGTGTCTGTGTGTGTGTGTGTGTGTGTGTGTGTGTGTGTCACTATAGGTGAAGATCAGCAAAGTTGTGACCTCATATTACTTTCAATATTCATGTAAGTTTTAAGAATTTAGAAACATTCCCCAATAGTGGGCTGTGTTGCCCCTATGTGCAAAATCACATAGGGGAGTTTAATTAAAAATGTGTTATTCTTTTAACTTGTTTCAGTTATTATTCTATTATTATTATTCTATTATTATACTATTATTATTCTAATATTATTCTTTTTATGTTGGCTATAGATGATGTAGCTAAAGTACATGTGCAGGGATGTTGGTAATGTCCAATGTCTCCAACCCCAAAAGTTCAAACTCAAGTTAATTTACCACCAATTGACATTTGTGGTCAGGTATTAACGTTGCTCCTGCATGGTGGGTGTCAATTATGTAACCTGTGTGTGGATTTTTGTGTTTGCTCCCACATTTGACCAAAGTCTTACGCCATATGTCTCATATCCCAACACTGTTCACCAAACTTTCTTCTCTGAGGACTTCACTTATTTATTCTATGCATCTAGCAAATCCTCTAAGGGTTTGTTACTGCCTCCTGTTGGGCCAGAAATGTAGATTTAATGGTGTTTTTTTTTTTAAAGGTCAGCTATTTAATCACAATTCATGCCTCCAAATCCCAGATCATCCATCCATCCATTCATTTTCTTCCGTTTATCTGAGCTTTTGATGCTAAGCTAGCAGGTTCAGGAGAAAAACCCTGATGGGACTCTACAGCCCCTAACGGGGGATCCGGATGTTTCCCAAAAATAAAAGGCGGGCATTGACTCCCACCAGCAATTTCTGGGTCTTGCCTCCACCCAGTTGGCTGTGCCTGGAGGAATCTACAAAGGAAGGTGGTCCTGAAGCATCCCGAGCAGATTCCTGAACCACATGTTGCTCACTCCGATCTCCCTCTGGACGGCTGAGCCATGAAGAAAAATTATTTTAGCTTTTATCTGCGTGAATACACTGCCTCATTGCCCAGATCTGTGACCATAGGTGATGATAGGAGTAAAGATGAAGCAGTAAATTCCATTTTAATCCACGGAAACCCACAGATACTTGTAAAGGCCACACACTGAGCACCTACTATGTGAGCTGTACACAGTAGGCTACACAGGGGTAATTAAATCAAATTAAATTGTATTTATATAGCACCACATCACAACAACAGTTGTCTCACAGCTTTCCAAACAGAGCAGGTCAGACCCTACTCTGAAGATAATTACAGAAACCCAACAATTCCTACCATGAGCAAGCACTAGGCGACACAGGCAAGGAAAAACTTCCTTTAAACAGGCAGAAACCTCGAGCAGAACCATGGCACAGGGTGGGCGGCCATCTGCCTCGGGTAAGAGCCCTTAGGCCTGCCTATCAGTGGGTTGCTGGTTCAATCCCAGGCTACATGTTGAGGTGTCTTTGGGAAAGTCAGAAACTCCCCAGGTGGCTGCAACATAGCCTCAAATGAGCGGAACAGCCTGCTCAAATCGGGCTCTTTTTCCTGTTGACGCTGGTCCCAAAGCCCGCATAAATACAAGGATTGTGTCAGTAAAGGCATTCGGCTTAGAAATTGCTGGAAATCCTACCACCAGAGACTAGACTGTCAGCAAACGCTGATTTAGCTATGTTAACCGTAATCTCAACTCAACTAAACTCAACTTAATTTATAAAGCGCTTTCAGTCAGCAAAAGCTAAAATCAAAGCGCTGTACAGGCCATTTGAGCCAATCATAAAACACAATTATCACCTCCACACAACACAAGCTCAAAAATTAAAAACAGTAATCTGCAGTAATCTGCAGACTGCAAAGAGGCAAAAAATTACGGCCCGAGGGAACAGTGAATCCAAATATTCGAAATGTTTTTCGTGGTATAAGCGGTATAAAGAATGGATGGCTGTAGAAATAAGGTGTCCATTTTCACGTATTCGTCTGACGCAGTAGTCCTGTGAAGTTTGTCTGTGATGGCATCGGGGCATCTGAGTCGGTCAGAACTGCGTCACACTTTGCTGATTTATTGTTTTGCAAAAAAAAACGAAGCGCCCTCTGGAAACTCAGGAGTCATAAAAGGGGGAAGCAGGTGACTGGCAAGCGTCCGCTTCGAACTAAAATTAGGCTCCGTCGAGGCTTCTGGGACGGGCTGTGAAGGGGTAACATTATAAGACGGAAGTTAGCGGTTGGTTTATTTTAGCCAGCCGTGCTGATCTTTGGCTTTCAAAAGCAAAATTAGGAATGACCCAATAGAAATTGATCACCTGTACTGCGGCTTTCCCAAATAACAACCAATGGATGTTCAGCTTTTCCTTAAAGATGAGAGGTCAACAACTATTTGGTCAACTCAGTATTTACCAAAGCTATTAGTGGATTGTAATTGGATAACACTGATTACATCCTTGAATACAACCATTTTCTGCACCCTTTAAGCCACATTAAGGGTCATAAGGCACATCTCATTGGGCAAAAGGCTTACTGGAAAGCTTAACAATCCATCACAGTGAAGACATAAAACACATGCTTTTGGGGAGTTGGGGGAACCAAATTACCCCGAAATGGGCCATGGATGCAAAAAGAAAAGATGCAAACTCTTTACAGAAAAGCCCCCAGCCTGAAATCCCCCCTCTTGCTGTGAGGGAATAGTTTAGCGATCTACCATTTGATCTCCAAGGTGCAATCGGTAGATCGCATGACAAGGTGAGGTGACATTGTCATGAACTGACGTTATACAAATAAAGTTGAGTTGTTTTGAATAAAAACTAGACGTAAGCCTATCAGCCATCCCGTCACTTGATTGATACACAGGACAACCAGTCAGATGACATCTGATTTTTTTCCGTACAACAACCCTGAGCTAACAAGCTAGTCGTTAGTTACATCCTAATTTTTTGCTCGTTTTTTTCCTCGAATCCTCAATATATTTTATATATATTTTATATAATGGGTAGATCATTTTGACTGGGTCATTTCAAAAGTAGCTCCCATGGTGACAAAGTGTGAGCACCCCTGGTTTAGGGTATGCATTTGGTCTAATGTTGCCTACACATTTTAAAGAAGGTTAATACTTTCCAGAGACTTTGGAAGTCTGGAGTTTGGTTCTGGGGTTTGGTAAATAATAAACTTGGCCATGATGGAGGCAAATTTGGGTGGAATCAAAAGAGTTTCAGGTGCAAATTGGGACTCAGTGGAGTCTATATGCTCCCTGTCTGTCACTTTGCTTTTCTTCAGTTTTCTTCTTTCCTTCCAGAGACATGTGTGGGTAACTCCACTGGTGAATCTAGACTTTAGAGAGACGCGTGAGCCATGTGATGAACCTGCCCAGGATGCAGCCGGTTTCTGGAAGCTGAGATAGACAACAGGTCCAGTGAGCCAGGGCAAGACGAGCCAGGTATGAAACGCGTTCCTTATGATGATCGGTTCATACTCTGGTATTTTCAGCTGGACACAAATCAAGGATGAGCTTTATTTGGATGGATTCCACGTGCAGCGCAATAGATAATAACGAGATGAAAAAGAAGATTTTTTTATTTCATTCTAGAGAAAGAGGTTATACAGAAGGCATCTCTGAAAATGGCTTTTAAAAATATGGTTTACAGAAGCACAGTAAGTGTATCAAACGTAAACAAGAGATAGATTTGGATTGTACTGATCAGAAATATTGATCGTAAAGCTTGTGACTGATTCCAGATCAAGTCAGATTTGGGTAAACAACCCTACTGTCATCAGAAACATTAGAATGAAAAAAATACTATTTTTATTATTCATTCCCACGGCCATTTTTTTATAACCAGCATACAAGTGAAGAACAAGTAAAGATGTGATGCATTTACACCAGATATTTCCTAACATTTCCTCGTTAGAACCAATACAGACTAACAAGCTTTAAAAAATACAATCAGACCAAAGCTGTCAAGATATTTAAAAAGACTTAACCTCCAAAAACTACACAAACAGACTGTAAAGCTGGTGGTCAGATATGTGCATATTACTAACGACAGAACCCCAGAAAAAAGTTTGGATACTCTTTTGGATGATGTTTGTTCCACTGAGATTCATTGGGTGAGCTATGAGGCAGCAGAACAGATAGGACCTCCTCAGTAGTCACCACGACATCTATCTGCAAAAGAGACCAAAAAAAGCCATGAGATGAACAAACATAGTGATGCAGTTCGTGTTGAATTTATCTTAAAATATGTACATGATGATTTATTTTAGTGCACATATCCTTAATTTTCTAAAAGCCTATGTCCTTATACAAGACCATTGCATTTTTGCCTCTGTGCACCATAATATTTTTTATTTGTCAATTGGCCTCATAGTAGACTATCAGACACTAATATCTGAAATCCCCGCCCCAAAAAAATGGTTTTGTATATTTTCATACAATCATGTCTTTATTGTTACCTTCAGGAAGATAGACTTAGTTTCCTGATAAGGGGACATTTTTCAGAGACCTGCTGACTAGAAGTTTTTAGTGTAAATTTGGACCTTCTGATCCAATATTACAATATCTTAAATACATAAACATATATTTTAAATACAAACATAAACCCCTATAAGAGTTTATCTACCTCATTTAAAGAAAAAGCAGGTCCTGTGCTATGTTAAAGTCTAGTTTTTAGACTTATCATCTTATGTACTTTGGAGAAAGCAAAAATGCAACCCCCTAAAAAGGAAGATTGGATTTCATCGGGTCCTCCTCCCAAAAGAAAACAGCCCTGATTGTCCTTTAGCTAGCTTAACAAACAAAGCAATTCCCATAATCCCACAGTAAACACTGAAGATGTTGCTTTTATTCTGGTCTATGGATTCTCTGTTGCTTCTATGCCTGAAGGGCATTGACTCTTCTAAGTTTATTTGGTAGACCAGGATGGCCTCACTGCTCACTCTCTGAAGGTATGCTAAAGGAAACTATTTGTAAGGAGTACATCTTTAAGATTGTGATGTAGATAAATAAACTGGAGAATAATTAGAACTTCCAACAAAATAGTAAGGCATTCCAAAAACAGTGTTTCCTTTTAGAGAGCAGGACAGAGCTTTGACATTATTCAGGCCATAAGCATATGAAAAAATATCCCTTTCAAGTCTTTCTAAATCATATGACTTTTTTCCTTTACAGGGTGCTGGAGCACTCATGGCTCTTGCTTATGGCACAGCTGCCCAGATAGGCCTGCTTCCCCAGCAGTACCCCCCCCCTCTGCTGCCCAAGCCTGGAAAGGACAATGTTCGTCTCCAGAAGCTCCTCAAGAGGTCTGCGAAGAAAAAAGCCTCCACGCAGGCCTCCCAACCCACAACGCTATTCCGCTCCAGCCTGTCTCCTGTGAACGAAGCCAGCGCTGACCTCGAGCACAGTGACCACTCCACCCCAACCCGGACCCCAGACACACTGCCCAGCCTCCATGGCGTCCAGCCACCCCCTCGGTTCACTGTCAGGCCTCTGTATCAGCATGTTGCTTCTCCCTATCCACAGCGAGCAGCGTATGGTAAAGCACCTGGGTTTTCGCCTCAGTCGGTGGCTGTCTTTTCGTACTCCGACTTGCAGCACGTCACCTCAACCTCTTCACATTCTGTTTTAGACGATGTATCTGGAGTTCTACCCTTTACTGGGCAACTCGCCCAGCCGCCATTGGGCAAAACGTCTCAGCCATCTTCCTTTCTTCCTACAGGCACTCGTGATAGTCTACGACCTGCCTCAGCTGTTGCAACTTCCCACTCAAAACCAACGAGCCCAGGTCCAACTTCATATCCACGTCAACCTGTGATCCGACCCCTCACTGTGCTAACCCCGATTGGCAAATCCAAAAGTCCACGTCCAACATTTAAAGCAACTGAACCTTCAAAATCCCCCAAACCAATGTTCGACGTCCCCAAAATAAGGATGTACACAGCAAGCACATCCTATTATGAGACGTCCAGGACACCACCAGTCTACGACTCAGCTGGATTAACTGCTATTGGCAGCACAGTAGCACAAAGCAAAACATCTGCGGAAACAAAACAAGACTGGAGTCCAGCGTTTGAGGTGATAAAAGGGACAGCGACAGCAACTCAAACTCTGTCATTAGACACAGAAGTACAAAGAAAAACGCCAACAACAGAAAGCAAAACAGCAGCTCCGAAATCAGAAATTAAAAGAGCCACTCCAACATCTGAAACCAGAAGAGCCACTCCAACATCTGAAACCAGAAGAGCGACTCCAACATCTGAAATTAAAAGAGCCACTCCAACATCAGAAACTAGAAGAGCCACTCCAACAGCTGAAATCAAGACAACTACCCCTACATCTGAAATCAAGACAAGCACCCCAACGACTGAAATCCAAAGAGCAACCCCAAAATCAGAAATGAGAAGAGCCACTCCCACGTCAGAAATGAGAAGAGCCACTCCCACGTCAGAAATGAGAAGAGCCACTCCAACATCTGAAATTAAAAGAGCCACTCCAACATCTGAAATTAGAATAGCCACTCCAATAGCTGAAACTAAAAGATCCACGTCACAAGATAGAGCCAAAACACCAACTTACGAGTTTCAAACATCAAGAGCCTTTGCAGGACGGGCTAAAACCCCAGCGTACCACCTGACTAGGGCCGCAACCCCTGTCTTTGAAGTTTCAAGAGCCAACCCTCTTTTGTTTGCAGTGCCACCGATCACAGTAGAGACAGGGAGATCAAAGACCCCCCTAACGATTTCTGCTGAGAGCAGCTCATCTGCCCAAAGTGCAAAGATGACCGAGCCTCCCGAAATACTGCTTAATGGTGATATTCACCCTGACATTACACCTGAAGATAAACCAGTTCAGCAAAGTAAAACAAAGTTGAAGTCAGAGCCTGATCCTAAAGGAGCAGTAATTTCAACTACGCAATCTGGTTCTCAGAGACCCAAAACTCAAACACCTGTGCTATCGACACCAGCAGTGACAAGCTATCAGAGGCCGACCACTCCAACGTTTGTGGCCTCCAGACTCATGACCATTTCACCTGGCTATAAAAGACCAAAGACACCGACATATGGGACATCGCCTTCTAGTACATCGCATGTCACCGGCCAGAGACCGAAAAGCCCTGTATCGCAAAAGTCCAAATCTGGCTATCGAGGACTTACCCCAGCAGAATATGCTGCTTATGGGGGAATCAAAACGTACTCTCCAGCATTTGGAATGTCAAGTTCAATGATGCCAACGCAAGAGGGGGTTAAAGCTGAAAAAGAGCTTCTGGAAGAGAGAAGTCAACAACCAAGTGAACAGGCGCAGTCAACAGTGGAGGTCTTTAAAGGAAAAGAAACCCCCCAACATCCAGATGAGCTTAAGGGACACGACAAACCTGCTTATGTCCCTTCAATCCCTATCATTGTTGTTTCACAGGCATCTGAGTCCTCAGGGTCAATCTTAACACAAGAGATGAGTACAGTTTCTGTCAGCAAGACAACAGTGACTAAAGAAAGGTCAAAAGCTTCAGCTGTAGAGGGTGAATTATCTGAGAAGCAGGCGGTAAAGACACCACTTCAAGAAACCAAATATAAGACAAATTCTGAGAATCAGGGGGTAAAGACACCTATTCAAGAAACTAAACTAAAGACAAATTCTGAGAAACAGGTGGTAAAGATAGCAATTCAAGAAACTAAACTAAAGACAAATTCTGAGAAACAGGTGGTAAAGACAGCAATTCAAGAAACCAAATTAAAGACAAATTCGACAGAAATCAAACGTGGTCTGCCTAAGGACGGTGACCAAGATCCTCTGAAGGCAGTGAAGAAACTTTTTGGCAAAGAAAATGTCCAGACAACAGAGAAAAAGGCTATAAATGAGATAAAAGCTGTTGCTTTAAAGCAAAAGGAACCACTGACACCTGCCTCTGTGACCACCGTGAAGTCTGAAGTTTCAAAGCCAGGTCCTGAAGCACCTGTTGTGCCTGTTAAAGCACTTGCTGTTGAGCCAGAAACCACAGACAAAGACAAAAGTATCAAAGCAGAGACATCTTCTGTAGATAAATCTGCCCCTAGTTCTGACAGAAAGGAAGCCAATGAGAGCCTCCATGCGGCGGAGTCACCTCTAAAAGTCTTGCAAAAAGCTAAAGGCTTGAAATCCAAACTTAGCGGATGGTCCCGACTTAAGAAGCACATGGTTGTGGAGCAGGAGGAGCCCCAGTTTCCAGAAGTGGGCTCTCAGAGTGAGATCAGTGGGCAGGACCAGCGAGAGGCAAAAAGAGAACAAGAAAAGCCCGGGGACGCGCCCGGTGACCAGGATGATAGCCAAGCCAAAGACAGTCCCAGGGCAACCAAGATGTGGGACGCCATGCTTTTCCAAATGTTTTCCTCAAAAGAGAACATCATGCACCAAATCCAGCTCAACCAAAGTGAGGAGAAGAAGGACGAGAACAAGGACGAGCTGAAGGAGATCCCTTCGTTTGCGTACCGGCTGCCGGTGTTGCTTTTCAGTCCAAGGTTTGATGCCAAAAAGCTGAGGGAGGCAGCATCGAGGCCGGTCACGAAAATTTCTACTGTGTTTGAAATGGGTCTGATTGGGAGAAAAGGTAAAGAAGAGGAACCAAAAGACTTCAACAGAACAGCCAGAGGTTTCACTGCTCCTTAATCTACGTCTAATGAGAAGTGCCTAGACAAAAAAAGTAAAGAATAACACAATGTATGTCTAATGTATGGAGGCAGAAGCTTTAGAGAGATAGATAATGTACAGGTTTAGCCTTAGTCTTTGTGGAAATGAACGGTATCAGTGGCAGTCTCGGAGAAACCTTAACTTTATACTTGACAATTGCTTTGTGTGACTGTCTGAATGTTAGAGTGTGTGTTTGTATTCACAGATTAGCTGAAAAGAAAGAGCTACAATTGTCTTAAAGTCATTCGGACATCATATCAAATTAAAGCTGTTATGTAATCCGAAAGTTTCATATTTGTTCCTTTACTACTACATTCACAATAAACATGTTTTAGGTCATACTTTTTCTTTTTTTTCTTATTATTCACATTATTATTCACATTGTTCTCTGCTCAAGGTTTTTGAGCAGCACTTTGTTTCAAGGAAGCATTTACTGATTATTGTAACCGCTGATGAAATAGCTACAATGCTAAACAGTTACCAGAAATACACAAACTCCCAACCTTCAATTAGTAGCCTCTTCATCCTGAAATACATTCACAAGCTAGTGCTTCACCAGCTAACAGAG
This sequence comes from Menidia menidia, assembly GCA_907169785.1. Taxonomy (NCBI): domain Eukaryota; kingdom Metazoa; phylum Chordata; class Actinopteri; order Atheriniformes; family Atherinopsidae; genus Menidia; species Menidia menidia. Next base: position 20,386,770 of record CAJRST010022223.1, read on the forward strand.
TCTTACACAGCATCATTTCTTGAAGTGGACATGATTAAGGGCAGTCCTATGATCAACGGCACCACCCAAAGAAAAAATCGTCGACCTTATATGCTGTCGACTTCTACTAGACTTGATTAGAATTAATCAAAAAATGTCAGAGATTGATTCGCCCTTTTTTCTTGAATCTGTTGTTTTTAGTCCACTTGTTGTTATTGTTCCTACCAGTCTGTCTGTTGAATTCTCCTCTCTACTGGTCATCCACAGAAATCTTCTCGTATTTGCCATGACCGGTGACGACGAACTTGTACTTTTTACTGGCTGTTGAACCCTGAGGAGAGATGAAACATGAACCATTTTTACCATTTAATCTCAGATGTATTAAAACTTTTTTAGCACATCAAATCTCAAAGATCTGAATGAAACTTTAGGGGGTGGTGAGGCTTGTCAAGCGATCCAATTAATAGACGTTAAAAATATCGGTTGATAATTATCATGGCCATTTAAACAGCTAAAGTTTCAAAGAGCAGGAACATTTGCTGGTAGACATCTTAAAATGAAGCATAATTATCTGAGGTGGAAAGTAGCTTTTTATGAAAAAACAAAAACCTTGTTTCTCTGCTCTGGCTTCCCTGATGCATCTCCAATGATCTCCCACATGTTTTTCTTCTGCATCACATCTCCATGCTTGACATCCTGACGAGGTAATCAACACAAACAGTTAGACATTCGACACAATCAGATGCTTATCCCAAAAATGAGAAATCCAATGGTTGAGATGTTGTGTTTGTGACTTACAGAGGGTCTACAGTTCAACTGTTTGCCGCCGGCATCTGAAGAGCCTTTCACCCAATGGGTGATCAAACTGGCCACGCCCACCTTCAGGCCCTCTGTGTCCTGATTGATTAAACAAAGAATGCATGAGAATCGTGTGTATTAAGACATTAGACTTCCATTTAAATGTTTATCTGGCATGGTCATACAAATAATACGATTAAGTATCTTTAATTAAAGTTTGAATAAAATATAATGACATGGAGAGATTTGGATTATGAGATTTTCTTGAAAGGTCCGGAGTGACAAAAAACAACTAACTAGGCCATCATTCCTACTTCCGATATCTTATTTTTTCTTCAGTCAGAACTTATACACTGAAGCATTTGTGAGGGTCACATAATCAGAAAGGTCTTGATGTTACATAACAAATTTCAAATGGATGTGTGAAGTTTGGTTTTAGGGTTACATGGTGGTGTGGTGATTTAAAGAAAAATGACTCCAAGTTTTTACATGTGTGGCTTCTCTCCTGGTACTCCAAAAGTTCCAAAAATATGCATGTTAGCTCTATTTAAAGGCTCTAAATCAGTGTTTCTTAACTATGCTTCTCTTGGATGTTTCCCAAGTTTCCCAGCACATCTAATTCAAAGGTATGGATCTACTCTCTACTCCACAAGCTCTACAGAAGCTCTGAATCAGGTGGGAATGTGGGCCTTGGGGACCAGGGTAATAAACAATCATCTAAATGACCCACCTCTTTTCTTTGGTTTTTGGCTTTTGACACCATGGAGAGCGTTGATTTTATGTATACTCATGCATATTTTTTTAACTTTTAGCTGAATTTCTACTGTGTTATTTATTATTCTGGATATGTTTTTGTGCAGCACTTTGCAAAACCCTGCGTTTGTTTAAATCGTGCTATATAAATAAAGGTGGATTGGATTGGATTGTGTTGTTGTATCTCTATGTGATAGTCCAGTCTATACCCCACATAATGCCCATTGACACATGGGATTGGCTCCAGGTAGCTGTGGGAGCATTTCCTCACCTTGCAGGTTGGTCCTTTGCTCGGACTCTGGCTCCAGGCCTCTCCAGCTTCAAACAGGCCTTTTGTGGAGGAAACCACTTCCGGCGAGTTGGGAAGGTCGCTGAGGGATGCTCTCACTGGCCGAGGTTCCTGAGAGTTCTGCGAAGAAAAAGAAACAACCCAATAAACAATTCAAGATCCGTCATTTTGAAGTGAATGTTTGTATCTGATCTGCTCTGAATAGTGCAATAAAAACACCACCCGAAGGCTTTCTGTTACTGATGTTTTGATCATAATCTTTAATATTTCCTTTCATATTTTCTAAAAGATTTGCAAAGAAAAATTAAATAATTGCATTCCTTAATGAATATTGAGAATAAAGTGCTGATTTTACAGGACCCATGTTCAAAGTACCAGGGTCCTAACATTATGTCATACAAATCAGCTCTTAAAATGTTATCATTTATAATTTGATCCACTTAGTTAAGGCATTCTGTCTCCCTTATACAAATAAAAAAGTAGCAATAAAAAACAAAATAGAATTGAAGAACATCTTCAAGCTGCCCTTTAACCTCACTGTGGATGATTTAAGGTATTTATAAGTCCAACCGGAAAATGAAAAACATCGGGAAAATATTTGCTTTTCGCAACATCATCCAGTGACTGATGGGACTGAATCTGAAGGGTAGGTGTGGGAAATAACAGCGAGGGTTCATGATGACAGTGGAGTAAATGCATGTGTTTGTGAGCTAACCTCCACTGCGTGGGCATACTGCTCCATCCGGTCATCGATCTTGGCCAGCAGAACGAGAGGTTGCGTCTTCTTGAAGCTGTTGCTAATTCACCAAAACCCCACAAAAAATTGCAGTCAGTTACAACTGGACGTACAGATTCAAAACCAAATTAATCACACTTCTCACTGTGACCATTAAGTGTCATGTCTGGGGGAATTTCTGGTGTGTCGTCATGTGTTGATTACCTATTGTGTACACCTGGGGTTCCCCTCCCTCATGTGTTTAAATAGTATTTGTTTCCCATGTCCTGTGCCAGTGTGTTTTCGTCATTTCGTCTTTTTCGCCACGTAAGGTTTGATTTTTGTGAAAGCCATGCCATAGTCTTATTTACTTTATTGCCATAGCCATGTTTTTGTCACAGCCTTGCCACAGTTTTGTTAATCTTTATTTGATACTTTGCCATAGCCTCGTTTACTTTATTTGATACTTTGTGTTCACAGTCTGGTTAATCTTGATTTGATACTTTGTTCATAGTTTTGTCACAGCCTTGTTTTGAATTTTGTCTGGACATCCACTCTTTTTGAGTGTGTTTTTGTTACAATAAACCCTGTTTTCACCAGTCTCCGCGACTGAGTCCTCCCTAAGATCCACCCTTGTGACACTAAGTTGAATTTAAGTTTTTCTCTGGAATATATTTCTTCTGCCTTTAATGCATTAGATACTTGACATTACTTAATCTATCCTAAAAAATGACATTTGTTCGTGTTCTCTCTTTGCTCAAACTTGCTAAAACTTTTGACCTAGTAAGTTTCAACTGGGAAACTTTCTGGATATTTCCAGATAAACATGCCATACAGCTAATAGGGATATTATGTTTCATTCAACATTGTATCATTCCCCACTGCACATTTCAATTCATTTGTACATTCACACCTGTATACATACTTTTGATATTTGTAATATATCCATATTCTATTCTCAGATCTATATTTTTTAAAGATTGTACTTTTTAGTTGTATATTTTCTGTTCTATATTTTTATCTCTACATTGTATTTCCTTGCTTCTCATAGAAGTGTTGTGCACCAAAGACCAAGGCAAATTCCTTGTAAGTCAAAAACCTACTTGGCAATAAACCTTATTCTGATTCTGATGCAGGAGAGCTCTTGTCACCCATCAACCACAACAAACAACTCTTCTTGTCTAACACAATTAATAAAAGCTCTACTGATAAAAAAAAAAGATGTTGAAGGTTTGGGCAGCGTGCGTTCCGATGCGTTTGTTAGAAAATGAAAGCATCCACACTGAGGCGCCCCTGCTACTGGGAGTTAACCAGAAACTCAGACTGCCTGGAGCCGCCATCCCTCACCGTTCACCAGAGAAAACACAGCCGCTAACATCTGGCAAACGTTAAGCGGAGCAACAATTCACTGGTGAGGAGCGCGATGCTCCGAGAGATCCCCTCTGACCTTTTCCATCATATTTATCCTCAGACAGCCAAAGGTTAGCCAGCAGCGAAACGCATAAATATGACTCAGGGGAAAATGATCACGCAGAGACTTTATAATAAATATTGAGGTATTTTTAAGTTTCAAATGTAGATTGTTTGAAGTGAAAAATAAATTGCTTTGTTTTGGTTAAAAAGTCAAGTAATTTTAGACTAAAATAAGTTGCCCATTTTGATTCAAAGTAGAAATTCTAACTTCTCTTTGAGAAGCCATATACCAGAGAAAAAAGAAAATACCTCATGGCAGTTAAATGAGTGGAACAAACTTGGAAAAGTGGAAAACTTCTCAAAATAAGAACATTTTCACTCATTATTTGAACTTGATCTGGATATTAAAGAGAATATTCACCTTTTCTTCAGTGAGCGGTTTAGAGACTCTGTCCTCTCTGTGATCTAAAAGAGAAAGAAAAATTTGGAGTCACTTTATTTTTAGATTTAAACTAAATGATGTACAGAAAACGTGTGCAGAAAAACACACGGCAAACAGGAAAAATCCTCATAAGATGCATAACCAGAAGCACAAACCACTTCATCTGACCCTTTTTGACATGGGTACTGCAATTTATTTGATTCTTATCAGGAGAAAAAAAACTTATATTTAGAAGTGTTAGATAATCTATCTTGTTTTAAGAGTGAATTTCTTGTTTTAAGTGTTCAACTCTACACTATAATCCTAAATCAAGCACAACCTTATCTTTTTTGTCTCAAATAGGCGAGAAATCTTAACATGAGGTATATAACTGTTAAAATAAGACCTTTTACATCTGTCCCCCAAATTCTCATGAAAATAAAGCTTGATTTAAGATTCAGTAACAATCTCAAGTTGCTTGATTCAAAAAGCATCTGAAAGAAAGGCTTTCTCCCAAAATAGAACAAAAAAATGACATGCATGCATCCACTATCCCTATTATTTAAGTGAATGGATGATGGATAGATTTTACTATTCGTTTTCAATCATCATTCCATCTTTTTCTGGATTTGAAGGAGCTGACCCTAGAACAACATCATCTACAAAAAGCAGAGATGTGACCCTGAGGTTCCCCAACCAGACACCACCCTCTCCATGTCTCAATATCATGTCCATTCAAATCGCAAATCAGATAGTTGCTCTGGAGGAGTCAAACATGGACCCACAACAATTTGACCCTGGGCAAAGAATGTGGACACATTTCCTGCTCAGAGCTGGGACCAAATCGATAAAGCACACAAAAAAAACCTCATGAAGACAAGCAAACATTAAAAGCGTCTCTCATGTCAGTGATCCAGTAGCAGCCTTCAAATGCTCACAAAGCCAAATAGTTCAGTCCCAAGTTTGTGTATCAAACTATTTCTATTTTTCTTGACTGTACAGGAACGTTTTTTCATTGAATATTATGAGTTCTTTCACAACTACTTCATTAAGCAGGATGATCCAAACACTCACAACAGAGACATCCTGGTGTTTAAAGGAGACATATCATACCCTATTTAAACAAGTTAAACTAGTTCCCTGGTGTCTTAATGTAATGTCTGTGACAAGCTTTGGTCAAAATCCCATAAGGATGAAGCCCAATAGCAGTTCAGTCCCCCTGCCTAACCCTAACTCTAACCCTAACCCTAACCCTAACCCAAAACAGCCCCGTTCAGAGCGCTCGCTTTGGAGTGCCTGTCTCTTTAAATGCAAATGAGACACAGGCAATCCACCCACTTCTTCAGGGAGGTGTGCCCACGTCGGCACGCTAACGCCACCATGCTAACGCTACCACGCTAACGCTACCATGCTAATGTTTCATTTTAAATGTTTCTCAGATGACTGGTGTTTAAAAGAGGATCTGTATTTATTCTGACCTCAACGTTAAACATTGAAGAAAGGGACTTTGTTTAACAAAAGCACACAACTAACACACAAAAGAGTCGATCACTTAATGTTCAGATATCAATAAGGTTTATGAACCTGGAATTTCAGTTTCTAACCCTGAATTGTTGCTATATTCTAACCCTAACCGTAACCGTAAATATTTGAAATGACAAACGTCCATTTTTCAGTTCTTCCATCAACATGCTGGTTAAATCTGTTTGTATATATTTGGTTTAACTAATTATCTAAAAAATGCCAACAGAAAACACACGTGTCCCGAACACACATGCAGTGCCATGCACTCATCCACTTTCATTAAACTTTTTTTAACATCCCACTGCAAACTCTAAGATCTTAAATCTGGTTTATTTGGCAGATCCTGATACCATAAAGTAAAAATAAACTGGAACACTGCTCGTCTGTGTGTTACAGTCACCAGATCGCACTGACACAGAGAAATGTTTCAAGCAACTGTGATAAAATCTCATCTTTATCTCGGTGCGGATAGCCCATGCAGATTGTTCAAACTTGGACACACACACACATGCGACTTACAAACTTAGACTGAACCCGGTCGCTGTGAAGAAAATGTAAAAGGTTAGGACAGATTCCAGTCTGGCTTCAGAAAAAGTCATAGCACTGAGACAGAGCTGATCAAAGTCTGGATTCATTTGAAAACTAAACCAGGTGAAACATCTGTTGCCCATGTGCTGCTGGATCTTAGTTCAGACCACAAAACCCTTCTGGATAGATGGAAAAACTGGGTTGTGTTACCAGTTCTTAGCTGGTTCAGATCATATTTTGAAGGCAGGAGGATTGTTGTTTCCATTGGGGAGAACATATCTAAAGCTTAATCCATTGACCTGTGGAGTCCCCCAAGGCTCAGTTCTCGGGCCACTATTATTCTCGGGCAAACGTTATTCAACTTCTGCATACTGGAGACCCAAAGAGACCAGTTCTTTCAACCCCAAGTCGGTCCAGGAAGATGGTGACCCCTCCTGGTTCTGGTTTTGATGTAAATGGGAGTTGTTTTTTGTTCCCCCAGTCCCCTCACGTTGACTTTTTCATTAGCTTGGAAAGCTTTCCATTTTTAATTCAATCTGTAATTATAAAACCAATTTGGAATGTAATTAATCTGATTTGATTAGACTGGATTAGACTATACGGCATGGTGGTGTGGCCGTTAGCATTGTGGACTCACAGCAAGAGGGTTCCTCGTTCAAGTCTCCTAAGCAACCAGAACTTTTTGTCTGTGTGGGTTCTCCCACTGTTTTTAACCTCAACCAAAATGTGTGTGAGTGTATAGATCTTCATGTCTGTGATGGACTGGAGACCGGCCTCTCCCCCGTTCGGTTCCCTCTTGGAATATGCGGTACGGACAATGAATGGATTGGATTATGATTGGGATTCTAATTATCTTGAATTGGACAGTTCCCTTTGAAGTGACTTGAAATGAGATCAGAAGGGATTTGGTGCCACTGGATAAAACCGAACTGAATTGAAAAAGAGAACGAGTGGTCACACAGCTTAGCACAGATACTATGAAATGATTGAGGTAATATGGATCTGATTTAGTGTAAACATCATCAGGTTATGGCAGTGTTTTTAGTACCTTGTGAGTTGAAACTTTGGGACTAAAGGGACTAAACGTCTCGTCCCCGTCGCTCGATACACTGAGGCT